>JAWNOW010000599.1:0-357888 GCA_035045625.1 Drosophila formosana
ATGCTATCACGTTCTTGCTGTCCTGTGTACAAACAATTTTTATACCCCTCAAATGTGACCTTCTCCAGACAACTGCGCTTTACTCCTTTATTCTTTTTTACGCATATTTCCCTAGCAGTACCAGAATTTTCACACCTATATGCATACATTTTTGAACGTAACCCAACAAACTCACTCATTGGTTTACCATGCATCTCATCTTTAAAGAAACCTAAACGCTTCTTGTTGCACTGTTTAAAATTGTATAATGTAGCCAATTCATTTGAATACTCAGATGTATCAAATTTCAATTCGACATCATCACGAATTTCTTCATAGAAGTCGTTCGTTTTTATAGAGTATATAAACGAATCGGTGTCCCTATAATTTAATTGAAGTGCTTTGTTAAATTTAGGTTTCACATAATCATAATGAAAATCATACATTTTGAATTTAGATAATTCCAACACTCACAAATGTTGTGTAATCTTTTCATCTGAATGCAAATGCTGCAGGCACATGCTTATTAATAATTTGAGAATTATCACTTACATCTATATAAGAAGAATCCAGTATGCATTCAAAATCTGCGGACACGGTGAATGGAATCTTCAGCTGCCGGTGATGATTTTTGAAGAACACCTCTGTCTGGTGGGGCTTAGGTGGCTCCGTGACAGTTCGACTGCATATTTCTGCATGTCGACTGGTCCTCTCTTCGCGCGTTGAATATCGCAAGCATTGGTTGCAGAACCAACGCTTTGGATGCTCCCTACCCAATTGTGATGAGAGCAGACTGAAATTATAAAGAATTCGATATATGTTATTTAAATATTATTTTTATTTTATTACTTGTACTTACGCAGATATATTTTTTATCCACACATAGTGTCCGTGTACATTTGCATTTGGTCCATCCAATAGAAACAGGTTGATATGAGTTTTCCCTTCAAATCCAGCACAATAAAGTGGTCCAAACACTTTGTTTGCTTCCTCATCATAACCAAACACATTTATACTGATGTGTGGGTCTTGTAAACTCATTCATTTTGGAAAGTTCCATTGGAAACGATAATCCTCTGAAGTCCAGCTTGTGGTTGTTGTCCACTTGAATGATTTGCGAAGCTATGTTGATATTATAGCTAGAGCATCGTTGTGCATTTATAATTGGCTTAAGGGCTGATATTATTGCCTACTTGAAGCAGAACACATCATTGTTCTGCACGTTGATGATAGCTTGTTTGTGATGAAGCTTCTACGGAATTTTAAAATGTTGTGATCCTCTAATGGGATCACATTGAAGCATATTTAACTCCACTTTGATGAGACGAGTCATCGTCCATCCACTATCCTTTTCCTGGAACTCACTCATATTAGTTTTCAATGCATCTGCGTGCATTTCATAGAGTTCCATGAAATTGGAATACATCGAAACCAGTGACATTTTGCTCTGGATCGATTTCACCTCTTTTTGAGAATCATGCTCTTTCAGCAGCATGTACTCAGCAAACAGCTCGAAATTATCTTTTAAAGATGTATGTGATCTCATTACCCTTTCTAAATGAGGAATCGGTGCTACTCCAGCTTCATTAAGGAATTCATCCGGAATCCTTACAGCAGCTCCCTCATTAATAAACATATATTGAAGGATACGTCCCTTGTATCCATCAATAATTTGCTTCATCTGTCCATCCACCGGTCGGATTGCATTATATTTATGCAACTCGGTACGAACATGGTGGTGCCATTGGATATTTGCAGCCAAATATTGTTTGTGTTGTGGTGGGCAAGATGTCAAAATGAGAAAATCGTGGTTTTGTGAGTTTGATTTTAATCGGTTTTTTTATTCACTGCGAAACTTTTACAACGCGAGATGACCGTCTATTGTGAAGAATTTTAGGGACTAACTGGATGCGACTTGGATCGTTCTCTTGGACCTCGACTCCGTGATAATGGAGACTTCAAGGAGATGTTGAGAGCACCGGGACTTTTGAGTGCTTTTTCTTTGAGTGAGCGCATTGAGTGGTTTTTACTCGATGGAGTGGAAAGAGAAACCGAGAACCACTCACAATGCGCTCACATCAATATTCTCCCCCCTTGCAATGGTGGAAATTGCAATATTAGTTGGAGCATGTGCCCGACAGAATCCACCCCAAGGAGGAGTTCTGGGCCATGGGAAGTCCCCCTTGGCTTGGGAGGATACCCAGGAGGAGGAGTTCCGAGAAAACGTCCGCACCGTGGGCAGGATGCTGACTGCCTTGCATTGAAGCAACGTAGTCAGCGACGGCGCGGGGCCAGACACGGCCCGGATGGGGAAAACCTGGGTTCTCTCCGCTGCGGCGCCGTTAACGTGGGGCTTCGGGTGGTCGCGTCGAGCCCTTGGCTGACGTGCCATCCGCCGTTTGGAGCGTGGCTCCCTCATGTGCAGCATAGTGTGGTGATCTTCACCCCACTGCCTGCACTTGCCGTGCCGGGTGACACGTACTCCTTCCGCTGACGGATGGTGGTGGGAGCTCCACTTCGGCGCTAGAGGCTTCAGCCTCTGGCCGCAAAAAGTTGAACCAGCGAGAATTCGTCGGACGACGAGGATGAATCACTATGCGGTGATGCTATGGTGACCTGTATTGGTGGAAAAATAACAAAAGAAAGAAGAGAGGAACAAAAAAAACTTCGGATGAGAATAAGACGTGCATAAGCAAGAGGCCACAGGATAGTGGATGACAGCACAGGAAGACAGACAGGATGAGGCTTTAGGTCGAGACGGAAACATCTGTGGACCCCGTCGGAAGGAGGACAAGTTTTGCGACTGGTCGACGGAAGACCCCACGACAAGTTCGAATATCGACTACTCGAACCTTGTTGTCAGTACCAGGGCACGTGGTTAGCACGCGACCGAGCCGCCATTCCTGAGGTGGAATGTTGTCTTCCTTGATGATGACCATGTCACCAACTTGGAGATCAGGAGAAGGTAATTACCATTTATTGAGCTTATGCAGTTCCTGTAGGTACTCCTCTTTCCATCGCACACAAAAGCTCTGATGCAGAGCCTTAAGCCGTTGCCAGCGATTGCGGATGGACTCGACATTCTCTCTGGCTTCAGGCTCAGCAACGGAGAGGAGAGGACCGCCAATCAAGAAATGGCCGGGGGGTGAGGGCCACCAATTCGCTTACATCCTCGGATAGAAGAGAAAGAGGTCGCGAGTTGAGGCACGCTTCAATCTTCGCCAGAAGCGTTGAGAGTTCCTCGTAGGTGTATTTTAGGGAGGAAACGGTTTTATAGAAATGCATCTTAAAACTCTTCCCACAATCCTCCCATGTGTGGAGCACCGGGTGGATTGAAGTGCCATGTCAGCCCTTGATGTCTGTCCTTAGCGATAATAAGACTTCGGGTGCTCTCTACAAGATCCTTGGAGAGGATCGCGGAGGCTCCGACGAACGTTTTGCCGTTGTCGGAGTACATGTGGAGGGGGCACCCCCGCCTTGCCACAAAACGGGAAAAGGCTTCCAAGAACCTTTCCGCCGTGGTCTGTGGTCGCTTCAAGGTGGATTGCCTTTGTGCTGAAACACACGAAAACACAGACATATCCCTTGGTTAACTTACAGCCCCGTCCGACATACATAGCTCTTTATGTCAAAGGGACCAGCAAAATCGACACCTGTGTGGGTGAATGGTCGAGAAAAAGTCGACCGGGCTGTTGGAAGGTCGCCCATCAGCTGGGTCTGCAATTTGCGGCGATGCACTACGCATACCTTGCAGCTGCCAATTGCTGACTTTACTAGATTCCTCAGCTTAGGAATCCAGTACCTTGAACGGATCAGACGCATCACCAATTGATTGCCTCCATGGAGAGAGACCTGGTGAGTAAAACGTATCAGGAGGCGAGTGAAAGTGCAGTTGTACGGCAAGATAATGGGATGTCGCTCATCGTACGATAATGAGGCAGACGCTCTTGCACGCCCGCAGGACCGGAGGACACCTTTTTTATCAAGGAATGGGTTCAAGTTAAGGATATCGCTTGAACCCTGGATGCGTCGTTGATTAAGAAGGGAGTCAAACTCCCTCGGAAATGCCCTTTGTTGGGCTTGGATGGCCAGTTTCTCCTGAGCTTCTGCTAGCTCCCGGCTGCTGACCATCTCAGGAAATGTCGTTTTTGGTTTACGACAGCGCTGCGCAAAACGACGCACATATGCGGTTATTCTGAGTGCTCGATCGAACTTCGAGAAACGTTCGAGGAAGTCCTCACAGAGGACCTGGGCGCCGTGACACTTCACAGCGCGACACTCGACCTCAGTGTCGAGCCCAACCACTGATGTGGGCCACTGGGCCTCGGGTTGCTGTAGCCATTCAGGCCCTTGCCACCAGAGACGGCTACCCAGCAGCTCCTGAGGTGAAACGCCACGGCTGGCCAAGTCGGCAGGATTATGCTCGGAGCGAACATGGTTCCAGGTGCCGTTGACAGAGTGGATTTTTGACAACCTGTTAGCCACGAAAGTGGTCCATTTGCAAGACTGCTTGTCTAGCCACGCTAGCACGATAGTGGAATCAGTCCAGAAGTACACTCTGGGCTCTAGAACTGGGAGATGTGGGAGGAGAGCAGTTGACAACTCTGACAACAAGTGAGCTCCACACAGCTATAAACGTGGTAGTGAGACCGTTTTAATGGGAGCTACCCTGGTCTTGGCTGCTAAGAGGTTGATGGAAATTTGTCCGGCAAACTCGACTCGGGCGTAAATAGCAGCGCCATACGCGCGTTGGGAGGCGTCGCAAAAGCCATGGAATTGGACCTGTGCGCCGGGTTGGAAATTAACCCACCTTGGAATTCTAATATCCTGTAAGGAAGGATAATTCTCAAGGAACCCCTGCCAACGGTGCACAAGTTCTGCCGACAGCGAATCATCCCAGCCAAGCTCTTGCATCCATATCTCCTGCATGAAAATCTTGGCCCATATGACCACAGGAGCAAGCCAACCCGCCGGGTTGAAAAGCTTGGCTATCTGGGATAGCACTTCTCTTTTCGTGAAAGATGGTTTGGACACCATCTCGGAGGTGACGAAGAAGAATTCGTAAGTGGTAGCTTGCCATCGAATGCCAAGTGTTTTAGCAACACTAGCCTTTTCGATCTCGAGGAAATCAGCACAGAGCAAATGGTCCTTTGGAATCTTCTTTAACACATCCTTTGTGTTGCAGGTCCACTTTCTTAAGGGGAACCCGGCACTTTCAAGCGCTGATCGGAGTTCCTCAATAGCGGATAGCGCATGCTCATTTGTGTGAGCTCCTGCTAGGACATCATCCGCGTACATGTAGTTTGTGATAATGTCGCTATCAAGGGGGTACTGGCTGTGGACATCATGCGCTAGCTGATGCAAAACACGGATAGCCAAGTACGGTGCACAATTCACACCAAAGGTGACTGTGTTGAGCTATTAGTCGCCTAATCTTTCGTCCTTTATACGAAATAGCAACCTTTGGAACGGGGTGTGTTTGGAGTCTACGAGTATCTGCCGGTACATCTTGGTGATGTCGGCATTGAAGACTTTTCGAAAGAACCTCCACTTCAAGATCTGGATGGTTGGATCTGATTGGAGGATTGGCCCAGTGTGCAAGATGTCATTGAGACTCTTGCCGTTGGACGTTGGGCTGGAGGCGTTAAAAACAACGCGGACTTTGGTCGTAGTGCTGTCAGGCTTGAAGACAGCGTGGTGCGGCAAATAGAAGTTGCCGGAACTAGTCGGGGAGACCTGCGTCATGTGACCCAAGTCTAGATACTCCTGAATCACGTAGTCGTACTGCTCTTTAATGAGGCGTTTCTCTTTAAACGATTCTCATTTCTCAGGAATTGAGCTAGAGCAGTGGACCTTGAATGGCCTAGATCCATGTGACTAGGATCGCGAAATGGTAGGGTGACCATGTAACGACCACTTGGGGTCCGTTTGGTCGTCTTAATGAAGTTTGCCTCACAGGCAATGTCAGACTCTTTCGACGGATTTGCCGGAAGGTCCTCCACCTCCCAAAATTTGGAGAGAAGTTCATCAAGCTTTGGAGTTCGTTCGACGGACAGTCGAGCCGAAAAGGATGAAATGGTTTTTGACTGGGCCCCTGCAACCGGACCGGTTAGGACCCAGCCAAATATGGTTTCTTGACCTAGAAGCGTTCCACAAACGTTGGGGAGAGAGCCGCCGAGAAGTATGGCTGGGAGGATGTCAGCGCCTAGAAGCACGTCGATCGACGAACTCTCATAGAATTTGGGGTCGGCCAGTTGGAGTTTTGGCAGATTGTCAAGTATTGTTTGCGGAACTGTAGTGGAGGGCAGATTTCCCGCCAAATGCGGGAGGACGTACGCTGACGCCTCGATCTGCATATCGGAAGATATTGGGGAGCCAATTTGAAAATGGCAAAACTTGCGGGGCTGGGTTGCTACAGTTTGAGTCAGCTCAGAAACTTGCGCTTGCACGGAAGTGTAAGCCATCCTTAAGCGTCTGAAGAGCTTTTCGGAAATGAACGAGGCCTCTGATCCGGAGTCGATCAGAGCGCGGGCTGCGTATTTGACGCCGTGATGGCAGACATGAATGACAGCCGTACTTAGCAGCACACCTTGTGTGTTTACTGCATGAAACGTTTGTACCTGGGATGCTGTGGATGGAGTGGACTGTATATTTTTGGATGCGACTGTCGGGGTCTGGTTGGCACGATGCAGAAGAGTGTGATGGCGACCCTTACACGTAAAGCAACTGTGCGCACTTGTGCACTCAGCCAGGATATGGCCTCGCGCGAAACAGTTCAAACACAGCTTCTGTTGCTTTATGTGAGCAACCCTTTCGCTGACGCTCATTTGCAGAAAGCGTGGGCATAAGCGAATGGGATGGTTCTCTCTTGAGCAGAGCTTGCAAGATTGTGTCTTGGATGCGACTCGGTTCTCGAAAGAGTTGACCGTGCGAGCTGGATTGGAAGCGGCCTGAGCACTT
The DNA here is from genome assembly GCA_035045625.1 of Drosophila formosana. Lineage (NCBI taxonomy): Eukaryota > Metazoa > Arthropoda > Insecta > Diptera > Drosophilidae > Drosophila > Drosophila formosana. The sequence continues at coordinate 6,940 of JAWNOW010000599.1, forward strand.
GTACTCGGCTTTACTTCCTCAATCGCTTCGAGGGTGCGATAACGCTCTAAATGGAAGGCGTTCATGTCCGACCATGAAGGAATATCACTCTTCCTTAATATGGACTGCTCCCAGAGAGAAAGGGTCAATTTCGGCAATTTGGAAGAACACAGGAAAACGAGGATGCAATCCCAGTTGTCCCTGTTCACTTCGGAGTGTTCCAAAGCCGTTAAGCTGCCTTGGATTGTGCTCTGCAGCTCATGAATAGCCGAACCAGATTCTTGTCGCAAAACGGGCAAGTTAAACAGGACCTTCAGCTGACTGTTTACGAGTAAACGCTTATTTTCAAAACGTTCAGTCAAGCTGGACCAGGCGGATTGGAAGCCTTCATTGGTCAAAGGAGATTTTGACACAATTGAATGTGCTTCACCGCTGGTCTTGGCGTTGAGATGAAAGAATTTCTCAACTTCCGACTGTCGGCCATTATTGATGTAAATGGCAGTAAACAGATCCCGGAGCGTGGGCCAACGAGTGTAATCGCCTCCGAAAACCTCTGTGTCGCACGGAGGCAAACGGCAACCAGGCGAATACTGAATGGCGGGAGTTTGGACTGGAGGACGAGCGCGTGCGGAGGTACATTCATTTTGCTCGCTCAATTCTGCTTCACACCGTTCGTAGACGGAATAGCAGTAATCATACTTGGCCTGCATGGTCGTGATGTCATCTATTGCCATTTCCTCGGAAATGACACTAGACACTCGTATTCTCTTTCGACCTTTTCCCATAAGGCACGTACTTGGTCCCGTCGGACCTGGCATGTGTAAAGCGATGGAATATCGCCATTTGGAGTATTGATTTTCGCCTCAAATTGACTGAGGCGATCTGTCACAGCGATGAGCTTGACCAAAGCTGTTTCGACTGCGCTCTGTGCCATCTTTTCGTGCGAACGAGTGACGACTGGGCTGTGTCTTTGGGAGCAGTTGAAACTGTGGGCTTTTGTTCAAAGGGAGGTCGAGTAACCAAAATTGCCGGCTTCGACTTTGCACTACGAAGTGCTTTAGCGTCAGCTTTTGCAAGAGAGGCAAAACACTGGAAGCCCGAGTGGACACCTCTTTTATCGCTTTCGAAAGAACAGGTGAGACGCAGGATGAGCGATAAGTTGCTAGTGGTGGCGAGACTGCAGCTCTAGCAGTGCTTGTCGAAGGAATTGACAAACGAGCTTTGCTTTTCTCCTTTTTGCCCACTGGCATACTCTAATTTCGAAATTTAGGCGCCTTTAAACGCAGGTGACCAAAGTAGTCAGGTCAAAAAAAACAACCAATACGACATTATAAGTCAAGAATAAAAAAGAGGAAGACGATAAACGCTGATGACGCGTACACACTGTGACAAAAAAAAAACAACAAAAGAATAAATATAAATAGACCAGACTTGGAGAACGAGGAAAAAAAAAACAAATTAAAAAATTTTATTATTTTGTTTTTAAATAAAAGAAATGTAAGAAATTATCGTCTGGTATTGATTCTATTCTTATAAATGTTCTTTGTTTTTGTAACGTCTGAACAGCACCGTGTGAACACTGTGATAGGTATTGCACGATAGTTCACAGAGAACCAGTGTTCACGAACTGTTGAAAAAATATCGGATCGCCACTAACGAAAACGGCGGCACAACAAAGGCAGTGAAATTATAATTTAATATAATATAAATGTTTGTGGCCGCGGATAAATTTATTGGCAACGGACAAGTGACAAAAAAAATAAATAAGAACAGTGAATACTGATATTGCACAAGTGAGTGTGTATGTCTGAGTGCGGATCTTAACAGCTGTGCGAAAGCTGAAAGTGCAATTGTTAGCACAACACAAGTGAAGAATAATAAGAATAATAAGAATAATAAAAGTAATCTGTGAAACAATGTAAAATTATTATCAAAAGTGACCACTCAAACAGATTTTTGGGAAAAATAATAATATTAGTGTAAATATGTGGTCAAAAAAAGTGCTGGCTCATATGTATGTATATATGTACATATGTATCTACGCTCCGCTGGATAAGTATTGTGATATAGAGAGAGAATAAATATAATCTACGATCGGTGTTGGAAAAATAATAATATATATTATAATATATCAAAATAAAACACGGACGATAAATGCGCGGAGTGTACAGTCTCTTTTTTTTGTATTTTATTAATGTTGTTTGAGCTCGTCAGCTTGCTCAAAACATTGGCCGCGAATGTATGTATGTAACACGCCTCGTACTTATATATGTATGCCAATTGTGCAGCTGCAGATAGGCTTTGACTGTGAGTTCTTTGGAAAGAAAATGTACATATGTGGATTCGACACTGCTCTATGTACAACTTTATATTATATATAGTATATGAATAGGATTTTCATACGTATGTAATATATTGCTGCACATTACCTAAGTCGCTTGCACATGTATACATACACCAGTACATAAGTGAGTAAGAAAAAATAACTGGAGTTACTTTATACGCGGCCGGATTGCGGACACAGGCAATGGTAAATATTCCTTTTATATAGCAAATAAAACAAAGAAAAAATTCTAATTGTAGAGTCGGCTGGTGGACCAAGAATATGGCGGAACGAAGATGGCGGACTTAACGGACAGTAGGTACGAATTTTTTACTTCTATTAATTTTGTATGAATAATCGGCACTTATCTTGCTTGTATTATAGGTGCTGGAACGGTGAAGATTTCTTCAGGGAATCCGGCTCGAAGGACCAAAATGTTGTGGTGGGCAAGATGGTGCAAATGAGAAAATCGTGGATTTGTGAGTTTGATTTTAATCGGTTTTTTTATTCACTGCGATACTTTTACAACGCGAGATGACCGTCTATTGTGAAGAATTTTAGTGACTAACTGGATGCGACTTGGATCGTTGGACCTCGACTCCATGATAATGGAGACTTCCAGGAGATGTTGAGAGCACCGGGACTTTTGAGTGCTTTGAGTGATTTTTACTCGATGGAGTGGAAAGAGAAACCGAGAACCACTCACAATGCGCTCACATCAACAGTTGGCATGGGTGACAAAACACTCCATTCATGTTGTTGGTGTTGTTGAAGTTGTTGAAGTTGTTGGTGTTGTTGAAGTTGATAATGTTGTTTGAATTCATGATGTTGTTGTTGTTGTTGTTGATGACGTTGGTGATGATATGGGTGTTGTTGGTGTTGATGTTGATGGTTTTGTTGTTGATGTTGTTGTTGTTGATGATGGTGTTGTTGTTGTTGATGTTGTTGTTGATGTCGTTGTTTGTTTTACACAAAATTTGTACACAACATATTTAAAAAATTTTTAAATTTGTTTAAAAAAATTTTCAAATCTTGGAAATATGGGACGGTTTGCTTCGAATGACGAATGATTTCTAAAAAACTATCAGATTACATCTGAACTTTTCAGAATTTGTTTATATATACATTCGGACGATCGTGGATTCATCTTCCCTCTGCGTCCCTGTTGCGATACATGACACCAACATCACAATATGGTTATCGTCCTCTCCTCTTTTTGTGTGCTGACTGTCGCTATCGATTACAAGGCAAATTCAAGAAAAACCGTTATTTTACTGGGGATTGGGAGTGGGATTTGTAAACGAAAATTGTTCACACGATCGCAGGTATTCGAAGTCACCGTCCCCAGTTTTTCGATGATCTGCACGTTGCGTTCGAACGACTGCACGTGTCAAAGGCCCGCCCCCTGTTTTTCGATGAGCTGTACGTTGCGTTCGAACGACTGCACGTGTCAAAGGCCCGCCCCCTGCCTGTTGCGTTCGAAAATCACCAACCCTGTTGCCAGCTGCGCTCGCGCAACCCAGATCTGTCAACACATTCAATCGATTCCGGCTGTTGCAGCTGTCGAAGGTCACCGATCGCCGGTCGCCGGTCTCCGCACCAGTTTTCGGTGTCATATGTCCTCATACACTTGACTTATCCTAAAATCAAACAAGATCCAACACTCCAATCCCCACAACCTATCACACCACACTCACCCCCCAATAGTCTAATTTAATTGGTTATTGATTTACCAAACCCTTTGATCACCACGATGCCTAAACACCCACACTACTTTTTTGACCCTCATAAAATCTCTTAATTACCACTTGACATATTTTTTGTCAGCTAAACCTGATTGAGGGAATTGCCACTGCGGTGGGGTGTGTGTGTGTGGGAAATTTCATTTAAATTATCATCTTAATTATTCCCATAATGTTCGCGTACGCTCGAGTCAACCGCCCGGATTGGCGTTGAGAGCCTGAGTTCATCTTTGATTTGGAGCAGGACCTCAAACCATGGTCCTGTTCGGAGACCGGACCCGCTCACACAGCCTACCCTTCCTTCACCCACCGTGATAGACGGCACTTGCATGGCGGCTGCAAATGAGGCGTCAATGGCACTAAGAGGGGCTCGGGATCAATGAGCGCCCTCGTCTGGAAGGATTTATCCGTGCCCTAATTTGCACAGTCGCCGTTGGGAGCAAGTTGGTGCTCCTGTTCTGAAGGAGGGCAGCTAATGCGAGCGGGTCGGAGATAACGGATGGTGGAGCAGCCGATTGCCGAGGTGGAGTTGGTTGGACGTCCTGCGCGGAGACATCGGATGATGCGGACGGGGCACGCGCCGGTGCTCGATGGCGACGTTTTGTCGCTGGACGCCTGCGCACTGGCTCGTGCATATGAAGCAGAGTATGATGTGCCTGTTGGCCACGCGACACCGGTCACCGCTGGCGCAGGACTGCCCTGAGTGCTGATGCGCCAAGCAGTTTGCACAGTACTTGTTCACAAGTACTGCACGCAGACGCTTCTCAGCACTCAGGCGCAGGAAACGTGAACAACGTTTCAAGGGGTGGATACCCCGGCAGACTCGGCAGCGGAAGGATGCAGTTCCTCGCGAACGTCTGCTTTCCAGCGCACGTGCGTTGCTTGGTGCCATGGTGATTAGGAGGCAATGTAGATCTGGAACGAAACTAGTCGGAAATGGAAACTACCGGTTAATAACGTCCATATGACACGCCATGACATGAAACACAGATTGGAGGACTGGACAACTAGATACTGGACGTCTAGGAACAGACGGGATTGGAAAGACCGATAGGAAGTAGTAATAACTTTACTACTGGGCGCTTGATGACACCGTGTGACGTCTGGACGTCGACCACTCGGACTCGATCGTCGTCCCCTGGATAGGCACGTAAAACACGGCCAAGGCGCCATTCGTTGACAGGCATCGTCTCTTCCTTGACAATAACCATATCGCCGATTTGGAGGTTAACGTTTGGGACTTGCCACTTGTTACGCTTATGGAGCTCTTTTAGATATTCTTCTTTCCAGCGGGTCAGAATTGCTGACTCAGAGCCTTGATCTTTTGCCAACGATTGATAATCGATGTGGCAGGTTCTAGGATAGTTGGCTCATTAATGGAAAGAAGCGGTCTGCCAATGAGGAAATGGCCAGGAGTCAATGCCAGCAGGTCGGTTGGATCTTCTGACATTGGTGAGATCGGTCTGGAATTCAGACACGATTCGACTCTGCTCAAGAGCGTAGCCAGTTCTTCGAAGGTGTACCTTGTAGTAGAGGTCGCTTTGAAGAATAGAGTCTTGAAACTCTTCACTCCTGCTTCCCAGAGCCCACCCATATGTGGCGCTCCTGGTGGATTAAAATGCCAAGTTAACGCACAGTGGCTGAATTTGTGGGAGACGAGACTCTAATTGACTCTAGAAAATCTCGGGTGAGGGTTCTGGAAGCCCACAAAAGTTTTGCCGTTGTCGGAATACATGTGGCTAGGACACCCTCTTCTCGCTATAAACGCGAAAACGCTGCAAGGAACTTGTCTGCCGTGAGGTCGGAAGTAGGTTCCAGTGTATGGCCTTCGTACTGAAACAAACGAAAACACACATATCCCTTCGTAATGAGCAAGCCCGCCCGGCGTAGTTCTTTACTTCGAAAGGACCAGCGAAGTCTACACCTGTTGATGGAAGGCGTTGGAAGTTGCTCTTTCAGCCGGGAGAGTGCCCATTAGTTTGTCTGAAGTTTCTTCGGTGGATGCGACCTTGCAAGAATTTACAACTGATTTGGCTAGGGTCTTCAGCTTTGGAATCCAGTACTTCGCTCTGATCATCGGATCTTACTGATTGCCTCCATGTAAGGAAATGGAGTGAGTGAAGTGGATAAGAAGACGAGAGAAACGACAACTGTATGGAAGTATAATAGGATGACGCTCGTCTAAGTCAAGGATTCGGATGCATTCACCCGGCCACAAGAGCGGATAACGCCCTTTGATCAGAAATGGGTTCAGATTGAGTATACTGCTGGACCTTGGAATCGGTTTCTCCAGCAGGTAGCCATCTTTTCGCTATTCTTGCGTTGGGTCTGTAGGACGAGAAGCGTTTGAACTCCGCCAGTTCGGCGCAGCTTAGGCGGAAGACTCGTGCCTGGCTGACGAACGTTGTTGAAACGTCGTATTAGGCTACCACGCGAAGCGCTCTATCGAATTGCGGGGGATCCAAGCGGGTGCCGTGCCATGTGACACTTGACGACCCGTTGTTCTGGAATGACTTCGGGGATGTCGCAGGGAGGAACTGGCCACTGGTCTTCCGAGATTTACCACTGGGACCATGCCCACATAGAGCTGTCGATCAGCTCTTGGGAGGTTACGCCTCGACTAGCCAGGTCCGCGGGATTGTCTTCAGATCGGACATGTGACCATCTGCTAGCCGATCCTGGGGAGTGCGTAATTTTTGCAACCCGATTCGCCAAAACGTCGTCCATTTGCAGGCTGGCTTACTAGCCATGCCAACACAATGGTGGAGTCGGTCCAGTAATACAATTGCGTCACTGATTGGGAGATGTGGGATGACGGCGGACGGAGCTCGGCCAGTAAGACTGCGCCGCAAAGCTCAGTCGAGGCAGTGACACGTTTTGACCGGTGCCATCGCGTCTTGGCTGTCAGTAGACTGACCACACTTTGTCATCCACTTCGACGCGGACGTAGAGAGCAGCAGCATCGCTTGCTGCGATGCGTCGCAGAACCCGTGGAATTGGGTCTTGACGTTTGGGTGGAAGTGAACCCATCGTGGAACTCGAATCTTTTCGAGGAGTGGGTAGTCTTTCAGGAACTCTTGCCACATGTTGAGGAGGGGGTCAGGCAACTGCTCATCCCATGATAGATCTTGGAGCCACAGCTTTTGCATGAAGATCTTGGCGCGGATCACGAAAGGCGCTAGCCATCGCCGGGTAAAAAGGGGGGGGTGGGGGGGGTGGGGGGGGGTGGGGACTCGAAGTGCTAGAAATGGCGCGCAATTGACTCAAATGTGACAGTGCTGAGCTCGTAGTCACAGATGTCACCTTTAGGGTCACGGAATAGAATTCTTTGGAACGGAGTGTCCTTTGGGTGAACCAGGATTTGCCGGTACATCTTGGTGATGTCGGTAAGCATATTGGAAAATACGCCATTTTAAGATCTGAATGGTCAGGTCAGACTGTAGGATCGGAAGGTGGTATGCTATTGGGATTTCGGAATGGAAGTGTGACCGTGTATCTACCGTCTTCTTGTTGATGGTAGATTGCAAAAATTCTGCTCACAAATACTGTCGGCTTCGTCCGGCACTCTTGACGGCAGATCCTCCACCTCCCAGAACTTTGTGAGCAGTTCATCCAGTGCTAGAACTTCTTTTTGTGCTAAGCGTGTAGTGAAAGACGCAATGGATTTTCTCGCACTGGCCGGAACAGGGCCGGTTAGGATCCAGCCGAAAATTGTCTCCTGCCCAATTAGCGTCCCACAAATGTGAGATTTAACGCCATTCAGCAAGATCGACGGAAGGACGTCCGCTCCGATCAGCACGTCGATCTGGGAGCTCTTTGAAATGATGGATCTGCTAACTGAATGTTTGGCAGATCTTGCAGGACACAATCGCCAATAGAGCAGGACGGAAGGTTACCAGCTAACTTTGGTAACACTTGCGGAAGTCTCAATTTGCATCCTCGGCCGACTCATCGGCGCTATGTGAATGACACAATTTCGTGTCTGTGCTGAGACGGCCTGGTTCAAACCCGATCTTCCGCTTGGACATTTTTGAATGGCAACTTGATTCTGTCAAACAGACGTTTGGAAATGAACGTTGCTTCGGAACCAGAATCGATAACGACGGGAGGTAGTTAATCCCCAATGCGCTTGTTGATATCGCCGTGCCTAACAACACCTTGAGTGTTAGTGGCGAAGATTGTACGTTCGATGGTTGCTGAGATGGAGTGGACTGTTTGGAAACTGCGAGTTGGGATGGCAGCAGTCGAAATGGCGGCGTGAAGCAGCGTTTGGACGGCTTGAGGTGTGCAGTTAGTGTGGAATGCGAGGGTGCCCCCTGCAAAGATGAGGCACAACTTTTTCTGCTTGATGTAGCGACCTTTCGGGAACTGAATTGTAAGAAACGGGGACACAACCGTATAGGGTGATTTCCTTGGAGAGGTAAGGTTCTGGCCACTTTTGCTTCGAAAGAGTGGATTTCTTTTGAGTGGTCGGATGACTCGACCGAGATGGTTCGCAGAGATTCAGCTTGAGAAGTGGTTCACATCTTCGATGGCCTAAAGTACGGTACCTTTGTAAGGAAGAGTTATTTCGCACCAAAGCGGAATTCGGACTTGTTGGCGAGCGAGCCCACAGTGCAACGTAAACGCGGATGGAAGAGCACAAGAAATATAGGAATCCATGCGGTGATTCGAGTGTCTAGAGCTGAGGCAGCCTTGGTGGTGCTTGCAACTTTTAAGAGCAGCCAGATCGGACTGGTTTGGAAGGCTGAAAAGGATTTTCAATGACTTTTAGGAGCCTCTTGTTTTCAAATTCTCGCTTAAAGCCGCCCAGGCAGATGCGAAACCATCTTGGTAAGAGGAGATTTGAAATGCTTTCGCATCGCCATCGGTTAGGTGAGTGAATTTAACAGGTAGTCTGGATTGTCGTATTTGCGTAAAAAATCGGAAGGGGACCGTAAGATCGCCGTGGAAACTCGGTGTCGCACGGAGGCAACCGACCCTCAAATGGGAGTGGATGTGTGAGGAGCAGCAGCGTGGACTGGCTGTAATTTGTTCGTTGAGAGAGCTGCACAGCGTTCATAGACTGGTAGCAAGTGTCATATTTGGCTTGCATTACCTCTTTGTCCTGGAAGTTAGCTTCACTTGACAAAGAGCCTTGTGCATCGTTCACACTCGGACTCGCTTGCCACAGCGGAAACTTGATCGAGTCGCACTTTAAGTGTGAAAAGGATGGTCAGGAGCAGACTGGATTCTCGTCTCAAATGAACAGTTGTCGGAAACGGCGGGTTCTTAGAGCATCTGTATAGTTTTGATGATCTGTTGACTACTGCTCTGTCCGTTTAGGACTACTCAGCTGAATTAATGGTGACTTGCGGCTGGTGGTTGCGGAGGGAAGCGGCGATGCTGTCTTTTTTACAGTCGCAGGAGCGCTTCCACGAGAGAGTGAATTGGCTGGAGACCCTGCCTTGGCTTGAGAAGGGTTAACAAGGAGATGTTTTTTCTCTTTGTCGCTACCGATTGGCATGCTAGGCTCTCACAGAGCCGAAGTAAACCGAAAATACCAAAAAAAATACCACAGCACGAATTTTGTGAAGTGACACTTGGAATTGAAGCACAGAGGAAGCGTATTAGGAGTTTTTTAAAAAATATACCAAAAAATATACCAAAAAATATACCGCAGGGCAAATTTGAATGTGATTGGGTACTTGGAATTAAAGTACAGCGGAAGCGTATTAGGAGGTTTTTTTTTAAATATACCAAAAAAAATACCAAAAAATATACCGCAGGGCAAATTTGAATGTGATTGGGTACTTGGAATTAAAGTACAGCGGAAGCGTATTAGGAGGTTTTTTTTTAAATATACCAAAAAAATACCAAAAAATATACCGCAGGGCAAATTTAAATGTAATTGGGTACTTGGAATTAAAGTACCGCGGAAGCGTATTTGGCTATTAACAAAAAAATACCAAAAAAATACCAACACGGAAAGGTGTTTCTGATATGTTGTTCCTGGGGATGAACAGGATTACAAGGATTGGACTGTAGCAACAAATAATAAAAAAAAATAATAAATAAAATAAAAAATAAAAAACTGGCAGAAAATACCAAAAAAAAATACCAAGCGGTTAATGGTGTTCTTGTATTTAATGTTTGTCAGATTATTGTGTAGTATGAGTGAGAAACGTTAAACAAGGGAGAAAAAAATATTTTTTTCTTTTAGTATTTTTGCTGTGGAATGAAAATATATACTAGAATTCTACTATCCAAAAAACAGGGGGTTTATTTTTTTTATATATATTTATCTTTAGTTTTATTAAAATGTTGCTGTAGGAGAAACAATAATAATAATAATTATAACAGTGTGTTATGCCTTGTCCCAGTGTGCGAGTAGAGACTGAAGAGTAAATTTGCTGTAGGCAAGACAATAAGTGCTATGCTCAATGAGTGTGGACCAGTGTGTCTAATAGGGAAAGTTGAGACAGTATATGTGTGTATGTAGATGAGGCTAAATGACTGTGGAGACCACCACTCAACCGATTTGGATTTTATTATATTATTATGTGTACTTTGCCGTGTTGTTGTGTTTTGTAGATAGGCCAACGGAGTGAGTGTTTCGGGTGACGGAATAAAATTATTTTTAGATTTGTTAGTAGCAATGTAGGGTAGGTGAGGGAACAGTAGGTAAGTTTTTTGGAAGAATGATGATATATGGTACCCAGACAATTGTATGTATGTATGTATGTCGTTCTGAATGTACTCAGTTACAGTATGCAGGACTCGTATGTATTTTTTTGGATGTAACACTGTTACAGTATGCGAGAATATGTAATATATGTTTGTAGTTTTTGACTGCAAATTCAAGATTTAGGCGGACAAGGCTGAAACGTAACAAGTGACAAATGAACGTTGTAGGAGGGTGAGAGTACTCGACAAGCGATAACGGACAGAAAACACTGGGATGCTTTTTATTTTTTTTTTTTTTTGCGGCCACACAAGTGTTAGTAAGTATTAAGGTGGAACAGGCTGTACTTACTGGCAAAACGTAGGGGGCGAGCGGTTAATTGGATTCTCCGGTCGAAGGACCAATGTTCTGTAGGGGGCCGTCAAAGTCTTCTTGTCCACCTTTGCTTGGATGAGGTTGTTGTTGTTGTTGTTGTGGGAATGAAAAAACGCGCGGACTTCATCACTGCACTTGTTATTTTCAATGAGTCAATTAATTTCATCTTAAGCCTAGCTTAACTTACACGGCCTCTCTTCACCATAGTGGTGGATTGAGAGGCGTGGTGGAGAGCACGCACGCCAGGGATGCGTGCTTAGCCGGAAGATGGCTGTGTGGCCTGAACAAAACCCATAAATTATCATCTTAATTACCCCATTAATGTCACTTGTGCTCGGAGCCGGGTAAACATACTACTTCTATGCCTATGAGGATTTGAAAATTAAATAGAGTGAAAATCGGTTTGCTGTGTTGTATGATATGTATGTGAGATTTCAAGAGAGCTATTACAACCGAGAGGCTCGTGCACTTCTATCACCAGCGGAATTCTTGTCTAAGGGTCCTATTGTTGTTGTAGTTCTCTCATATCAGAATTGCCTTCTCATTCATGATCGTATAGTTGAATATACTCCATTGACTGGATTAGTTCAACGTGTCGTCTAACTTCTTGGTAAATCTCTTTCTCATTCAAATTTCGGAAATCAAGACAAGTAGACGTCCACGGAACCCAAAATCAAAACACAACAAGTAAGAAAGCTACAGTCGAGAGTTCTCGACCGTATGATACCCGCAACCCATTTCGAGAGCAAACAAAAAGCTTGAATGATATTTTAACAAAATATATACCACCGAATATACTAAAATTTGTTTTTTTGTATATAGATATTTTTTTTAAATCCATTAAAACCGACAAGGTCACTCTGTCAACTAAACAAACAAAGCGCGAGCAGCTGCAACTGAATTTTGCATATAAAATTGATTCTTTAATAACTTCGATGTTTTTCATTCGATCTCAACCAAATTCACAGGAGTCATTGGTAATATAATTATTATTATGCATACCGAAATTCAATGCTCTAGGTCTATTATTACGGCTTTTACAGTTTTTGGGGGCGGAAAGGGGCGTGGCAAAAATCTAAAACAAACTTGATCTGCGTAAGACCTACACGAATACTGTCATTAAATTTGATATCTCTAGGTCATTCACACACTTAATACGTCCATATGCACTGGGCACAAAAATTTTGATAAATAATTTAACGAATAACTTTTGTTCTACTTATCCGATTTGTACCAAAATTACAGGGTATATTGAGAGTGTCAAGCGCAGATGAGTTACCAAATTACACACCATTACACAAAGAACTTTTGGAGTTATACGCGATTTACATAAAAAAAAACTTGACTTTTTCTAGATTAATGCTTATTGTGGGCGAAGGGGGCGTGGCATCCAATTTTTGAAATAAACTTGATCTGCGTAGGGTATGAAGGAATCTTTTTGCCAAATTTGGTGTCTCTATGTCTTATAGTCTCTGCGATCCAGGTGTTCATACGGACAGACAGACGGACAGACGGACAGTCGGACAGACGGACATGACTATATCGTCTCGGCTGTTGACACTGATCAAGAATATATATACTTTATGGGGTCGGAGATGCCTCCTTCTGCCTGTTACATACATTTTCTGTTGGCACTAAGTCATAATACCCTTCTACCCTATGGGTAGCGGGTATAAAAATTTTAAAAATGTATTCCCCCAATAACAACAAGTGAGAAAGCTACAGTCGAGAGTGCTCGACCGTATGATACCCGCAACCCATTTCGAGAGAAAAAAAAAATTTTAATGGTATTTTAACAACAAATATACCAAAAATATACTGAATTTTGTGTTTTGTTTGTATATATTTGAAAATAGCGAATAAAAATCCACAACACCGTTATGGTCACACTGTCAACTAAACAAACAAAGCGCGGGCAACTGCAACTGAATTTTGCATATAAAATTGATTCTTTAATAACTTCCTTGTTTTTCACTCGATCTTAACCAAATTCACAGGAATTATTGAGAATATAATTGTTATTATGCATACCAAAATTCAATGCTCTAGGTTCATTATTACGGCTCTTACAGTTTTTGGGGGCGGAAAGGGGCGTGGCAAAAATCTAAAACAAACTTGATCTGCGTAAGACCTACACGAATACTGTCACCAAATTTGATATCTCTAGGTCATTCACACACTTAATACGTCCATATGCACTGGGCACAAAAATTTTGATAAATAATTTAACGAATAACTTTTGTTCTACTTATCCGATTTGTACCAAAATTACAGTGTATATTAAGAGTGTCAAGCGCAGATGGGCTACCAAATTACACATCATTACACCAAGAACTTTTGGAGTTATACGCGATTTACTAAAAAAAAAACTTGACTTTTTCTAGATTAATGCTTATTGTGGGCGAAGGGGGCTTGGCATCCAACTTTTGAAATAAACTTGATCTGCGTAGGGTATGAAGGAAACTTTTTGCCAAATTTGGTGTCTCTATGTCTTATAGTCTCTGAGATCCAGGTGTTCATACGGACAGACAGACGGACAGACGGACAGACGGACAGACGGACATGGCTATATCATCTCGGCTGTTGACGCTGATCAAGAATATATATACTTTATGGGGTCGGAGATGCCTCCTTCTGCCTGTTACATACATTTTCTGTTGGCACTAAGTCATAATACCCTTCTACCCTATGGGTAGCGGGTATAAAAACAATATCACAACGAACATTACGATCAAACAACTTATAACCAGAATAAGTGATTTCATCATAATGTTTAAGGAACTAATTTGCCTTGAACACTTGGAATACTTGGCGGAATCTTTGGCATTTTTATACCCGCTACCCATAGGGTAGAAGGGTATTATGACTTAGTGCCAACAGAAAATGTATGTAACAGGAGAAGGAGGCATCTCCGACTCCATAAAGTATATATATTTTTGATCAGCGTCAACAGCCGAGACGATATAGCCATGTCCGTCTGTCCGTCTGTCAGTCTGTCCGTCTGTCCGTCTGTATGAACACCTAGATCTCAGAGACTATAAGAGCTAGAGCTATCAAATTTGGGGACAGTACTCCTATAGGTCCTACGCAGATCAAGTTTATTTCAAAAGTTGGATGCCACGCCCCTTTCTGCCCCCACAAGTCTGTAAAAGCCGTAATAATAGACCTAGAGCATTGAATTTTGGTGCGCATAATAATAATTATATTTTTAATGATTCCTGTGAATTTGGTTGGAATCGAATGAAAAACAAGGAAGTTATTAAAGAATCAATTTTATATGGAAAATTCACTTGCAGTTGCCCGCGCTTTGTTTGTTTAGTTGACAGTATGACCATAACGGTGTTGTAGATTTTTACCCGCTATTTTCAAATATATACAAAAAACAAGTTTTAGTATATTCGATATATTTTTTGTTAAAATATCATTTAAGTTTTTTGTTTTCTCTCGAAATGGGTTGCGGGTATCATACGGTCGAGCACTCTCGACTGTAGCTTTCTTACTTGTTTTTAAACTTAACCATTATATTCTTGTTTTTTCATAAATGCTTGACGTAAGTTCCTCAAGTCTCAACATTCTTTCATCAAGTTCTGCAGTTTTAAAATTTATTGATCGATAAACAGCATCTTGATGTTGTGAAATCGTTGACATTAGAGAATCACTCGACTCGTTTATAACCTTATCCACATATTCTTGATGACAATGTCAGTGTTCTCTTTTGTTACGACACCATTTTGTATACGTTTTCGTTGAATATTGAAGTTCCCATCTGCATCGATATAGTGTCCCGATAAAGTTTTCTCATCTCGTATTAAATGATTAGGGTTCTGCTTCTCATGTATGTGGTGTCCAAACTTGTCAACAGACATGATGATTATAAACTCTCTTGAATATTTACATGTCATATATATATATAGTGTAAATAACTTAGAGTATAATCTGAGCCTCTCTCAATTCTTCAATTATTGATGTAATTTCATTAGTGTGATTAGTATTTCCAGCTGATTGAGAGGCTATTAAGAGCTGCAGTCGTTCAACCAACTCATTTGGATCATCCCAGTATACATAATTGGGTTTATTCATATTAAGGGTCTTAAATCCAGACCCAGATACACTTGCTTTAGAGCGTTTGGGTGTAGACTCGGCAGTAGGTGTTTTCGCTAAAAGTGGTTTTATAATTTTCGTATATTTATGTGCTATTGTTCCTTTCAACTGTCAACTTGGATGAAAGTTTCATCGACATACATTAGTTTTTATCAAAATTTCTCTGTATATCTGCAAGTTATTTTGACTGTAATTTTGCGGATGACGATGGAATATTAAAGAATATAAACCATTTGTCAGTTCCCAGTTTTTACCATCTTCAAATTCAATTTTATTGCCAGATACATTTATGTAGTTACTTCCCATCATTAATTGACCGGTTGCATTTTTGTACGGTCCAAATGTCACATCCAAAAAATGATTTGAGCTCTCATCATGATGTACAGCTGGATGTGTTAATGAGGATGATGTATGAGGGTACACTTGACTCAATATCGCTCTTGAAGTATGGGGCTCATCTTGATTTGGGAGTACAAATGATGTATCCTCTATTGCTGACTGAGAATAGAATCGATTATCATCATCATCATCATATTTAGTTTTTAGTTTTTTCTTCTTGATCTTCATCTTTTTCACATGTAGTGTGTTATCTCCACTAACGTTTTGTTTAGGTGTCATTTCAGTTTTAACATTTTTAAACCCGCTACCCATAGGTTAGAAGGGTATTATAACTTAGTGCCAACAGGAAATGTATGTAACAGCCAGAAGGAGGCATCTCCGACCCCATAAAGTATATATATTCTTAATCAGTGTCAACAGCCGAGACGATATAGCCATGTCCGTCTGTCCGTCTGTCCGTCTGTATGAACACCAAGATCTCAGAGACTATAAGAGCTAGAGCTATCAAATTTGGGGACAGTACTCCTATAGGTCCTACGCAGATCGAGTTTATTTCAAAAGTTGGATGCCACGCCCCTTTCTGCCCACACAAGTCTGTAAAAGCCGTAATAATAAACCTAGAGCATTGAATTTTGGTATGCATAATAATAATTATATTCTCAATGACTCCTGTGAATTTGGTTGAGATTTAATGAAAAACAAGGAAGTTATTAAAGAATCAATTTTATATGCAAAATTCACTTGCAGCTGCCCGCGCTTTGTTTGTTTAGTTGACAGTGTGACCATAACGGTGTTGTGGATTTTTACCCGTTTTTTTTTAAATATATACAAAAAAACAAGCTTTAGTATATTTGGTATATTTTTTGTTAAAATATCATTTATGTTTTTTCTTTTCTCTCGAAATGGGTTGCGGTCGAGCACTCTCGACTGTAGCTTTCTTACTTGTTTAATAATGGACTAACTGATACCATGGTGGTTTGCAATCTTCATGGGCGGCATTTCACATCTTGTTTTTGGGATAAAGACGATGTGTATTCTGGAGTCAACACATGTGCTTGTCATTTCTTTTCTGTTCGTTCATATAAAACTAAAAAAATAATGAAAATGTATGTAAATTTAGAGCATTGCTTCGAAATATTGTAGTTGATTATAAAATAGAATTACAAAAAAACATAAAACAAATTTGTTATTTTATTGGGAATATGACAAATCATAAGAAATTGTCTTATTTAAAAGAAATTTTACACACTACTTGAGAAAAATAAAAAATGTTTACAATAGAATAACTGATAGCACGCTGGTTTCCAATCTTCATGAGTGGCGTTTCACATATGGTTTTTGGGTTAAAGACAATATGTATACTCGAGTTGACACATCTGCTTGTCATTTATTTTCTGTACATTCATACAAATTATGAAAATAAATGTAACTTTAGAGCATTGCTGTTTAACTTTGTACTTGAAAATACTATACACACAAAAGTTGCATACACTACTTGAGAAAATAAAAATGATAATAAATATTTTCAAGAAAACCCGTTATTTTACTGGGAATTGGGATTGGGATATGTAAACGAAAATCGTTCACACGATCGCAGGTGGTGTCAACTTATTGGAGGTCACCCTCCCCAGTTATTCGATGAGCTACATGTTTCGTTCGAACGACTAAACGTGTCGAAGGCCCGCTACTTTTTTTAATCCTCATCAAAACTCTTAACTACCACTTGACATATTTGTTGAGAGCTAAACCCATAAATTATCATCTTAATTATTCCATTAATATCAATGTGCTGGTAATCGGATAAACATACTACTTCTGAAAAAAAATTTTATATGGAAACAAAATTTTATGTGTATAAATTTTTAAAAGACAAACCCATATCGTGTGGCTAGAAAATATCATATGAAGAAACATTTTTATATGCAAAAAAAATTGTATGTATAAAAATTTTATATGTGAAAAAGATATCAGAAGTGAAAAAAATGTAACGTATGAAAAAAATTTCATATGAGAAAAAATTGTATATAAAAACAAGTAAGAAAGCTACAGTCGAGAGTGCTCGACCGTATGATACCCGCAACCCATTTCGAGAGAATACAAAAAGCTTAAATGATATTTTAACAAAAAATCCTTCCTTGTATTTCATTCGATCTCAATTAAATTCACAGGAATTATTGAGAATATAATTATTATTATGCATACCAAAATTCAATGCTCTAGGTTCATTATTACGGCTCTTACAGTTTTTGGGGGCGGAAAGGGGCGTGGCAAAAATCTAAAACAAACTTGATCTGCGTACGACCTACACGAATACTGTCACCAAATTTGATATCTCTAGGTCATTTACACACTTAAAACGTCCATATGCATTGGTCACAACAATTTTGATAAATAATTTAACGAATAACTTTTGTTCTACTTATCCGATTTATACCAAAATTACAGAGTATATTAAGAGTGTCAAGTGCAGATACCAAATTACACATCATTACACAAAGAACTTTTGGAGTTATACGCAATTTACATAAAAAAAACTTGACTTTTTCTAGATTAATGCTTATTGTGGGCGAAAGGGGCGTGGCATCCAACTTTTGAATTACACTTGATCTGCGTAGGGAAGGAAGGAAGGAACCTTTTGCCAAATTTGGTGTCTCTATGTCTTATAGTCTCTGAGATCCAGGTGTTCATACGGACAAACAGACGGACAGACAGACAGACGGACATGGCTATATCGTCTCGGCTGTTGACGCTGATCAAGAATATATATACTTTATGGGGTCGGAGATGCCTCCTTCTGCCTGTTACATACATTTTCTGTTGGCACTAAGTCATAATACCCTTCTACCCTATGGGTAGCGGGTATGAAAAGGTCACCTTTGGGAAAGCGTGTCCCAAAACCTATATAGTGGTGTCGCGCAAGGCGAGTCATAGGAAAAAAATTTTACATGTGAAATTAATTTGACTGTGGAGTGTTGTTGCATAAGTCATATATATTATAAGTGGAAGAAATAATGAAGTAAGGTGTTGTATTATTAAGTTAGTGCAACATAATGCTATATTGAGAGGCTTTACTCAATATAACAATAGCATATAGGAAAGCGTGTTCCAAAGCCTTTACATGGTGAGCAGTGTGTGCTCATCTTCATATGTATTGGATGGATGTAATTCAGCTTGGATATTTTATATTATAAAAAATGAGGATTATTTATACGAGGTGTGTTCAAAAAGTAAGGTGACTTTTCAAATTTCGCGGGCAACATATTTTCGATTATCGATTTTTTTGTTTTGTTATATTGGTACACTCTTCTCTAACATCTGTACCAAGTTTCAATGGAACATCCTCTTTTGTTTGGTTGTGAGAGGCGTAAAGTTACAAGTTATTTTGCGAGCTCAGCGATTTTTTGCTATCGAAAAATATAGATCAAAGGATTTGCAACAAATTTTGTGTAAAAAATAAAATTAAGTGCTCTGAGACACTTGAAATGTTGACAGTGGCATACGGTGAAACTGTTCTGAGTAAAAAAAATGTGTACAAGTGGTACAAACTCTTCCAAGATGGCCGGGAAGATGCCAATGACCAGCCTCGCTCTGGACGCCCAAGCACGTCAAAAACTGATGAAAACGTTCAAGCAGTGACGAAAGTTGTTTTGGA
This sequence comes from Drosophila formosana, assembly GCA_035045625.1. Lineage (NCBI taxonomy): Eukaryota > Metazoa > Arthropoda > Insecta > Diptera > Drosophilidae > Drosophila > Drosophila formosana. The sequence continues at coordinate 26,115 of JAWNOW010000599.1, forward strand.
AAATCGTCGAATCACTATCAGAGAAGTTGCTGAAGATGTCGGTATATCGCTTGGCTCGTGCCATGAAATTTTTTCAAACGTTTTGGGTATGAGTCGTGTGTCAGCGAAGTTTGTTCCGAAATTGCTGAATTTTGACCAAAAGAACCGTCGCATGAGCATCGCTCAAGAGCTGTTGAATGACGTCAACGACGACCCAGATTTACTCAAAAGGGTCATAACTGGTGACGAATCATGGGTATATGGTTATGATATCGAAACCAAAGCCCAATCGTCCCAATGGACGGAGATTTGCAACGATTGAAGAGATAAAGACTGCATCGCTGCAAGAGCTCAAGGCTATACCGAAAAGTGCTTATGGGAAGTGCTTTGAGGATTGGAAAAACCGTTGGCATAAGTGTATTGTATCTGAGGGGGATTACTTTGAAGGGGTCAACATAAATATTGATAAATAAATTAATAGTTTTTCTTGAAAATACAAAGTCACCTTACTTTTTGAACACACCTCGTATATGATCTTCTCTCATCCAAAAAAATCGCTATTTATAAAACTGTATGCTATATTCAATGTGAGCATATGATTTTATACATAACTTCTTAGCTATGTTTTGTATATATTGCAATAAATTTAAAAAAAAAATTCTTTAAACACAATTTATTATATATTTGTGGGTGGAGGTTTTTACTAATAGAATATTGCTTACACGTAAATGCAAAGTTAGATAAATTATCAATTTATTATCCAATTAAAATACATTTTTTTTCATATTATTGAATTAAAATTGAATGTGCATATGTCATATTTTATATTATGTAAGTTGAAATAAAATAATATTTTTTAATGATTTTTATGCAAATATTTTTATAGATACTCATATTTATATGAACAAAATTTGTCAAACGTTTTAAACTAACTAACGTGAATGCTATCTAATTGTGGCCATATACGTATAGTACATATCAAATAAAACACATATATATATGTAAAGTTATTGAATATTATAATTGTTATTCAAAAATATTTGTGAGTTGTCATGTATTTTACATATTTGAAGATTTGTGTAAACAGTTTTAATATATTTTACATAAAAAAACAAGTAAGAAAGCTACAAGAGCTATGGCTCTCCCAGTCGCTTCCCGGGAAACCAAAGCTTTTGGGCTTGTTTGAAGTTAAGAATTTGGAATTTTAAGCACATGGTATATTATTGGATAATATAAGTGTGAATGTAATAGTTTTCACTTAAAATATTCATAATATTAATAAATAAAATGAAAGTACTAAACTCTGTTGTATGAGAAATTTGAAGAATTATATGTTCTTTATTCATTTCAAATATTACTGAGGAGTGTCTAGTATAAAATACGTGATTTTATAAACTAGAATTGCCTCTTATTAAAGAATTTGAAATAGGGAAAACGTTGTAAATATTATGGACCTTTAAAATAAAATTAGTATCTTTCAAATTGTTAAAATAGACAGCATGTTTATATTCACATTTATTGTGTAATTACACAACCTCAATTTAAGCATATTAATTAGGGGAGGAAAAGAAACTGACAAGGATTTTCTTAGTAGCGGCGAGCGAAAAGAATTCAGTTCAGCACTAAGTCACTTTGTCTATATGGAAAATGTGAGATGCAGTGTATGGAACGCCAATATTCTAGTATGAGAAATTATCGATTTAAGTGCTTCTTAAATGAGGCTATTTACCCACAGAGGGTGCCAGACCTGTATAACGTTAATGATTATTAGATGATGTATTCAAACAGTCGTGTTACTTGATAGTGCAGCACTAAGTGGGTGGTAAACTCCATCTAAAACTAAATATAACAATGAGACCGATAGTAAACAAGTACCGTCAGGGAAAGTTGAAAAGCACTCTGAATAGAGAGTTAAATAATACGTGAAACTGCTTAGAGGTTAAGCCCGATGAACCTGAATATCCGTTATGGAAAATTCATCATTAGAATTGTAATATTTAATCAATATTATAACGATAGTGTGCCTTTTTTCCATATAAGGACATTGTAATCTATTAGCATGTATGGAATTTATCAAACAATTTAATAAGAGTTTATTTAAATTAAAGTGCTTGCATTTTAACCCAAAATAAATTTCAAAAATTTGATAAAGTGCTGATAGATTTATATGAGTAAAGTGCGCTAATTTTTCAGAATTATATAATGGCATGATTATCATTGATTTTTGTGTTTATTATAAGCACTTGTATGATTAACAATGCGAAAGATTCAGGATACCTTCGGGACCCGCCTTGAAACACGGACCAAGGAGTCTAAACCTATGGATATAAACCTATTAGCGTAATTAACTTGACTATTAATGGGATTAGTTTTTTAACTATTTATAATTAATTAACGCAATCCCGGGGCGTATTATATAGTTATGTACCTTGAGCATATATGCTGTGACCCGAAAGATGGCGAACTATAATTGATCAGGTTGAAGTTAGGGGAAACCCTGATGGAAGACCGAAACTGTTCTGACGTGCAAATCGATTGTCAGAATTGAGTATAGGGGCGAAGGACTAATTGAACCATCTAGTAGCTGGTTCTCTCCGAAGTTTCTTTCAGGATAGCTGGTGCATTTAACTGTTGTATAAAATAATTTTATCTCGTAAAGCGAATGATTAGAGGCCTTAGATTCGAAACGATCTTAACCTATTCTCAAACTTTAAATGGGTAAGAACCTTAACTTTCTTGATATGAAGTTTAAGGTTACGATATAATGTACCCAGTGGGCCCTTTTTGGTAAGCAGAACTGGCGCTGTGGGATGAACCAAAGGTAATGTTACGATGCCCAAATTAACAACTCATTCAGAAACCAGCAGGACGGTGATCATGGAAGTCGAAATCCGCTAAGGAGTGTGTAACAACTCACCTGACGAAGCAAGTAAAAATCAATTCAGAACTGGCACGGACTTGGGGAATCTGACTGTCTAATTAAAGCAAAGCATGGTGATGGCCTTAGCGGGTGTTGACACAATGTGATTTCTGCCCAGTGCTCTGAATGTCAAAGTGAAGAAATTCAAGTAAGAAGAAATTCAAATGCCTCGTGATCTTATTAGTGACGCGAATGAATGGATTAACGAGATTCCTACTGTTCCTATCTACCATCTAGCGAAACCACAGCCAAGGGAACGGGCTTGGAATAATTAGCGGGGAAAGAAGACCCTTTTGAGCTTGACTCTAATCTGGCAGTGTAAGAAGACATAAGAGGTGTAGAATAAATGGGAGATATTAGATTTCGGTTTAGTATCGACATTGAAATACCACTACTCCTATTATTTCCTTACTTACTTGATTAAATGGAACGTGTATCATTTCCTAGCCATTATACGGATATATTTATTATTTCTTATTGTATTTGGTTTTGATGCAAGCTTCTTGATCAAAGTATCACGAGTTTGTTATATAATCGCAAACAAATTCATTAATGAGAGAGTGCATTTATGTATTCTTGAATTAAAAATGTTGTATAACTCAATTACTCAGGCATGATCTAATTCAAGGACATTGCCAGGTAGGGAGTTTGACTGGGGCGGTACATCTATCAAATAATAACGGAGGTGTTTCAAGGCCAGCTCAGTGCGGACAGAAACCACACATAGAGCAAAAGGGCAAATGCTGACTTGATCTCGGTGTTCAGTACACACAGGGACACCAAACGCTCGGCCTATCGATTAAAGAATTTTTAAATAGAGGTGTCAGAAAAGTTACCATAGGGATAACTGGCTTGTGGCGGCCAAGCGTTCAAAGCGACGTAGCTTTTTGATCCTTCGATGTCGGCTCTTCCTATCATTGTGAAGCAAAATTCACCAAGCGTTGGATTGTTCATCCATGCAAGGGAACGTGAGCTGGGTTTAGACCATCGTGAATGGTTTCACGCTACGTCCGTTAGATTAAGCCTGAAGGGGCAATTTGTTATTTATTTAATAAACGACGATGGATGTGATGCCAATGTTACATATAACATATTAAGTTAAAACATTATTTAATACAATGACAAAGCCTTGAATCAATTGTAAACGACTTTTATAACAGGCAAGGTGTTGTAAGTGGTTGAGCAGCTGCCATACTGCGATCCACTGAAGCTTATCATTTGCTTGACGATTCGAAAATATATATGTGTTTAAAGCACATAAGTATTTATACATATGTGTTAAAAACACATGTATATGCAAATGTTGCATATAGAGAAAAAAGATTCATGAGATTCTAATGTAGCCAAATGGTACATCATCGCATTAGTGACCTTATGAATATATTGGGTTATCAAAAAAGGCTTGCGGCATTTCCGCTAGCTGGCGCTGAAAACGCGTAGTTCTAGTTTTATTCTTCGCATAGGGTCATGCTATACCATTTTGGAAAGCTTATTTTACGCGATTGATTATCGTTTCTGTTAAGTCGTGCGTTATAGCGTCGCAAACATTGAGTAAAATAAAGAGAAAATATGGCATATTTTACAGTACTACTATGATAAAGGCAAAAGTGCATCTCAAACCGCCATTAAAATTTAAGCAGTTTATGGACCCGATACAGTTTCCATTTCCACCATACAACGATGGTTTCAACGTTTTCGTTCTGGTGTAGAGGTGATCGAAGATGCGCCACGCTCCGGAAGGCCTGTCGTCCAAAATTGTGATAAAATCGCTGAATTGGTCGAAAGAGATCGGCATAGTAGTAGCCGTAGCATCAGTCAAGAGCTGGGCATGAGTCACCAAACCGTTATAAACCCTTATAAAGAAGCTTGGAGTCACTAAGAAGCTAGATGTATGGGTGCCACACGAATTGACGCAAAAAAACATCTTTGACCGTATCGACGCATGCGAATCGCTTCTGAATCGCAACAAAATTGACCCGTTTTAGAAGCGCTTGGTGAATGGCGATGAAAAGTGGGTAACTTACGATAACGTAAGACGCAAACGATCGTGGTCGAAAAGCGGTGAAGCGGCCCAGACGGTGGCCAAGCCTGGATTGACGGCCAGGAAGGTTCTTCTGGGTGTTTGGTGGTATTGGCAGGGAATAATCCACTATGAGCTACTCCACTATGGCCAAACGCTCAATTCGGACCGTACTGCCAACAACTGGACCGCTTGAAGGCAGCACTCATGCAGAAGAGGGCATCTTTGATCAACAGAGGCCGAATCGTCTTCCATCGGGACAACGCCAGGCCACACACATCTTTAGTGACGCGCCAGAAGCTCCGGGAGCTCGGATGGGAGATTCTTTTGCATACATTGCATATAGTCCGGATCTTTCTCAAAGTGATTACCACCTGTTTCTGTCCATGGTGAACGCGTTTGGTAGTCTGAAGTTGCCCACAAGAGAGTCCTGTGAAAATTGGCTCTCCGAGTTTTTTGCCAATAGGGAAGCAAGCTTCTATGAGAGGGGCATAACGAAGTTGGCATCTCGCATATTTGACTTGAAATAATGTAACCAATTTTATGAACAATTGAAAATTCAATACAAATACCGCAAGACTTTTTTAACAATCTTATATATTATATGTGGTGAGGGGACACCAGGTATGCTAATATAAACATAAAGTGTTTATACTTCAATATATTTAAATGGAAGGCAAATGATTCGCCATCGTATTTGTGGCATATACATATAAGTTGTCAATTTGACATTATTATGTAATTGGTTTTGGGTGGCATTAAGTGTTTAAATATATGTTGAATATATTTATTCTTTAATTTGATTGAATTGTGGTAGCAAATTAACTTGGCGTTTCAAAAGTGGCGCAAAAAATATCAATGTAAAATTAATATATATTGTATATTAAAATTATACAATATGCGAAAACACAGTATCATATGGATACAAAATATTATATAGAATAAATATATTATATATTAAATATATACAATATGTGAAAACAAAGTATCATATGGATACAAAATATTATATGAAAAGAAAATTCCATATGGAGAAACAATTTTATATTAAATTAAATATATTATAGGTACACATATTAAATATTTTATATATTAAATATATACAATATGTGAAAAAACAGTATCATATGGATACAAAATATTATATGAAAAGAAAATTTCATATGGAGAAACCATTTTATATGCAAACAAAATTTTATATGAACAAATTTTTACAAGTCAAAACCATCCCATATGTGGATTATATGGATTGAAAATTTCATACGGATAAACAATTTCATATGCAAACAAAATTTTATATGAGCAAATTTTTACAAGTCAAAACCATATCGTATGGCTATAAAATGTCATATGGCGAAAAAATTTTATATGAAAAAAAAATTTTATATTTAAAAAAAAAGTTCAGGTCCTTCGAGCCGGATATTTTCCAATTAACCGCTCGCCCTTAATTCTAACCATAAAAGATGCCAGCTAGCAACCAAAGCTTTTGGCCTCCGGGGATGTATGGTTGCAAAGCTGAAACTTAAAAGAATTGATGGAAGGGCACCACCGGGAATCGAGCCTGCGGCTTCATTTGACTCAACACGGGAAAACTTACCAAGTCCGAACATAAGTGTGTAAGACAGATTGATAGCTCTTTCTCGAATCTATGGGTGGTGGTGCATGGCCGTTCTTAGTTCGTAAAGTGATTTGTCTGGTTAATTCCGATAACGATCGAGACTCAAATATGTTAAATAGATATCTTCAGGATTGTGGTGTTGAAAGTTATATGTCCTTTATTCATGGTGACAGTAAAATGTTTATTGTGTTTGAATGTGTTTATATACAAATTGCGTTTAGCAATAATGAGATTGAGCAATAACAGGTTTGTGATGCCCTTAGATGTCCTGCGCTACAATGAAAGAATCAACGTGTATTTCCTAGACCGAGACGTCCGGGTAAACCGCTGAAACATTTTCATGCTTGGGATTGTGAATTGAAACTGTTCACATGAACTTTAAACACGGACTAAGCAGTCTAACATACTATATGTGCAAATTATTGGGATATAAACCTAATAGCGTAATTAACTTGATTATTAATGGGATTGGTTTTTTAAATATTTATAATTAATTAACGCAATTTCGGGGCGTTTTATATAGTTATGTATAATAATATTTATATTATTTATGCCTCTAACTGGAACGTACGTTGAGCATATATGTTGTGGCCCGAAAGATGGTGAACTATACTTGATCAGGTTGAAGTCAGGAGAAACCCTGATGGCAGACCGAAACAGTTCTGACGTGCAAATCGATTGTCAGAATTGAGTATAGGGGCGAAGGACTAATTGAACCATCTAGTAGCTGGTTCTCTCCGAAGTTTCTTTCAGGATAGCTGGTGCATTTAACTGTTGTATAAAATAATCTTCTCTGGTAGAGCGAATGATTAGAGGCCTTAGATTCGAAACGATCTTAACCTATTCTCAAACTTTAAATGGGTAAGAACCTTAACTTTCTTGATATGAAGTTTAAGGTTATGATATAATGTACCCAGTGGGCGCTTTTTGGTAAGCAGAACTGGCGCTGTGGGATGAACCAAAGGTAATGTTACGATGCCCAAATTAACAACTCATTCAGAAACCAGCAGGACGGTGATAATGGAAGTCGAAATCCGCTAAGAAGTGTGTAACAACTCACCTGGCGAAGCAACTAGTCCTTAAAATGGATGGCGCTTAAGCTGTATACACCTATACATTACCGCTAAAGCAGATGATTTATATTACTTGTAATATAAATTTTGAAACTTTAGTGAGTAGAAACGTACAATGATGTGCAATGACGCAAACTTCTCAACAGGCCGTACCAATATCCGCAGCTGGTCTCCAAGGTGAAGAGTCTCTATGTGCTCGTTCTGGGTAAATAGAGTTTCTATCATTTATGGTAGTTTCTTGTTCCCCGGATAATTTATTTCTTTGGAACTTTCTTGCTAAAATTTTTAAGAATACTAATTGGGCAACCAGTTAGTTCTTTTAAATTATAACGATTATCAATTAACAATCAATTCAGAACTGGCACGGACTTGGGGAATCCGACTGTCTAATTAAAACAAAGCATGGTGATGGCCTTAGCGGGTGTTGACACAATGTGATTTCTGCCCAGTGCTCTGAATGTCAAAGTGAAGAAATTCAAGTAAGAAGAAATTCAAATGCCTCGTGATCTTATTAGTGACGCGAATGAATGGATTAACGAGATTCCTACTGTTCCTATCTACCATCTAGCGAAACCACAGCCAAGGGAACGGGCTTGGAATAATTAGCGGGGAAAGAAGACCCTTTTGAGCTTGACTCTAATCTGGCAGTGTAAGAAGACATAAGAGGTGTAGAATAAATGGGAGATATTAGATTTCGGTTTAGTATCGACATTGAAATACCACTACTCCTATTATTTCCTTACTTACTTGATTAAATGGAACGTGTATCATTTCCTAGCCATTATACGGATATATTTATTATTTCTTATTGTATTTGGTTTTGATGCAAGCTTCTTGATCAAAGTATCACGAGTTTGTTATATAATCGCAAACAAATTCATTAATGAGAGAGTGCATTTATGTATTCTTGAATTAAAAATGTTGTATAACTCAATTACTCAGGCATGATCTAATTCAAGGACATTGCCAGGTAGGGAGTTTGACTGGGGCGGTACATCTATCAAATAATAACGGAGGTGTTTCAAGGCCAGCTCAGTGCGGACAGAAACCACACATAGAGCAAAAGGGCAAATGCTGACTTGATCTCGGTGTTCAGTACACACAGGGACACCAAACGCTCGGCCTATCGATTAAAGAATTTTTAAATAGAGGTGTCAGAAAAGTTACCATAGGGATAACTGGCTTGTGGCGGCCAAGCGTTCAAAGCGACGTAGCTTTTTGATCCTTCGATGTCGGCTCTTCCTATCATTGTGAAGCAAAATTCACCAAGCGTTGGATTGTTCACCCATGCATGGGAACGTGAGCTGGGTTTAGACCATCGTGAATGGTTTCACGCTACGTCCGTTAGATTAAGCCTGAAGGGGCAATTTGTTATTTATTTAATAAACGACGATGGATGTGATGCCAATGTTACATATAACATATTAAGTTAAAACATTATTTAATACAATGACAAAGCCTTGAATCAATTGTAAACGACTTTTATAACAGGCAAGGTGTTGTAAGTGGTTGAGCAGCTGCCATACTGCGATCCACTGAAGCTTATCATTTGCTTGACGATTCGAAAATATATATGTGTTTAAAGCACATAAGTATTTATACATATGTGTTAAAAACACATGTATATGCAAATGTTGCATATAGAGAAAAAAGATGCATGAGATTCTAATGTAGCCAAATGGTACATCATCGCATTAGTGACCTTATGAATATATTGGGTTATCAAAAAAGGCTTGCGGCATTTCCGCTAGCTGGCGCTGAAAACGCGTAGTTCTAGTTTTATTCTTCGCATAGGGTCATGCTATACCATTTTGGAAAGCTTATTTTACGCGATTGATTATCGTTTCTGTTAAGTCGTGCGTTATAGCGTCGCAAACATTGAGTAAAATAAAGAGAAAATATGGCATATTTTACAGTACTACTATGATAAAGGCAAAAGTGCATCTCAAACCGCCATTAAAATTTAAGCAGTTTATGGACCCGATACAGTTTCCATTTCCACCATACAACGATGGTTTCAACGTTTTCGTTCTGGTGTAGAGGTGATCGAAGATGCGCCACGCTCCGGAAGGCCTGTCGTCCAAAATTGTGATAAAATCGCTGAATTGGTCGAAAGAGATCGGCATAGTAGTAGCCGTAGCATCAGTCAAGAGCTGGGCATGAGTCACCAAACCGTTATAAACCCTTATAAAGAAGCTTGGAGTCACTAAGAAGCTAGATGTATGGGTGCCACACGAATTGACGCAAAAAAACATCTTTGACCGTATCGACGCATGCGAATCGCTTCTGAATCGCAACAAAATTGACCCGTTTTAGAAGCGCTTGGTGAATGGCGATGAAAAGTGGGTAACTTACGATAACGTAAGACGCAAACGATCGTGGTCGAAAAGCGGTGAAGCGGCCCAGACGGTGGCCAAGCCTGGATTGACGGCCAGGAAGGTTCTTCTGGGTGTTTGGTGGTATTGGCAGGGAATAATCCACTATGAGCTACTCCACTATGGCCAAACGCTCAATTCGGACCGTACTGCCAACAACTGGACCGCTTGAAGGCAGCACTCATGCAGAAGAGGGCATCTTTGATCAACAGAGGCCGAATCGTCTTCCATCGGGACAACGCCAGGCCACACACATCTTTAGTGACGCGCCAGAAGCTCCGGGAGCTCGGATGGGAGATTCTTTTGCATACATTGCATATAGTCCGGATCTTTCTCAAAGTGATTACCACCTGTTTCTGTCCATGGTGAACGCGTTTGGTAGTCTGAAGTTGCCCACAAGAGAGTCCTGTGAAAATTGGCTCTCCGAGTTTTTTGCCAATAGGGAAGCAAGCTTCTATGAGAGGGGCATAACGAAGTTGGCATCTCGCATATTTGACTTGAAATAATGTAACCAATTTTATGAACAATTGAAAATTCAATACAAATACCGCAAGACTTTTTTAACAATCTTATATATTATATGTGGTGAGGGGACACCAGGTATGCTAATATAAACATAAAGTGTTTATACTTCAATATATTTAAATGGAAGGCAAATGATTCGCCATCGTATTTGTGGCATATACATATAAGTTGTCAATTTGACATTATTATGTAATTGGTTTTGGGTGGCATTAAGTGTTTAAATATATGTTGAATATATTTATTCTTTAATTTGATTGAATTGTGGTAGCAAATTAACTTGGCGTTTCAAAAGTGGCGCAAAAAATATCAATGTAAAATTAATATATATTGTATATTAAAATTATACAATATGCGAAAACACAGTATCATATGGATACAAAATATTATATAGAATAAATATATTATATATTAAATATATACAATATGTGAAAACAAAGTATCATATGGATACAAAATATTATATGAAAAGAAAATTCCATATGGAGAAACAATTTTATATTAAATTAAATATATTATAGGTACACATATTAAATATTTTATATATTAAATATATACAATATGTGAAAAAACAGTATCATATGGATACAAAATATTATATGAAAAGAAAATTTCATATGGAGAAACCATTTTATATGCAAACAAAATTTTATATGAACAAATTTTTACAAGTCAAAACCATCCCATATGTGGATTATATGGATTGAAAATTTCATACGGATAAACAATTTCATATGCAAACAAAATTTTATATGAGCAAATTTTTACAAGTCAAAACCATATCGTATGGCTATAAAATGTCATATGGCGAAAAAATTTTATATGAAAAAAAAATTTTATATTTAAAAAAAAAGTTCAGGTCCTTCGAGCCGGATATTTTCCAATTAACCGCTCGCCCTTAATTCTAACCATAAAAGATGCCAGCTAGCAACCAAAGCTTTTGGCCTCCGGGGATGTATGGTTGCAAAGCTGAAACTTAAAAGAATTGATGGAAGGGCACCACCGGGAATCGAGCCTGCGGCTTCATTTGACTCAACACGGGAAAACTTACCAAGTCCGAACATAAGTGTGTAAGACAGATTGATAGCTCTTTCTCGAATCTATGGGTGGTGGTGCATGGCCGTTCTTAGTTCGTAAAGTGATTTGTCTGGTTAATTCCGATAACGATCGAGACTCAAATATATTAAATAGATATCTTCAGGATTATGGTGTTGAAAGTTATATAGCCTTCATTCATGGTGACAGTAAAATGTTTATTGTGTTTGAATGTGTTTATATACAAATTGCGTTTAGCAATAATGAGATTGAGCAATAACAGGTTTGTGATGCCCTTAGATGTCCTGCGCTACAATGAATGAATCAACGTGTATTTCCTAGACCGAGACGTCCGAGTAAACCGCTGAAATACTTTCATGCTTGGGACTGTGAATTGAAACGGTTCACATGAACTTGAAACACGGACTAAGGAGTCTAACATACTAAATGTGCAAGTTATTGGGATATAAACCTAATAGCATAATTAACTTGATTATTAATGGGATTGGTTTTTTAAATATTTATAATTAATTAACGCAATTTCGGGGCGTTTTATATAGTTATGTATACTAATATTTATATTATTTATGCCTCTAACTAGAACGTACCTTGAGCATATATGCTGTGGCCCGAAAGATGGTGAACTATACTTGATCAGGTTGAAGTATGGAGAAACCCTGATGGAAGACCGAAACAGTTCTGACGTGCAAATTGATTGTCAGAATTGAGTATAGGGGCGAAAGACTAATTGAACCATCTAGTAGCTGGTTCTCTCCGAAGTTTCTTTCAGGATAGCTGGTGCATTTAACTGTTGTATAAAATAATCTTATCTGGTAAAGCGAATGATTAGAGGCCTTAGATTCGAAACGATCTTAACCTATTCTCAAACTTTAAATGGGTAAGAACCTTAACTTTCTTGATATGAAGTTTAAGGTTATGATATAATGTACCCAGTGGGCCCTTTTTGGTAAGCAGAACTATGCCCAAATTAACAACTCATTGAGAAACCAGCAGGACGGTGATCATGGAAGTCGAAATCCGCTAAGGAGTGTGTAACAACTCACCTGGCGAAGCAACTAGTCCTTAAAATGGATGGCGCTTAAGTTGTATACCTATACATTACCGCTAAAGTAGATGATTTATATTACTTGTAATATAAAATTTGAAACTTTAGTGAGTAGGAACGTACAATGATGTGCAATGACGCAAACTTCTCAACAGGCCGTACCAATATCCGCAGCTGGTCTCCAAGGTGAAGAGTCTCTATGTGCTCGTTCTGGGTAAATAGAGTTTCTATCATTTATGGTAGTTTCTTGTTCCCCGGATAATTTATTTCTTTGGAACTTTCTTGCTAAAATTTTTAAGAATACTAATTGGGCAACCAGTTAGTTCTTTTAAATTATAACGATTATCAATTAACAATCAATTCAGAACTGGCACGGACTTGGGGAATCCGACTGTCTAATTAAAACAAAGCATGGTGATGGCCTTAGCGGGTGTTGACACAATGTGATTTCTGCCCAGTGCTCTGAATGTCAAAGTGAAGAAATTCAAGTAAGAAGAAATTCAAATGCCTCGTGATCTTATTAGTGACGCGAATGCATGGATTAACGAGATTCCTACTGTCCCTATCTACCATCTAGCGAAACCACAGCCAAGGGAACGGGCTTGAAATAATTAGCGGGGAAAGAAGACCCTTTTGAGCTTGACTCTAATCTGGCAGTGTAAGAAGACATAAGAGGTGTAGAATAAGTGGGAGATATTAGATTTCGGTTTAGTATCGACAATGAAATACCACTACTCCTATTGTTTCCTTACTTACTTGATTAAATGGAACGTGTATCATTTCCTAGCCATTATACGGATATATTTATTATTTCTTATTGTATTTGGTTTTGATGCAAGCTTCTTGATCAAAGTATCACGAGTTTGTTATATAATCGCAAACAAATTCATTAATGAGAGAGTGCATTTATGTATTCTTGAATTAAAAATTTGGTATAACTCCAATTACTCAGGTATGATCCAATTCAAGGACATTGCCAGGTAGGGAGTTTGAATGGGGCGGTACATCTATCAAATAATAACGGAGGTGTTCCAAGGCCAACTCAGTGCGGACAGAAACCACACATAGAGCAAAAGGGCAAATGCTGACTTGATCTCGGTATTCAGTACACACAGGGACAGCAAACGCTCGGCCTATCGATCCCTTTTGGCTTAAAGAGTTTTAAACAAGAGGTGTCAGAAAAGTTACCATAGAGATAACTAGCTTGTGGCGGCCAAGCGTTCCTAGCGACGTAGCTTTTTGATCCTTCGATGCCGGCTCTTCCTATCATTGTGAAGCAAAATTCACCAAGCGTTGGATTGTTCATCCATGCAAGGGAACGTGAGCTGGGTTTAGACCGTCGTGAGACAGGTTAGTTTTACTCTACTAATGACAAAACGTTGTTACGACAGTATTCCTGCGTAGTACGAGAGAAACCGCAGGTACGGACCAATGGCACAATAATTGTTCGAGCGAACAGTGGTTTCACGCTACGTCCGTTAGATTAAGCCTGAACGCCTCTAAGGTCGTATCCGTGCTCGACTGCAATGATAAATAAGGGGCAATTTGTTATTTATTTAATAAACGACGATGGATGTGATGCCAATGTTACATATAACATATTAAATTAAAACATTATTTAATACAATGACAAAGCCTTGAATCAATTGTAAACGACTTTTATTACAGGCAAGGTGTTGTAAGTGGTTGAGCAGCTGCCATACTGCGATCCACTGAAGCTTATCCTTTGCTTGGCGATTCAAAATATATATATATATATGTTTAAAACACATAACTATAAATACATATATGTTAAAAACACATATGTATATCAAACTAGAAAAAAAGATGCATGAGATTCTAATGTAGCCAAATGGTACATCATCGCATTAGTGACCTTATGAATATATTGGGTTATCAAAAAAGTCTTGCGGCATTTTCGCTAGTTGGCGCTGAAAGCGCGTAGTTCTAGTTTTATTCGTCGCATAGGGTCATGCTATACCTTTTTAGAAAGCTTATTTCACGCGATTGATTGTCATTTCTATTAAGTCGTGAGTTATAGCGTCGCCAACATTGAGCAAAATAAAGAGAAAATATGGCATATTTTACAGTACTACTATGATAAAGGCAAAAATGCATCTCAAACCGCCATTAAAATTTAAGCAGTTTATGGACCCGATACAGTTTCCATTTCCATCGTACAACGATGGTTTCAATGTTTTCGTTCTGGTGTAGAGGTGATCGAAGATGCGCCACGCTCCGGAAGGCCTGACGTCGAAAATTGTGATAAAATCGCTGAATTGGTCGAAAGAGATCGGCATAGTAGTAGCCGTAGCATCGGTCAGAAGGTTATAAACCGTTATAAAGAAGCTTGGAGTCAGTCAGAAGCTAGATGTATGGCCGTATCGACGCATGCGAATCGCTTCTGAATCGCAACAAAATCGACCCGTTTTAGAAGCACTTGGTGAATGGCGATGAAAAGTGGGTAACTTACGATAACGTAAGACGCAAACGATCGTGGTCGAAAAGCGGTGAAGCGGCCCAGACGGTGGCCAAGCCTGGATTGACGGCCAGGAAGGTTCTTCTGGGTGTTTGGTGGTATTGGCAGGGAATAATCCACTATGAGCTACTCCCCTATGGCCAAACGCTCAATTCGGACCGTACTGCCAACAACTGGACCGCTTGAAGGCAGCACTCATGCAGAAGAGGGCATCTTTGATCAACAGAGGCCGAATCGTCTTCCATCGGGACAACGCCAGGCCACACACATCTTTAGTGACGCGCCAGAAGCTCCGGGAGCTCGGATGGGAGATTCTTTTGCATACATTGCATATAGTCCGGATCTTTCTCAAAGTGATTACCACCTGTTTCTGTCCATGGTGAACGCGTTTGGTAGTCTGAAGTTGCCCACAAGAGAGTCCTGTGAAAATTGGCTCTCCGAGTTTTTTGCCAATAGGGAAGCAAGCTTCTATGAGAGGGGCATAACGAAGTTGGCATCTCGCATATTTGACTTGAATCGCATTATTGTAACCAATTTTATGAACACCAGGTATGTTAATATAAACATAAAGTGTTTATACTTCAATAGATTTTCATGGTAGCCAAATGAATCGCCATCGTATTAGTGATAATATGATAAGATTTACTTGGTGAGCAAACACAAAGTTAAACAAATATATACTTAGTGGAAATATTCTTCAATAGATTTGAATGAAAGGCAAATAATTGCCATCGTATTTGTGGCATATGCATATAAGTTGTCAATTTGACAATATTATGTAATTGGTGTTGGGTGGAATCAAGTGTTTAAATATATGTTCAATATATTTATGCTTTAATTTGATTGAATTGTGGTAGCAAATTAACTTGGCGTTTCAAAAGTGGCGCAAAAAATATCAATGTAAAATTAATGGTTGAAGGAGGCTGGTACACATATTAAATATATTATATATTAAAAATATACAATATGTGAAAACACAGTATCATATGGATAGAAAATATTATATAGAATAAATATATTATATATCAAATATATACAATATGTGAAAACAAAGTATCATATGGATACAAAATATTATATGAAAAGAAAATTCCATATGGAGAAATTAAATATATTATAGGTACACATATTAAATATTTCATATATTAAATATATACAATATGTGAAAAAACAGTATCATATGGATACAAAATATTATATGAAAAGAAAATTTCATATGGAGAAACCATTTTATATGCAAACAAAATTTTATATGAACAAATTTTTACAAGTCAAAACCATACCATATGTGGATTATATGGATTGAAAATTTCATACGGAGAAACAATTTCATATGCAAACAATTAGTAATCTCTAAGGATGACGATATGAAAACTGGCCGATATAGAAAAGGATTTGATCAATTCATTATACTTTAATTACAATAAATATAAGTATAATGAGGTGACGGTGAAAAGACAGACTACAGTCAGGCTTCAAAATGACTACATCTTTAACATTTACATTGAACAGGAATACATCAGTTATAACCGAAAACTTTTTCCCACAAATTGAACTAACACGCAATTATGAGTGTGCTCTCATTGACTTTTATATATACAATTCTATACCAAACGTTGATAAAGGAAACAATTTATTTCACATTGGGGATAAAGTCATAGCAATACCAGTGCGCTCGTATGAACTCGATGACATCACAAAATATATTTTGAATGAGCTAAAAGAGTATGGTCTTCATGATACCCTCAAAATTCAAAGTAATAACAACATACTCCAAGTGCAAGTTTGTACTAGAAATGAAGCGGTATTTTTTGATCGTGAACGAACTATTGGACAGCTATTTGGATTTAATAAACGTATTTTAAGTGCACGCAAGTCTGAAATTTATATCTCAGATAATCCAGTAAATATTTTAAAAATAAATACAATTAGGTTGGAATGTAACATTATTGGTGGCTCATATGTGGGTAATAGAATAAATCATGTGCTTCATAAATTTGGAATTAATGTCCCACCTGGATACAAAATGAACATTACAACACGAAATCTGATTTATTTAAGCACACTCGAAGTACGGATAACTGATCAGAAGGGAGATTTAGTCAACTTGCGTGGTAAAACTGTATCAATTCGGCTACACTTGCGGCCTACAGAATGATTATTTATAATAAAAAGCCAGCACAACACTCCATACCGCCCATTAGTAAATGTAAAGCTGACGTGAAAGCATCATCATCATCATCATCATCATCATCATCATCATCATCATCATCAGCATCATCATCATCATTATTTAAAAAAGCATAAAATCAACAATCTGCACTATCCTTAAAAAATAAATTAATTTTAAAATCATTAGGATTTAATATTCAATAAAGTTCAAAAACAAACTTTCAAATATATGAGATTTTTTTTGTGCAAGATAAGCCCTTCAAGAATGAGAGTATCACTAAAAAAGAATATCACTCTTATTACCCATATCAACAAAACTTCAAGACAAACGATGAAGTTCGCATCACAATACAGAACCAAGATTTGTATGTGCTGCCGTGTGAAAGTTTTCTCCACTTTGAAGGAACACTTGAGAAAATTACTGATGCGAATACAGGGGCAAGCAGCACGTCTAATGTTAACGGTCTGCTCAAAAATAATTGTATGGCCTATTTTCTGGATGAAATAAGATGTGAATTGAATGGGTGTGAGCTGAATAGGACACGGTTCACTGGAATAACATCGACTCTCAAGAACTTTCTCTCTGTGGGCCAACAGGAAGATCTACTTTATCGCAATGCTGGGTGGAACGGTGGTGATAACATCTCTTCTGGAGGACATTTCAGCTATTCTGTACCACTAAAAATGTTGATGGGATTCGGAGAAGACCACAAAAAAGTCATATTAAATTAACTTATTATCTTACTAGCTAAAAATACAGATATGTATGTTAAAACAGTTGGCGATCATACACATAAAATTAACATACATAGTATTAGTTGTAAAGTACCCCACATTGTCCCAAGCGATAGTGTTAAAATTAAAATGTTTAATGTAGTAAAAAGTGTTGCTAGCTTACCACTAGCATTCCGCAGTTGGGATTGTTACATTAATCCTACACTTGTGCAGGGAACACATCATGTATGGAATGTTCAATTGGCTGCAAATAGAGAACGTCCGCGGTATGCCATCATTGCAATTACATTGAATGGAAATCTAATTACAAACAATTTAAGAAATGTAAAAGTATATTTAAATTCTGAAGTCTATCCCTATGAGGATTTGAATATGAAATACAGTGAAAATCGGTTTGCTGTGTTGTATGATATGTATGTGAGATTTCAAGAGAGCTATTAAAACCGAGAGGCTCGTGCACTTCTATCACCAGCGGAATTCTTGTCTAAGGCTCCTATTGTTGTTGTAGATCTCTCATATGAGAATGAATCAGTCAAATAAGGGCCAATTGACGTAAAAATTTCTACCGAACTAACTGCAGCAAGTGAGATGAATACCAAAGTATATTGCCTATTGTATATTGAATACACTCCATTTACTGGATTAGTTCAACGTGTCGTCTTACTTCTTGGTAAATCATTTTCTCATTCAAATTTCGGAAATCAAGACCAATAGACGTCCACGGAACCCAAAATCAAAATACAAATTTAAAACATGTATTCCACCGATAACAAAAACAATACTACAACGAACATTACGATCAAACAACTTATAATCAGAATAAGTAATTTCATCAAATTGTTTAAAGAACGAATTTTCCCTGAACACTTGTAATACTTGGAGGAATCATTGGCATTTTTTAATAATAGACTAACTGATACCATGGTGGTTTCCAATCTTCATGGGCGGCATTTCACATCTTGTTGTTGGGATAAAGACGATGTGCATTCTGGAGTCGACACATGTGCTTGTCATTTCTTTTCTGTTCGTTCATTTAAAACTCAAAAAATAATGAAAATGTATGTAAATTTAGAGTATCGCTTCTAAATATTGTAGTTGAATATAAAATAAAAATAAAATTACAAGAAAACATAAACCAATTTTGTTATTTTATTGGGAATTTGAAATTGTCATATCCAAACGAAATTGTACACACAAAAATTGTATACACTACTTGAGAAATACAAAAAATGAATACAATAGAATAACTGATAGCACGCTGGTTTCCAATCTTTATGAGCGGCGTTTCGCATATGGTTGTTGGGTTAAAAACAATATGTATACTAGAGTTGACACATCTGCTATTCATTTATTTTCTGAACATTCATACAAATATCAAAAAATTATTTAAATAAATGTAACTTTTGCGAATTGCTGTTTAACATTATACTTGAAAATAAAATTACTCTAAATATACACACAAAAGTTGTATACACTACTTGAGAAATACAAAATATTTACAATAGAATAACTGACACCATGGTGGTTTCCAATCTTCATGGGCGGCATTTCAAATCTTGTTGTTGGGCTAAATACCATGTGTATACTGGAGTCGACACATCTGCTTGTCATTTCTTTTCTGTGCATTCATACAAATCTCAAAAATTATGAAAAAATAAATGTAACTTTAGAGCAATGCTGTTTAGCATTGTACTTGAAAATAAAATTACTCTAAATATACACACAAAATTTGTATATACTACTTGAGAAAATAAAAATGATAATAAATATTTTCAAGAAAAAACGTTATTTTACTGAGGAAGGGGATTGGGATATGAAAACGAAAATTGTTCACACAATCGCAGGTGGTGTCAACTTATTCGAGGTCACCGTCCCCAGTTATTCGATGAGCTGCATGTTGCGTTCGAATGACTGCACGTGTCAAAGGCCCGCCCCCCCCCCCCCCTAGTTTTTCGGTGTGATGCATGTTGCGTTCGAACGACTGCACGTGTCAAAGGCTCGCCCCCTGCCTGTTGCGTTCGAATTGCGTTCGAATGCATGCTGGTGGCGAAAATCACCAAACCTGTTGTCAGCTGCACTCTCGCATCCAGATCTGTCAACACATTCAATCGATTCCGGCTGTTGCAGCTGTCGAAGGTTGCCGATCGCCGGTCGCTGCACAAGTTTTCGGTGTCATATGTCCTCATACACTTGACTTACCCTAAAATCAAACAAGATCCAACACTCCAATCCCCACAACCTATCAACCTACCCGCGAATAGTCTAATTTATTTGTTTATTTATTTACCTAACCCTTTGATCACCACGATCCCTAAACACTCACACTACTTTTTGACCCTCATCAAAACTCTTAATTACCACTTGACATATTTTTTGACAGCTGAACCCATAAATTATCCTCTTAATTACCCCATTAATGTCACTTGTGCTGAAAATCAGGTAAACATACTAATGTCAATGTAGTTGGTGGAGGTGTTTCAGCACGTTGCTTCGAAGCCATGAAATATATTCTCTTGCTATGCTTAACATTCTTCTGTATATTTAACAGTTTATGTTATGTTGCTGTTATTTACAGTTTTTGTAACAGTGAGCTTATTATGACGATTCACGTCAAGTCACTCGGGAACGCTGTCGAACGGCATAAAAAGTATCCTGGGTCCGTCTCTTGGCATTTATTATCTTGCTATGCTTAACATTCTTCTGTATATTTAACAGCCTATGTTATGATGCTGGTATTTACATGGACTATGAAACATTTATGGAAATATAACGAAATTGTTGGGTGGATAAATTTGGATTTCTGGCAATCTCTAAGGACGACGATGTGAAAAGTGGCCGATTTAGAAAAGGATTTGATCAATTCATTATACTTTAATTAAAATGCATATAGGTATAATGAGGTGACTGTGAAAAGACAGTCTAGAGGCAGGCTTCAAAATTACTACATCTTTAACATTTACATTGAGCTAAGAGATTATGGTCTTCAGGATACCCTAAAAATTCAAAGTAATAACAATACACTCCAAGTGCAAGTTTGTACTAGTAATGAAGCGGTATTTTTTGATCGTGAACGAACTATTGGACAGCTATTTGGATTTATTTACATCTCAGATAATCCAGTAAATATTTTAAAAATAAATACAATTAGGTTGGAATGTAACATTATTAGTGGCTCATATGTGGGTAATAGATCAAATCATGTGTTTCATGAATTTGGAATTGATAACCCACCAGGATATAAAATTAACATTATACCACGAAATCTGATTTATTTACCTGTCAACAGCACAGAAATAAGCACACTCGATGTACGGATAACTGATCAGAAGTGAGATTTAGTCAACTTGCGTGGTGAAACTGTATCAATTCGGCTACACTTGCGGCCTACAGAATGATTATTTATAATACAAAGCCAGCACATCACTCCATAACCCCAATAATAAATGTAAAGCTGACTTGAAAGCATCATCATCATCATCATCATCAGCATCAGCATCATCATCGTCATTATTTCAAAAATCATCAAATCAACGATCTGCACTATCCTTAAAAAATAAATTAATTTTAAAATCATTAGGATTTAATATTCAATAAAGTTCAAAAACAAACTTTCAACTATATGAGATTTTTTTTGTGCAAGATAAGCCCTTCAATAATGAGAGTATCACTAAAAAAGAATATCACTCTTATTACCCATATCAACAAAACTTCAAGACAAACGATGAAGTTCGCATCACAATACAGAACCAAGATTTGTATGTGCTGCCGTGTGACAGTTTTCTCCACTTTGAAGGAACACTTGAGAAAATTACTGATGCGAATACAGGGGCAAGCAGCACGTCTAATGTTAACGGTCTGCTCAAAAATAATTGTATGGCCTATTTTCTGGATGAAATAAGATACGAATTGAATGGGTGTGAGCTGGATAGGACACGGTTCACTGGAATAACATCGACTCTCAAGAACTTTCTCTCTGTGGGCCAACAGGAAGATCTACTTTATCGCAATGCTGGGTGGAACGGTGGTGATGACATCTCTTCTGGAGGACATTTCAGCTATTCTGTACCACTAAAAATGTTGATGGGATTCGGAGAAGACCACAAAAAAGTCATATTAAATTAACTTATTCTCTTACTAGCTAAAAATACAGATAATATGTATGTTAAAACAGTTGGCATTCATACACATAAAATTAACATAAATAGTATTAGTTGTAAAGTACCCCACATTGTCCCAAGCGATAGTGCCAAAATTAAAATGTTTAATGTAGTAAAAAGTGTTGCTAGCTTACCACTAGCATTCCGCAGTTGGGATTGTTACATTAATCCTACACTTGTGCAGGGAACACATCATGTATGGAATGTTCAATTGGCTGCAAATAGAGAACGTCCGCGGTATGCCATCATTGCAATTACATTGAATGGAAATCTAATTACAAACAATTTAAGAAATGCAAAGTATATTTAAATTCTGAAGTCTATCCCTATGAGGATTTGAATATTAAATACAGTGAAAATCGGTTTGCTGTGTTGTATGATATGTATGTGAGATTTCAAGAGAGCTATTAAAACCGAGAGGCTCGTGCACTTCTATCACCAGCGGAATTCTTGTCTAAGGATCCTATTGTTGTTGTAGATCTCTCATATCAGAATGAATCAGTCAAATAAGGGCCAATTGACGTAAAAATTTCTACCGAACTAACTGCAGCAAGTGAGATGAATACCAAAGTATATTGCCTATTGTATATTGAATACACTCCATTTACTGGATTAGTTCAACGTGTCGTCTAACTGCTTGGTAAATCATTTTCTCATTCAAATTTCGGAAATCAAGACCAATAGACGTCCACGGAACCCAAAATCAAAATACAAATTTAAAACATGTATTCCACCGATAACAAAAACAATACTACAACGAACATTACGATCAAACAACTTATAATCAGAATAAGTAATTTCATCAAAATGTTTAAAAAACGAATTCTCCCTGAACACTTGTAATACTTGAAGGAATCATTGGCATTTTTTAATAATAGACTAACTGATACCATGGTGGTTTCCAATCTTCATGGGCGGCATTTCACATCTTGTTGTTGGGATAAAGACGATGTGCATTCTGGAGTCGACACATGTGCTTGTCATTTCTTTTCTGTTCGTTCATTTAAAACTAAAAAAATAATGAAAATGTATGTAAATTTAGAGTATCGCTTCTAAATATTGTAGTTGAATATAAAATAAAAATAAAATTACAAGAAAACATAAACCAATTTTGTTATTTTATTGGGAATATGAAATTGTCATATCCAAACGAAATTGTACACACAAAAATTGTATACACTACTTGAGAAATACAAAATATTTACAATAGAATAACTGACACCATGGTGGTTTCCAATCTTCATGGGCGGCATTTCAAATCTTGTTGTTGGGCTAAATACCATGTGTATACTGGAGTCGACACATCTGCTTGTCATTTCTTTTCTGTGCATTCATACAAATCTCAAAAATTATGAAAAAATAAATGTAACTTTAGAGCATTGCTGTTTAGCATTGTACTTGAAAATAAAATTACACTAAATATATACACACAAAATTTGTATACACTACTTGAGAAAATAAAAATGATAATAAATATTTTCAAGAAAAAACGTTATTTTACTGAGGAAGGGGATTGGGATATGAAAACGAAAATTGTTCACACAATCGCAGGTGGTGTCAACTTATTCGAGGTCACCGTCCCCAGTTATTCGATGAGCTGCATGTTGCGTTCGAATGACTGCACGTGTCAAAGGCCCGCCCCCCCCCCCCCCTAGTTTTTCGGTGTGATGCATGTTGCGTTCGAACGACTGCACGTGTCAAAGGCTCGCCCCCTGCCTGTTGCGTTCGAATTGCGTTCGAATGCATGCTGGTGGCGAAAATCACCAAACCTGTTGTCAGCTGCACTCTCGCATCCAGATCTGTCAACACATTCAATCGATTCCGGCTGTTGCAGCTGTCGAAGGTTGCCGATCGCCGGTCACTGCACAAGTTTTCGGTGTCATATGTCCTCATACACTTGACTTACCCTAAAATCAAACAAGATCCAACACTCCAATCCCCACAACCTATCAACCTACCCGCGAATAGTCTAATTTATTTGTTTATTTATTTACCTAACCCTTTGATCACCACGATCCCTAAACACTCACACTACTTTTTGACCCTCATCAAAACTCTTAATTACCACTTGACATATTTTTTGACAGCTGAACCCATAAATTATCCTCTTAATTACCCCATTAATGTCACTTGTGCTAAAAATCAGGTAAACATACTAATGTCAATGTAGTTGGTGGAGGTGTTTCAGCACGTTGCTTCGAAGCCATGAAATATATTCTCTTGCTATGCTTAACATTCTTCTGTATATTTAACAGTTTATGTTATGTTGCTGTTATTTACAGTTTTTGTAACAGTGAGCTTATTATGACGATTCACGTCAAGTCACTCGGGAACGCTGTCGAACGGCATAAAAAGTATCCTAGGTCCGTCTCTTGGCATTTATTATCTTGCTATGCTTAACATTCTTCTGTATATTTAACAGCCTATGTTATGATGCTGGTATTTACATGGACTATGAAACATTTATGGAAATATAACGAAATTGTTGGGTGGATAAATTTGGATTTCTGGCAATCTCTAAGGACGACGATGTGAAAAGTGGCCGATTTAGAAAAGGATTTGATCAATTCATTATACTTTAATTAAAATGCATATAGGTATAATGAGGTGACTGTGAAAAGACAGTCTAGAGGCAGGCTTCAAAATTACTACATCTTTAACATTTACATTGAGCTAAGAGATTATGGTCTTCAGGATACCCTAAAAATTCAAAGTAATAACAATACACTCCAAGTGCAAGTTTGTACTAGTAATGAAGCGGTATTTTTTGATCGTGAACGAACTATTGGACAGCTATTTGGATTTATTTACATCTCAGATAATCCAGTAAATATTTTAAAAATAAATACAATTAGGTTGGAATGTAACATTATTAGTGGCTCATATGTGGGTAATAGATCAAATCATGTGTTTCATGAATTTGGAATTGATAACCCACCAGGATATAAAATGAACATTACACCACGAAATCTGATTTATTTACCTGTCAACAGCAGAGAAATAAGCACACTCGAAGTACGGATAACTGATCAGAAGGGAGATTTAGTCAACTTGTTTGTGGTGAAACTGTATCAATTCGGCTACACTTGCGGCCTACAGAATGATTATTTATAATAAAAAGCCAGCACATCACTCCATACTCCCATTAGTAAATGTAAAGCTGACTTGAAAGCATCATCATCATCATCAGCATCAGCATCATCATCATCATTATTTCAAAAAGCATCAAATCAACGATCTGCACTATCCTTAAAAAATAAATTAATTTTAAAATCATTAGGATTTAATATTCAATAAAGTTCAAAAACAAACTTTCAACTATATGAGATTTTTTTTGTGCAAGATAAGCCCTTCAATAATGAGAGTATCACTAAAAAAGAATATCACTCTTATTACCCATATCAACAAAACTTCAAGACAAACGATGAAGTTCGCATCACAATACAGAACCAAGATTTGTATGTGCTGCCGTGTGACAGTTTTCTCCACTTTGAAGGAACACTTGAGAAAATTACTGATGCGAATACAGGGGCAAGCAGCACGTCTAATGTTAACGGTCTGCTCAAAAATAATTGTATGGCCTATTTTCTGGATGAAATAAGATACGAATTGAATGGGTGTGAGCTGGATAGGACACGGTTCACTGGAATAACATCGACTCTCAAGAACTTTCTCTCTGTGGGCCAACAGGAAGATCTACTTTATCGCAATGCTGGGTGGAACGGTGGTGATGACATCTCTTCTGGAGGACATTTCAGCTATTCTGTACCACTAAAAATGTTGATGGGATTCGGAGAAGACCACAAAAAAGTCATATTAAATTAACTTATTCTCTTACTAGCTAAAAATACAGATAATATGTATGTTAAAACAGTTGGCATTCATACACATAAAATTAACATAAATAGTATTAGTTGTAAAGTACCCCACATTGTCCCAAGCGATAGTGCCAAAATTAAAATGTTTAATGTAGTAAAAAGTGTTGCTAGCTTACCACTAGCATTCCGCAGTTGGGATTGTTACATTAATCCTACACTTGTGCAGGGAACACATCATGTATGGAATGTTCAATTGGCTGCAAATAGAGAACGTCCGCGGTATGCCATCATTGCAATTACATTGAATGGAAATCTAATTACAAACAATTTAAGAAATGCAAAGTATATTTAAATTCTGAAGTCTATTCCTATGAGGATTTGAATATTAAATACAGTGAAAATCGGTTTGCTGTGTTGTATGATATGTATGCGAGATTTCAAGAGAGCTATTACAACCGAGAGACTCGTGCACTTCTATCACCAGCGGAATTCTTGTCTAAGGCTCCTATTGTTGTTGTAGATCTCTCATATCAGAATGAATCAGTCAAATCAGGACCAATTGACGTAAAAACTTCTACCGAACTAACTGCAGCAAGTGAGATGAATACCAAAGTATATTGCCTTCTCATTCATGATCATATAGTTGAATACACTCCATTAACTGGATTAGTTCAACGTGTCGTCTAACTTCTTAGTAAATCATTTTCTCATTCAAATTTCGGAAATCAAGACAAATAGACGTCCACGGAACCCAAAATCAAAATACAAATTTAAAACATGTATTGCACCGATAACAAAAACAATACTACAACGAACATTACGATCAAACAACTTATAATCAGAATAAGTAATTTCATCAAAATGTTTAAAGAACGAATTTTCCCTGAACACTTGGAATACTTGGAGGAATCATTGGCATTTTTTAATAATAGACTAGCTGATACCATGCTGGTTTCCAATCTTCATGGGCGGCATTTCACATCTTGTTGTTGGGCTAAAGACGATGTGCATTCTGGAGTCGACACATGTGCTTGTCATTTCTTTTCTGTTCGTTCATTTAAAACTCAAAAAATAATGAAAATGTATGTAAATTTAGAGCATCGCTTCTAAATATTGTAGTTGAATATAAAATAAAAATAAAATTACAAGAAAACATAAACCAATTTTGTTATTTTATTGGGAATATGACAAATCATAAGAAATTGTACACACAAAAAATGTATACACTACTTGAGAAACAAAAAATGTTTACAATAGAATAACTGATAGCACGCTGGTTTCCAATCTTCATGAGCCGCCGCTCCTATGGTTGTTGGGTTAAAGACAATATGTATACTAGAGTTGACACATCTGTTTGTCATTTATTTTCTGTGCATTCATACAAATCTCAAAAATTATGAAAAATAAATGTAACTTTAGAGCATTGCTGTTTAGCATTGTACTTGAAAATAAAATTACTCTAAATATACACACAAAATTTGTATACACTACTTGAGAAAATAAAAATGATAATAAATATTTCAAGAAAAACCGTTATTTTACTGGGGATTGGGATTGGGATATGTAAACGAAAATTGTTCACTCGATCGCAGGTGGTGTCAACTTATTCGAGGTCACCGTCCCCAGTTATTCGATGAGCTGCATGTTGCGTTCGAACGACTGCACGTGTCAAAGGCGCGCCCCCCCGTTTTTCGGTGTGATGCCTGTTGCGTTCGACCGACTGCACGTGTCAAAGGCCCGCCCCCTGCCTGTTGCGTTCGAATTGCGTTCGAATGCATGCTGGTGGCGAAAATCACCAACCCTGTTGCCAGCTGCGCTCGCGCAACCCAGATCTGTCAACACATTCAATCGATTCCGGCTGTTGCAGCTGTCGAAGGTCACCGATCGCCGGTCGCCGGTCGCCGCACCAGTTTTCGGTGTCATATGTCCTCATACACTTGACTTATCCTAAAATCAAACAAGATCCAACACTCCAATCCCCACAACCTATCACACCACACTCACCCCCCAATAGTCTAATTTATTTGTTTATTTATTTACCTAACCCTTTGATCACCACGATCCCTAAACACCCACACTACTTTTTGACCCTCATCAAATCTCTTAATTACCACTTGACATATTTTTTGACAGCTAAACCCATAAATTATCATCTTAATTACCCCATTAATGTCACTTGCGCTCATACTCAGGTTAACATACTACTGTAGTCTTCTCCAAATACCATCAACATTTTTAGTGGTACAGAATAGCTGAACCGTGTCCAGCTCACACCCATTCAATTCGTATCTTATTTCATCCAGAAAATAGGCCATACACTTATTTTTGAGCAGACCGTTAACATTAGACGTGCTGCTTGCCCCTGTATTCGCATCAGTAATTTTCTCAAGTGTTCCTTCGAAGTGGAGAAAACTTTCACACGGCAGCACATACAAATCTTGGTTCTGTATTGTGATGCGAACTTTATCGTTTGTCTTGAAGTTTTGTTGATATGGGTAATAAGAGTGATATTCTTTTTTAGTGATACTCTCATCATTGAGAAGCTTATCTTGCACAAAAAATCTCATTCATTTGAAAGTTTGTTTTTTAACTTTATTGAATATAAAATGCTAATGATTTTAAAATTAATTTATTTTTTAAGGATAGTGCAGATCGTTGATTTGATGCTTTTTTAAATATTGATGATGATGATGATGATGATGATGATGATGATGATGATGATGATGATGATGATGATGATGATGATGATGATGATGATGATGATGATGATGATGATGATGATGATGATGATGATGATGATGATGATGATGATGATGATGATAATGATGATAATGATGATAATGATGATAATGATGATAATGATGATAATGATGATAATGATGATAATGATGATAATGATGATAATGATGATAATGATGATAATGATGATAATGATGATAATGATGATAATGATGATAGTGATGATAATGATGATAATGATGATAATGATGATAATGATGATAATGATGATAATGATGATAATGATGATAATGATGATAATGATGATAATGATGATAATGATGATAATGATGATAATGATGATAATGATGATAATGATGATAGTTGATGATGATAATGATGATAATGATGATAATGATGATAATGATGATAATGATGATAATGATGATAATGATGATAATGATGATAATGATGATAATGATGATAATGATGATAAAGATGATAATGATGATGATAATCAATTCTATTCTCAGTCAGCAATAGAGGATACATCTTTTGTACTCCCGAATCAAGGTGAGCCCCATACATCAAGAGCGATATTGAGTCAAAGGTACCTTCATACATCATCCTCATTAACACATCCAGCTGTACATCATAAGGAGAGCTCAAATCATCTTTTATATGTGATATGCAACCGGCCAATTAATGATGGGAAGTAACTACATAAATGTATCTGGCAATAAAAATGAATTTGAAGATGGTAAACACTTTCATAAAAACTAATGTATATCTAAGAAACTTTCATCCAAGTGGACAGTTGAAAGAACAAGAGCACAAAAGTATACGAAAATTATAAAACCACTTTTAGCGAAAACACCTACTGCCGAGTCTATGACCCTTAATATGAATAAACCCAATTATGTATAGTGGGATGATCCAAATGAGTTGGTTGAACGACTGCAGCTCTTAATAGCCTCCCAATCAGCTGGAATTACTAATCACACTAATGAAATTATATCACTAATTGAAGAATTGAGAGAGGCTCAGATTATACGCTAAGTTATTTACACTATATATATGAAATGTAAATATTCAAGAGGGTTTCTGTTGACAAGTTTGGACACTACATACATGAGAAGCAGAACCCTAATTATTTAATACGAGATAAGAAAACTTTATCGGGACACTACATCGATGCAGATGGGAACTTTAATATTCAACGAAAACGTATAAAAAATGGTGTCATACCAAAAGAGAACACTGACATTGTCATCAAAAAATATGTGGATAAGGTTATAAACGAGTCGAGTGATTCTCTTATTTCAACAATTTCACAACATCAAGATGCTGTTTATCGATCAATAAATTTTAAAACTGCAGAACTTGATGAAAGAATATTGAGACTTGAGGAACTTACGTCAAGCATTTATGAAAAAATTAAATATGGTTATCGGCTCAAGTAAATTTCTCTTATTCTGATTACAAACCATTTAAATATGAGCAGACGAGGTATTGTAAATGAATAACATGCTTCCTCGCAGAAAGATTTTCAACGGCAATGGAGAAAATATTAAAATCAGGACGAGGAGTACCCAAGAATCTACAATCAGACGATGGTAAAGAGTTCTTTAACACTCAATTTACAGCTCTGATCAAACAATATGAAATCAATCACTATTCAACATATAGTAGTCTAAAGGCCTCAATTGTTGAGAGATTCAACAGGTCATTAAAAGAATTCAGTTTCAATGGAACATACAAATGGATTGATGTGTATAAAGATCTAATTGACATATACAATTGTAGAGTGCACAGGAACATTAAAATTGCACCCATCAATGTAAACAGTGAGAATGAAAAACTCATCTTGAAAACTGCATAAAATAATATTAAAATGTTTGCTGGTAGTAAACTAAATATCAAATACAAACATGTATTTGAATAGGGATAAACCCAAATTGTACAACGGAAATATTCAGAATAACCAAAGTACAAAATACTTACCCAACAACATACTTACTGCAAGACTGGAATGGGAATCCAATCAAAGGTGGTTTCTATAAAGAAGAACTGAAAAAAACAACTTTTCCCAATACTTACCTGGTTGAAAAAGTGCTGAAAAGGAAAGGGAATAGAGCTCTGATCCGCTGGCTGGGTTTCCCCAAAACCGAAGACAGCTGGATTCATAAAACTGAAATTTTGTAATGTTTAAGTAAAACATTTTTTCTTTTCTTTTCAATCTCTATCATTTATTTATTTAACAACATTTTTTAAGTTTATTAAAATTAAATTACTATTATCTAAATATCTTATAAGTATACATTTGTTTTGTTTAAATAAACTATCACATTATAAATTTAAAACTATCGGCTTATTTTTTTAAGGCCATCTAATAACATAAAATGCAATATCATTTGAGCCTCTCGGATGTGTACCGCACTTTCATTTATTTCAACTTTTCTTTTTAAAGCATTTACCTTCCTCACTTTACTTTGAGTGCTTTGTGAGTTCTCCTCCAACGCACATATTTGGCTGCGCCAAACACTGGACTGTGCTTCTAGAGTAGATATACAACCCTCAATTTCATTGGGAATTGTAGAGTATTGCCCTATTGCTAGAGTTGAAACCCCATCTTCACAAATTATTCTCTTATCATCTTTATTGTCTAAAATAGTTTTTGTTATTTTTAGTGTACTAATTTCATGCCCTCTAGATCTAAACATGTACATGCTATCACGTTCTTGCTGTCCTGTGTACAAACAATTTTTATACCCCTCAAATGTGACCTTCTCCAGACAACTGCGCTTTACTCCATTATTCTTTTTTACGCATATTTCCCTAGCAGTACCAGAATTTTCACACCTATATGCATACATTTTTGAACGTAACCCAAGAAACTCACTCATTGGTTTACCATGCAGCTCATCTTTAAAAAAACCTAAACGCTTCTTGTTGCACTGTTTAAAATTGTATAATGTAGGCAATTCATTTGAATACTCAGATGTATCAAATTTCAATTTCATATAATCATAATGAAAATCATACATTTTGAATTTAGATAATTCCAACACTGCAAAGCCTAAATATATTGGCTTATCACAAATGTTGTGTAATCTTCTCAGAAATCGGCAGGGCAGTCGCAGAGAAGATGCTGGATACTCTCGGTTTCCTCTTCGTCCCCGCAACTGCGACAGAAGTCCTATTGGGGTCCACCGTACCGTTGAGCCATACGGCCGATGTGCCAGTGTCCCGTTAAGACTCCTGTCAGTAACCTTATCTTGTTCCTATTAAGGTTTAAGAGCTCGGTTGTTCGCTTGGGACTATATCTTGGCCAGAGTGCTTTTGACACCTCGCAGCCTGGTGATGCTGCCCAGTGTCTCTCAGCCGCCGTTCTCATGGAACAATTAAGTTCCGATAGCACGTGCTGAGTTTCTGATGACGCTGATCCCAGCCGAGCACATTCATCAGCCGCCTCGTTACCTGGTACTCCCATGTGCCCAGGTACCCAGACAAGGCTGATAGAGTGTGGTTGGCATAGGTTCAGTAACATCACTGGGTCTCGGGTTAGTTAACTCTTAATGGTGTTCGATGCGAGTGCTTTTATTGCTGATTGGCTATCAGCATAGATGGACACGTCCCTCGGGCTCCCGCCCAGTGTCCGTATCAACTTGGTCGCTTGCCAAACACTGTAAATCTCCGCTTGAAACACACTACACCAGTCAGGAAGACGAAAGGAAAGCTTGGTTGCAAGGTCTTCGGAGAAGACCTCCGATACATTGCCTTCTATCGTCTTTCATCCGTCTGAGTAGATGAGTAGATTGACAACTCATTCTGCCTCAAAGGGAATTCAGCTGTAAATCTGTCATCCCACTTATGTTCTGGTACCCAGTAGTCGTTCTCAGCCACAGTCAATTCTACTGTACGTAGAATGGAGTTGTGACCTGCACCAGGCTTAAGGAGGCATTGGGCGTGAAGCCTGACCGCACTCCTTGCTGCCGCGTGTTTGAGGAAGACTCCGATGGAGTTAACATTACATCCAGCGCTGCTTGGGGGTAGAACGAATACATCCTGTTATTCCCAAGCATGCTAGTCTCTGAACTTTGCGAAGATTGTTTAGATAGGAGTCGGTGTGTCCCGCCTCCCACCATACAAGAGCCCCGTACGTCAGTATAGGTCTGACAATTGCAGTGTAAAACCAGTGAAGGATATACGGTTGCAATCCCCATACTTTACCAAAGGTCTTTTTGCACACAAAGAAGGCTTGCAACGCTTTCTTCATCCTTTCCTCCGAGTTTCTCCTCCAGGAGAGTTTGGACTCCAGGATTATTCCAAGGTACTTTGCCTCCTTTGATAACTTGAGCTCCGTCCCTCCCAGTGACGGAAGCTTGAAGCTCGGTATCTTATATTTTCGAGTGAACAGAACTAGGTCGGTCTTTTGTGGGTTGGCCCCAAGACCGTTGTGTTCTGCCCATCGCAGAGTTTTGCTCAGAGCGGCGTTCAGTAGCTCACTGACTGTTGGCAGGAATCTGCCAGTTACCATTAGAACTAGGTCGTCCGCATAAGCAGTCACTCTGCAGCGCTTATACTTCAGTTTAAGAAGAAGGTCATTAAGGACAATGTTCCACAACAAGGGGGATATCACACCCCCTTGCGGGGTGCCCTTGGTTGCCCTTCTCCTGATAGTTGAGGCGCAGAGTTGGGCGTTTATCATTCTTTGGCGAAGCATGTTGCTAAGCCATCGAGTGATTGTCGGGTGTGAGTCTATGTTGACAAGTGCTGCCGTTATAGACTCGATCCTGACATTGTTAAAGGCACCCTCTATGTCGAGAAATACCGCTAAAGTAAACTCCTTCCTTTGCAGTGTGCCTTCAATTGTGCTAACCACCTCGTGCAACGCCGTCTCTACTGATCTACCTTTGAGGTAGGCGTGTTGGGACTTGCTAAAAGTGTGAGGTGTTAGCTTACTTCTGAGATGAAGGTCCAGAAGTCTCTCTAGTGTTTTCAATAAAAACGATTCTTTTGCTGAGCAGTGGTTTATCTTTCCTGCTTTGGGAATGAATGCCACCCTCACTTCTCTCCAGGTTTTTGGAATGTATCCTGTAAGGAGACATCCCCTGAAGATTTCTAATAGCCATTGCGACTGATGTACGCATACCATCTTTAGCATGACCGGTCTGATGTCATCCGGTCCTGCTGATTTGTAGGGGTGGAACGACTTGATAGCCCAGATTATCTTCTCAGTGTTGACAATTTCGTCAATTAGGACTTGACTCTCATGAAGCGAGTTTCCCTCCGGCAAGCCACTGATGTGAGAGATAGGGATCCCATTCTCGTCTTCAGCTTGTGTGCAGTCTAGAAAGTGTGCGTTCATGAGGAGTTGCAGAGACTCCTGACTATTTGTAGCGAATGTGCCATCCAGGTTGCAAAGCAGCCCCGGTGTGGCTGGATCTTTCGCCAACAGACTTCGAAGTCTGGACGCTTCAGTGGTGTTGGTTAGTTCCTCGCAAAATTTAGACCATGAGTCTCTTTTTGCCCTTCTGATTTCCTTCTTGAAGGTCTTGAAACTGTTATGGTAGGCATCCCAGTCTACCTGGCAGTTTCCGTCTTTTGCTCTGTTGTAAAGCTTCCTCGTTTCCTTCCGTATCTGGCCGAGTTCCGGAGTCCACCACTTGTTGCGGTTTGACTTCGGTGGACGGCTGATTGGACAGGATTTGATGAAGGCCTTACATAGAGTATCTGTGACATTCTGGGTCGATTCCTCCAACTTGTCTGGGTTGTCTAGCCTTCCCAC
Organism: Drosophila formosana; assembly: GCA_035045625.1. Lineage (NCBI taxonomy): Eukaryota > Metazoa > Arthropoda > Insecta > Diptera > Drosophilidae > Drosophila > Drosophila formosana. The sequence goes on from JAWNOW010000599.1 coordinate 60,593, forward strand.
TGGGTGGTTGGGAATAGATTCCATAACAAGCTTTGAGTATTTGACCCAGTTTGCCTTTCGTGGGTTCCTGAAGGGCGCCTTTGCCTCTCTGGACCATTCAACTTCGAACACTATCCTGTAATGATCCGAAAAGGAACATTCCTTGGATACGTGCCAGTCTACTACGGAGAGGGAGTCTCTCTTTGGTCGCTAGAATTAAGTCTATAACCTCGGCTCGGGTCTTATTGCGGAAGTTGGGGTGGCTACCCCGCTTACACACATTAAGATTAGTGAGCATCACGAATTCAAGCAGCGACTCCCCTCTCTCGTTGGTGTCTTTGCTCCCCCAAAAGGTATTGTGGGCATTAGCATCACACCCAAGGATTAGATCCGTGCCTTCTTTCTGCGCATGCTGAATGAGAGCTCGAATACTTTCCGATGGTGGATCCTTCTCTTCGTACGGGAGATATGCTGAGGCTAGGTAAAGATTGGGTCCGTTCCTACGCTCGCATAGCGCTACCGTCAAGTCCCTGTTGCTGTAAATGGAAGAGAAGAGCACATTAAGTCCGGTTCTTACCACGAAACAGGTTCTGGACTTACCCACAGTTTTCGGGACAAGGAGATGGTATCCGCGAGCTCCCAACCCACAAACCCTTTCACCTACGATTCTTGGATGAGAGCCACATCCACCCTCTCCTTGTCCATCCACCGTAGTAGGTCTGTGGAAGGAACCCTCGAGTAGTGCAGATTAATCTGCACTACCCGAATTCTTTCCGGTCGACCTAGCGTCTTCGCGCCCAGCGCCTCCAGGAACGATGGCCCGAACGCAACCCATTCCCATCTTCAGCCGGCCTTGCTTACTAAGGAGTTGGCTCTTGGACTCCGGACCAATGCTGATCCAGAGATCCTTGCCGTTTCCTTTGTCTCGGGCGAGGCCTCGTTTGATCGTCCAGTCCGCTGTGTGACAGTCCGCATTCTGGCTTTTGATCAATATAAGGGTGGTTCGATCCTCCCGAATGGGAGGTGGGATCCAGACCTTAATGATCGTCCGCTCAGGAATTTGGTCTACAGGGACGACGTCAATTCTTGCTCCTGGCCACGGCGCTTCCAGTTTCAGCAGTGTGTCTTTGAGGAATCGCAGGGACTCCTCGTTGGCACATGCCACCACTTTGACACCCTTGTACCAGTTGATGCCATCAAACTCTGCCATGAACGGATTCTGCGGTCGAGTAATGGCATCAGCAATCCCCTGGTCGATTAACCCTTCCAGGATAAGCCAGTTATCAACAGAGAGCTTCCCATCCGGGTTGCTTCTGTCGATGATAGCTACCTGTAGCTCCGGCTTCGTGCTTAAGCTGGCCAGGATTCCCCCTGGACACACCCGCTTGCTCTCCGAAGCCTTCGCCGAGTCATCCGACCTCTGCCTCTTACTGACAGGTGGGTTGGCCTTTTTCGGTAGCTTGCTCACCGTTCTCTCCTTTCCAGGAGGTGTGGCTTTTGCAAGCTTACCCGGTGCACTCTTTTTCCCTTCTAAAGGGGACTTGGGTTTCTTTGGTTCCACCAACTTCGACGTGGAAGCTTTGACTTCCTCCGTCGGGTTGGCTACGGCTACTGCCTGAAAGCCTTTGTCACCCTGGCACCGTGCACTCATACTCGGTTCAGCGGACTGAGTGTTGCCGGACACGCCGGCGAGTCTCAAGTACCGCCGCACGTTGTATTTGTGCTTTTTGCGCAATTTCCTCTCCCGCTCGTTCAACGACTCTGGGTTGCGGCCTTCCAGTCCCTTAAGGAACTTGAGAGAGCTCTTATACCCTGAGCGTTGTTTGCGCTTGAGGTTTGCACCTTCCTTGTTGGATGGTCCCTGGACTACTGTCACTTCGTCTTCATCAGTGCTCGATGACTCATCAAACGGCATCCTCGCTAGCGCAAGCGCTAGCTCGGACTCCGTCATCGATGAGCCTGTGCATTTTATACTTGTTGCCAAGTACCTCTGACCATGGTTCTGGACCTTAGCTTTCCAGAATAAATCTAAAAAGCTTGGGCCCAGTCCCTTAGCTAAATACTTCAAGGTCTCATGAGCAAGCAAGTGATGCTGACATCTCTCAGTCGCCCGAGACGATGCTGTATCCATTGCCCAGCCGGCACCCTCGTGGAGGGTTCAGTCAGAGGATTTTCGTCAGCCGAATTGCAAACATAGTTTCATTAAACTTTTTTTGCACTATAAAAATTTGACCTGGATACCAAGTCTCTGGCACACAACCTAGGGCGCCCACCTTGTGGACCTACGTCTGGAGAATTCCATTCTGTATCAATCCGAATGTCTACCCTCTTTTCGCTGTTTTCCATGGTTTTACGATAGACAGCATTATTTAGCAATTTGAAAAAAATCTTTTTTAAAATTATTTGTTGCCCTAGTCCTATGCTCAGTGTTTAAGTCAATATACTTTTTAAGCCAGGCCTTCTGTTTAAACTCTAAGACGGTGTGAATCTTTTTAATCCTCAACCCATGCTTAATACACTGTTGTAGAGTTTTGTAGTGTATTTCATACTTCTCCTTATCGCGGAGATCAGCTATTAGCTTGGGAATTTTTAATGATTTTGATGGTAATTTATTGGACGGGCAGAAGGGCAAATCATTGTGCATATCGTGGAGTGAGTATGGATATTCCAAGTCAACCTCAAGAATATATCCATACTCACTGTTATCATCAATGTCAAATGATTGCACTTTTGCCCGCTCTAACCATTTGAATTCACAGTAAGGTAGAGGTTCAGACATGGCCAAACCATAAAGGTTATTTGCATCCACATACATTAAATATTCCGATTCTCTTGTAGAATCAAAATCTTTAAGGTATTTGTGGTTTGCTTTGGTGTGTCTATGACTACATTGAACTAATCCACCTCGAATTCTACACTGAATATGTCTTATCATATCAATATCTGTGAGTTACTCAAGGCGGATCTCTTTTGTTTTCAACATCGCATCCCATGACAACCCTGGAGTTGTGTAATAGTGGGCAGGATCGAGTTGATGAATGCTTAAACAAATTTCCCTAAAGTTTTCGAAAACGTCTGTTAACAATAAAACATCAGTTTTCAAATATAACTCCAAGTAGTCCTTAAGAGTTTGACACTTGAAGTTATTCCACACTGAGCATGCATGGTTCTAATCTTCCTCAGAACTTTCTGACTCTGTCAAATTGCTGTGAAACTTACTCCTTGGTGGAAGAAGAGTTTCTTTCAACTTTTGAGCTGAATATAAATATTCATAAGGGAATACTCCTTTCCTACGAAGAAGAGCAAAATCGGATTTGTTTGGGTATTGTGTTTTGAGAACATTACAATTGTTCTTACTTAATTTTCCTGCAAGTGTGCTTAGACTAGAGGGCATAAATCTTAAAGAGACCAAAAATCTAATTTCTAGGGTATCGTCTTCTACTGGCACAAATTTTGAAATACTAATATATAATTCCTTGTTCAAAGGATTTACTTTAATATCCCCCTTAATCTCTCTCTTTCACAAACAAATGTGCATCATATTTTGACAAATTGTGAAAGAACACGGGGATAAAATTTCCTTTCTATGGTTGAGGATGCACGAATTATGTGCTGCACCTCGGTATGTGCCAGTAAAATGACAGTGATCTCTCACTCTGTCATTACCCAAACTACCCTTACAAATATGACAATTAATGGCCTCATCGAAATTATATAAATCCTGTAGACTCATTTGGATGGGTACCACATTCTTCATGTGGCTCTGATATAATTCGGACAAATCCGATGTTAGACTTTCAATGCAAGTGCGGCTTACATCCCCGCCCGTTCTTAAAACAAACTTATCTAGTGCTGTATCAAATGCACACTTTATATAGTATGCAAATGCAACAGGCACATGCTTATTAATAATTTGTGAATTATCACTTACATTTATATTTGTAGGATCCAGTATACATTCAAAATCTGCATAGACCGTGAATGGAATCTTCAGCTGCCGGTGGTGATTTTTGAAGAACGCCTCTGTCTGGTGGGGCTTAGGTGGCACTGTGACAGTTCGACTGCATATTTCTGCATGTCGACTGGCCTTCTCTTCACTCGTTGAATATCGCAAGCATTGGTTGCAGAACCAACGCTTTGGATGCTCCCTACCCAATTTTGATGAGAGCAGACTGAAATTATAAAGAATTCGATCTATGTTATTTAAATATTTTCCTGGAACTCACTCATCTTAGTTTTCATTGCATCTGCGTTCATTTCATAGAGTAACATGAAATTGGAATACATCGAAACCAGTGACATTTTGCTCTGGAATGATTTCACCTCTTTTTGAGAATCATGCTCTTTCAGCAGCATGTACTCAGCAAACAGCTCGAAATTATCTTTTAAAGATGTATGTGATCTCATTACCCTTTCTAAATGAGGAATCGGTGCTACTCCAGCTTCATTAAGGAATTCATCCGGAATCCTTACAGCAGCTCCCTCATTAATAAACATATATTGAAGGATACGTCCCTTGTATCCATCAATAATTTGCTTCATCTGTCCATCCACCGGTCGGATTGCATTATATTTATGTAACTCGGTGCGAACATGGTGGTGCCATTGGATATTTGCAGGCAAATATTGTTGGCATGGGTGACAAAACACTCCATTTATGTTGTTGGTGTTGTTGAAGTTGGTAATGTTGTTTAAATTCATGTTGTTGTTGTTGTTGATGACGTTGGTGATGATATGGGTGTTGTTGCTGTTGATGTTGATGGTTTTGTTGTTGATGTTGTTGTTGATGATGTTGTTGTTGATGTTTTTGTTGATGTCCTTGTTTGTTTTACACAAAATATTTTAAAAATTTTAAAATTTGTTTGAAAAATTTTCAAATCTTGGAAAAATAGGACGGTTTGCTTCGAATGACGAATTAGAAGTGATTTCTAAAAACTATCAGCTTACATCTGATCTTTTCAGAATTTGTTTTCACTCTTTCATGGTCAAGTGGACCAGCATCACAATTTAATTATTTATTTATTATTTCTCGAGTCATGTGACCTTTCAATATTGGGCACTTATACACATTCGGACGATCGTGGATGCATCTTCCCTCTCGCTCACTTAATTTTCCTTGTGTCCCTGTTGCGATACATGACACCAACATTACAATATGTTTATCGTCCTCTCCTCTTTTAGTGTGCTGACTGTCGCTATCGATCACAAGGCAAATTCAAGAAAAACCCGTTATTTTACTGGGGATTGGGATTGGGATATGTAAACGAAAATTGTTCACACGATGGCAGGTGGTGTCAACTTATTCGAGGTCACCGTCCCCAATTATTCGATGAGCTGCATGTTGCGTTCGAACAACTGCACGTGTCAAAGGCCCGCCCCCCGTTTTTCGGTGTGATGCCTGTTGCGTTCGAACGACTGCACGTGTCAAAGGCCCGCCCCTGCCTGTTGCGTTCGAATGCATGCTGGTGACGAAAATCACCAAAACTGTTGCCAGCTGCGCTCGCGCAACCCAGATCTGTCAACACATTCAATCGATTCCGGCTGTTGCAGCTGTCGAAGGTCACCGATCGCCGGTCGCCGCACCAGTTTTCGGTGTCATATGTCCTCATACACTTGACTTATCTTAAAATCAAACAAGATCCAACACTCCAATCCCCACAACCTATCACACCACACTCACCCCCCAATAGTCTAATTTATTTGTTTATTTATTTACCTAACCCTTTGATCACCACGATCCCTAAACACACACACTACTTTTTGACCCTCATCAAAACTCTTAATTACCACTTGACATATTTTTTGACAGCTAAACACATAAATGATCATCTTAATTACCCCATTAGTGTCACTTGTGCTGAGAACCGGGTAAACATACTACTTCCTTACAAACTTCATGCAAAGTATTGATTCCACGATTACCGCGTGCTAAACGTTTCTCTAGCTTTGTACCTGGTTCACAGTAATTGTACCCAGGTAAATGCACTTCCACGGGTGGAGCGTTTATTATATTGTTTACAAGACCACCACTCTGTTTGACATTTGATTTACGAGTGTTTATATTATAAAAATGTTTCATCATTTTATAACGACTTCAATCCACCAACGTTCCTCATTGAATGAATTACTTCTCTCATTAACATACGTTTATTACCACAAAAGAAAAGCATCTTAGTGAGAAACATTGAGGGCGGTGGGCATGGGGAGGAGAATCTACAACCTCGTCACAGTACCTTGCTACCCAACACAATTAGAACTTTAATTGTTGGTCCATCAAATTGTGGAAAAACCAATGTGATGCTTAGCCTCATAGAGAGTCCAATTTGAAAATATTTATGTATTTTCAAAGAGTTTATATCAACTGAAATATGAGTATTTGGAAAAACTTATCAAACCAATACAAGGAATGGGATACTACACATTCTCCGCAAATGACACAGTTTTAACACCACAGGAAGCTAAAAATAACTTTATTATGATATTTGATGATGTGGCATGTGAAAAACAGGATAATATCCGAAACTATTTTTGTATGGGTCGTCATAAGAATATTGATTCTTTTTATCTTTGCCAAACGAATACACATATACCGAAACATTTAATACTTGATAATGCAAATTTTATTATAATGTTTAAACAAGACGATTTAAACATGCGACACATATATCGAGATCATGTAAATAGCGATATGGACTATGAAACATGGAAACATCTCGAAATTGTTGGTTGGATAAATTTGGATTTCTAGTAATCTCTAAGGATGACGATATGAAAACTGGCCGATATAGAAAAGGATTTGATCAATTCATTATACTTTAATTACAATAAATATAAGTATAATGAGGTGACGGTGAAAAGACAGACTACAGTCAGGCTTCAAAATGACTACATCTTTAACATTTACATTGAACGGGAATACATCAGTTATAACCGAAAACTTTTTCCCACAAATTGAACTAACGCGCAATTATGAGTGTGCTCTCATTGACTTTTATATATACAATTCTATACCAAACGTTGATAAAGGAAACTATTTATTGCACATTGGGGATAAAGTCATAGCAATACCAGTGGGCTCGTATGAACTCGATGACATCACAAAATATATTTTGAATGAGCTAAAAGAGTATGGTCTTCATGATACCCTAAAAATTCAAAGTAATAACAACATACTCCAAGTGCAAGTTTGTAGTAGAAATGAAGCGGTATTTTTTGATCGTGAACGAACTATTGGACAGCTATTTGGATTTAATAAACGTATTTTAAGTGCACGCAAGTCTGAAATTTATATCTCAGATAATCCAGTAAATATTTTAAAAATAAATACAATTAGGTTGGAATGTAACATTATTGGTGGCTCATATATGGGTAATAGAATAAATCATGTGCTTCATAAATTTGGAATTAACGTCCCACCTGGATACAAAATGAACATTACAACACGAAATCTGATTTATTTAAGCACACTCGAAGTACGGATAACTGATCAGAAGGGAGATTTAGTCAACTTGCGTGGTAAAACTGTATCAATTCGGCTACAATTGCGCGCTACAGAATGATTATTTATAATAAAAAGCCAGCACAACACTCCATACCGCCCATTAGTAAATGTAAAGCTGACGTGAAAGCATCATCATCATCATCATCAGCATCATCATCATCATTATTTAAAATAGCATAAAATCAACGATCTGCACTATCCTTAAAAAATAAATTAATTTTAAAATCATTAGGATTTAATATTCAATAAAGTTCAAAAACAAACTTTCAAATGAATGAGATTCATAGATAAGCCCCTCAAGATAAGCCTCTTAATGATAAGAGTATCACGAAAAAAGAATATCACTCTTATTATGAACATGAACTTATTCTCTTACTAGCTAAATATACAGATGATATGTATGTTAAAAATGTTGGCAATCATACACATAAAATTAACATACATATTATTAGTTGGAAAGTACCCCACATTGTCCCAAGCGATAGGGCCAAAATTAAAATGTTTAATGTAGTAAAAAGTGGTGAAAGCTTAACATTCCTTAGTATCTGCAATTGGGATTGTTACATTAATCCTACACTTGTGCAGGGGACACATCATGTATGAAATGTTAAATTGGCTGCAAATAGAGAACGTCCGCGGTATGCCATCATTGCATTTACATTGAATGGAAATCTAATTACAAACAATTTAAGAAATGCAAAAGTATATTTAAATTCTGAAGTCTATCCCTATGAGGATTTGAATATTAAATACAGTGAAAATTGGTTTGCTGTGTTGTATGATACGTATGTGAGATTTCAAGAGAGCTATTACAACCGAGAGGCTCGTGCACTTCTATCACCAGCGGAATTCTTGTCTAAGGCTCCTATTGTTGTTGTAGATCTCTCATATCAGAATGAATCAGTGAAATAAGGGCCAATTGACGTAAAATTTTCTACCGAACTAACTGCAGCAAGTGGGCTGGTGAAAATCCTCTGACTGAACCCTCCACGAGGGTGCCGGCTGGGCAATGGATACTGCATCGTCTCGGCCGACCGAGATATGTCAGCATCACTTGCTCGCTCATGAGACCTTGCAGTTTTTAGCTAAGGGACTGGGCCCAAGCTTTTCAGATTTATTCTGGAAAGCTGAGGTCCAGGACCATGGTCAGAGGTACTTGGAAGCAAGTATGCACCATGAATCCTTGGATTCATCATGGAGGATGTTATAGAGGCGTCGACTCGGGCTTGGATGTCAGCCCAAACGTCGGTGGGAAGTGTGACCGCTACCACCGGCGGGCACGGGGTGGAGAAATCCTCTCAGCGTGTCGCCAGTGGTCACGATGGTGGTGGACCTGGAAACAGCTGCCACGGAGTCGTCGATGACGGAGTCCGAGCTAGCGCTTGCGCTAGCGAGGATGCCGTTGGATGAGTCATCGAGCACTGATGAAGACGAAGTGACAGTAGTCCAGGGACCATCCAACAAGGAAGGCGCAAACCTCAAGCGCAAACAACGCTCAGGGTACAAGAGCTCTCTCAAGTTCCAAAAGGGACTGGAAGGCCGCAACCCAGAGTCGTTGAACGAGCGTGAGAGGAAATTGCGCAAAAACACGAATACAACATGCGGCGGTATTTGAGGCTTACTGGCGTGTGCGGCAACACTCAGTCCGCTGAACCGAGTATGAGTGCACGGTGCCGGGGTGAGAAAGGCTTTCAGGCAGTAGCCGTAGCCAACCCGACGGAGGAAGTCAAACCTTCCGCGACGAAGTTAGTGGAACCAAAGAAACCCAAGTCACCTTTAGAACGAAAAAAGAGTGCACCAGGTAAGCTTGCAAAAGCCACATCTCCTGGAAAGGAGAGAACGGTGAGTAACCTACCGAAAGAGGCCAACCCACCTGTCAGTAAGAGGCAGAGGTCGGATGACTCGGCGAAGGCTTCGGTGAGCAAGCGGGTGTGTCCAGGGGGCATCCTGGCCAGCTTAAGCACGAAGCCGGAGCTACAGGTAGCTATAATCGACAGAAGCAACCCGGATGGGAAGCTCTCTGTTGATAACTGGCTTATCCTGGAAGGGTTAATCGACCAGGGGATTGCTGATGCCATCACTCGACCGCAGAATCCGTTCGTGGCAGAGTTTGATAGCATCAACTGGTTCAAGGGTGTCAAAGTGGTAGCATGTGCCAACGAGGAATCCCTGCGATTCCTCAAAGACACACTGCTGAAGCTGGAAGCGCCGTGGCCAGGAGCAAGAATTGACGTCGTCCCTGTAGACCAAATTCCTGAGCGGAAGATCATTAAGGTCTGGATCCCACCTCCCATTCGGGAGGATCGAACCACCCTTATATTGATCAAAAGCCAGAATGCGGACTGTCACACAGCGGACTGGACGATCAAACGAGGCCTCGCCCGAGACAAAGGAAACGGCAAGGATCTCTGGATCAGCATTGGTCCGGAGTCCAAGAGCCAACTCCTTAGTAAGCAAGGCCGCCTGAAAATGGGAATGGGTTGCGTTCGGGCAATCGTTCCTGGAGGCGCTGGGCGCGAAGATGCTAGGTGCACCACTGGAGGGTTCCTTCCACAGAGCTACTACGGTGGATGGACAAGGAGAGGGTGGATGTGGCTCTCATCCAAGAACCCTGGATCGTAGGTGAAAGGGTTTGTGGGTTGGGAGCTCGCGGATACCATCTCCTTGTCCCGAAAAGTGTGGGTAAGTCCAGAACCTGTATCGTGGTAAGAACCGGACTTAATGTGCTCATCTCTTCCATTTACAGCAACAGGGACTTGACGGTAGCGCTATGCGACATTCAGCATGCGCAGAAAGAGGGCACGGATCTAATCCTTTGATGTGATGCTAATGCCCACAATACCTTTTGGCGGCGTAAGGACACCAACGAGAGAAGGGAGTCGCTGCTTGAATTCGTGATGCTCACTAATCTTAATGTGTGTAATCGGGGTAGCCACCCCACCTTCCGCAATAAGAACCGAGCCGAGGTTATAGATTTAACTCTAGCGACCAACAGCGACTCTCTCTCCGTAGTAGGCTGGCACGTATCCACGGAATGTTCCTTTTCGGATCATTACAGGATAGTGTTCGAAGTTGGATGGTCCAGAGAGGCAAAGGCGCCCTTCAGGAAGCCACGAAAGGCAAACTGGGTCAAGTACTCAAAACTAGAATCTATTCCAAACCACCCAGTCGGAAGGCTAGACAACACAGACAAGTTGGAGGAATCGACCCAGAATGTCACAGATACTCTATGTAAGGCCTTCATCAAATCCTGTCCAATCAGCCGTCCACCGAAGTCAAACCACAACAAGTGGTGGACTCCGGAACTCGGCCAGATACGAAAGGAATCGAGAAAGCTTTACAATAGAGCAAAAGACGGAAACTGCCAGATAGACTGGAATGCCTACCATAACAGTTTCAAGACCTTCAAGAAGGAAATCAGAAGGGCAAAAAGAGACTCATGGTCTAAATTTTGCGAGGAACTAACCAACACCATTGAAGCGTCCAGACTTCGAAGGTTGTTGGCGAAAGATCCTGCCACACCGGGGCTGCTTTGCAACCTGGATGGCACATTCGCTACAAATAGTCAGGAGTCTCTGCAACTCCTCATGAACGCACACTTTCCAGGCTGCACACAAGCTGAAGACGGGAAGGGGTCTCTCACATCAGTGGCTTGCCGGAGGGAAACGCTCTTCATTAGAGTCAAGTCCTAATTGACGAAATTGTCAACACTGAGAAGATAATCTGGGCTATCAAGTCATTCCACCCCTACAAATCAGCAGGACCGGATGACATCAGACCGGTCATGCTACAGATGGTATGCGTACATCTGTCGCAATGGCTATTAGAAATCTTCAGGGGATGTCTCCTTACAGGATACATTCCAAAAACCTGGAGAGAAGTGAGGGTGGCATTCATTCCCAAAGCAGGAAAGATAAACCACTGCTCAGCAAAAGAATCGTTTTTATTGAAAACACTAGAGAGACTTCTGGACCTTCATCTCAGAAGTAAGCTAACACCTCACACTTTTAGCAAGTCCCAACACGCCTACATCAAAGGTAGATCAGTAGAGACGGCTTTGCACGAGGTGGTTAGTACAATTGAAGGCACACTGCAAAGGAAGGAGTTTACGTTAGCGGTATTTCTCGACATAGAGGGTGCCTTTAACAATGTCAGGATCGAGTCTATAACGGGAGCACTTGTCAACATAGGCTCACACCCGACAATCACTCGATGGCTCAGCAACATGCTTTGCCAAAGAATGATAAACGCCCAACTCTGCGCCTCAACTATCAGGAGAAGGGCAACCAGGGGTACCCCGCAAGGGGGTGTGATATCCCCCTTGTTGTGGAACATTGTCCTTAATGACCTTCTTCTCAAACTGAAGTTTAAGGGCTGCAGAGTGACTGCTTATGCGGACGACCTAGTTCTAATGGTAACTGGCAGATTCCTGCCAACAGTCAGTGAGCTACTGAATGCCGCATTGAGCAAAACTGGGCGATGGGCGGAACACAACGGTCTTGGGGCCAACCCACATAAGACCGAACTAGTTCTGTTCACTCGAAAATATAAGATACCAAGCTTCAAGCTTCCGTCACTGGGAGGAACAGAGCTCAAGTTATCAAAGGAGGCAAAATACCTTGGATTAATCCTGGAGTCCAAACTCTCCTGGAGGAGAAATTCGGAGGAAATGATGAAGAAAGCGTTACAAGTCTTTTTTGTGTGCAAAAAGACATTTGGTAAAGGATGGGGATTGCAACCGTATATCCTTCACTGGTTCTACACTGCAATTGTCAGACCTATACTGACGTACGGGGCTCTTGTATGGTGAGAGGCGGGACACACCGACTCCTATCTAAACAATCTCCGCAAAGTCCAGAGACTAGCATGCTTGGGAATAACAGGATGTATTCGTTCTACCTCCCAAGCAGCGCTGGATGTAATGTTAAATCTGGAGCCCATCGGAGTCTTCCTCAAGCACGTGGCAGCAAGGAGTGCGGTCAGGCTTCACGCCCAATGCCTCCTTAAGCCTGGTGCAGGTCACAACTCCATTCTACGTACAGTAGAATTGAATGTGGCTGAGAACGACTACTGGGTACCAGAACATAAGTGGGATGACAGATTTACAGCTGAATTCCCTGACAGATCCGATTGGCAAAAGGAATCTCCTTTGAGGCAGAATGAGTTGTCAATCTACACAGACGGATCAAAGGAGGTCTTCTCCGAAGACCTTGCAACCAAGCTTTCCTTTCGTCTTCCTGACTGGTGTAGTGTGTTTCAAGCGGAGATTTGCGCTGTTTGGCAATCGACCAAGTTGATACGGACACTGGGCGGGAGCCCGAGGGACGTGTCCACCTATGTCGATAGCCAATCAGCGATAAAAGCACTCGCATCGAACACCATTAAGAGTAAACTAACCCGAGACACAGTGATGTCACTGAACCTATGCCAACCACACTCTATCAGCCTTGTCTGGGTACCTGTGCACATGGGAGTACCAGGTAACGAGGCGGCTGATGAATGTGCTCGGCTGGGATCAGCGTCATCAGAAACTCTCGCGGCGGACGATATAAAGAGACCTATTCAGAACGTGCTATCGGAACTTAATTGTTCCATGAGAACGGCGGCTGAGAGACACTGGGCAGCATCATCGGGCTGCGAGGTGTCAAAAGCACTCTGGCCAAGATACAGTCCCAAGCGAACAACCGAGCTCTTAAACTTTAAATGGAACAAGATAAGGTTACTGACAGGAGTCTTAACGGGACACTGCTACATCGGCCGTATGGCTCAACGGTACGGTGGACCCCAACAGGACTTCTGTCGCAGCTGCGGGGACGAAGAGGAAACCGAGAGTATCCAGCATCTTCTCTGCGACTGCCCTGCACTTCTTAGAAAGCGGACCCAATTTCTGGGCAAGCCTTTCTTTGCGGAACTGGGCAGTCTTGGGAATATTCGGCTGGAGAACATGGCGCTTTTCCTCGACTCTACTGGCTGGTTCCAGAGGCTACCGCAGCCCAACAGAACTGGCCAGTAGCACGTAGACAAATAATATAATCAGAGCTTTTCCTCCAATATCCCAATAATCCCTCCCAATCCCTTCTACTCCTACAGTCCACACAGATCAGACATCACAATGGACCATATGGTCTCCGGGTGCTCTCGACTCCGGTCGAGCTGCCTGCTCAACCAACCAACCAACCAAGTCGTTTGCCAAAAGCCGAGTACATCTCTAGCTTGGACCTGAAAGGTGCCTATTGGCAGGTACCCTTAGATGTCCAATCCCGTGACAAGACGGCGTTTACAGTACCTGGAAGACCCCTTTATCAATTTAAAGTGATGCCATTCGGGTTGTCCAGGTCTGACGATCAATATTGGCAAAAGTCATTTCTGCATGCGACGTGTGCGCTATTTGGGCCACATAATTGGTGACGGTGGAATTCGAACTGACCCTGAAAAGGTTAAAGCCATCCGAGATTTTCCTGTTCCGAAAACCTTACGAGGATTGAGTAGTTCTATGGGGTTATGTGGATGGTATCGAAAGTTCGTTCCTAATTTCGCTCGCTTCTCCTTTGGCCGATTTGGTGACGACGAAAATTAAATTCAGTGTCACGACTGAAGCGTTAAGAGTGTTTGAAGTACTGAAATCACGTCTTAGCGAAGCTCCAGTGTTGTGCAGTCCTGATTTCTCAAAACCATTCGCAATACATTGCGATGCCAGCAAAACGGGTGTTGGTGCTGTATTGGTTCAGGTTGCAGATAATGGAGACGAGCGTCCTGTCGCTTTTATCTCAAAAAAATTAAATAAAGCTCAGCGAAATTACACGGTCACGAAACAAGAATATTTAGCGGCGATTGTAGCTCTCAAAAACTTTCGCGCTTATGTATGACCCTCCACATAAGCGCGAAAGTTTTTGAGAATTCACTATCGTGACCGACCTCGCATCTCTAAAATGGTCAAATGTCAAATCATGACTTGAATTCTCGACTAGCTCGATGGGCGATAGCATTGCAAAGGTATCGGTGTAAAATAGAGCATCGCAAAGGATCCTTGAATGTGGTACCAGATTCCTTATCGAGAGTCAATGAGGATGTGGTGGCAGCAATTGATTTACAAAAGGTTTAAGACAGTCGAATATATGGATCTGCTCGAAAGAATAAATTCCAATAAGGTAAATTTTCAAGACCTTAAGACTGATGGTGGATTTGTATATAGAAAAGCTGAACACTTGACCGGCGAACAGCTACACGATGAGTACGCTTGGAAGCTCTGGGTACCTAAAGACTTGATTCCAGAGATCCTTTTCCAAGCACACACGGCATACACAAGACCATTGAAAGGGTGAGAATATATTATTTTTGGCCCGGGCTTGTGTCCGACGTTAAAGCGTACATTAACGCTTGTGAGGTATGAAAAACTACAAAGTCACCTAATAGTTCTCTTAGACCGCCATTGGGAAAGGCTCCAGAGAGTCTGCGGTTAGCGTCTTTTCATTGACTTTCTTGGGACCTATCCGAGCTCAAGAAGCGGAAATGTTGGAATATTTATCGTTCTTGACCATTTTTCAAAATATGTATTTTTAAAACCGGTCAAAAGGATAAATGCTTCTCTGATAACCAAGTATCTCGAAGGAGAGTTATTCATGACTTTCGGCGTTCCGGAAACAATAGTTTCTGACAACGGATCGCAGTTTCGTTCAGAAGCGTTCAAAAAATTGACGCAACAATACGGCATTAATCACACCTTCACTGCTGTTCATTTGCCTCAAGCAAACGCTTCCGAAAGAGTGAATCGTTCTGTTATATCGGGAATTCGGGCTTATGTACGCCCGGATCAGAAAGTTTGGGACGCGTGTTTAAATCAAATTAGCTGTGCTTTGAGGTCTTTTGTACACTCAAGCATTGGAACCTCGCCTTATTATATGGCTTTCGGCCAACACATGGTCACATCTGCGTCAACCTATTCATTGCTCAGGAAGTTGAACATGCTCGATGATCGATCCTTAACGTTTGATCGGCCCGATTCGTTCGACATTGTTCGAAAGGAGGCGTGCAAACAAATGCAAAAAAAGCATGAGGAAAACGAAAGGCGATATAATTTACGTTCAAGAGTAGTGACTTTTGCACCAGGACAAGAAGTGTTCCGTCGCAATTTTAAACAGAGTTGCTTCCAAACTGGTTACAACGCCAAGTTTGGTCCAACTTTTGTAAAGGCCCGAGCTCGGAAAAAATTAAGTAAGTCGTACGATGAACTTGAAGATTTGCAAGGACGTTTCTTAGGCAATTATTACGCCAACGACATTCCGCAGTGATGTCGCTTCAGGCGGTATCAGCCTAGGGTATCTACATGAAAGAAATACCCTAGGCTGATTGTAGCGGGGGGGTTTTGTAACGGCGCCTGAAGCAAATATTCATTTATAATTTCTTCGCCCAAAAGTCTGCTATAGACTATGGGCCCGACTGGGCTTGAAGTTGCCCTTGAAAGTATGCTGCACAAAATCGCTGGCTCAACATTGTTGCCACGTAGACAATTGCAGTGCGAGCTTTCGGGTGTCAGCTGCGACAGAGGTGCTATTAAAAGCTGAGCTTTCGCATGTGCAGTGGACACCAGCTGCAGAATGCGCATGTGCAGCCAACTTCATTTGTCCCGGTTCCGGTCTCGTGCTTTTCTCTGAGACCGGCCGAGCGAACAGGCAGACATTGGAGGAGGAAAATTTAATCTTTTTGCATCCATTATACGGAGCACAAATTTTTCTAATTTTTTATCGCTATTGGTGGCATTACCAAACCTTTTTCTGTTGTTTGCCCTTTGTCGCTAAAGCAACTATTAATTTAGTTGCCGTAGCGCCTGCTTTGGCGCAAACGGGGTCCACTAAAGCGCCGCCCAGCCCGCTTCTTTGCAGGCAGGCGTATCGACGTCACTCGATCGTCATCCTGTGGGTCCTGTTGGCCACAGGAGCACCTTCTTGCCTCCCGGAGCGCCCCACCGGGTCCCTTTGACCATCAGCACGGCTGACCAGCCGAAATAATTATTCAGATAGAGACGCCAGTGAGCCAATAGGCTAAAAACAAACGAAATCAAGTGAAATAAAACACAAATGTTTTAAAAATCCCAGAAAAGTTTAAAAGTTCATAAAACAAGAAATATGTACATGAAGTAAAACTGTGAAGTGGAAAAATTCCAATAAACAATTTGTTAAGATATATGTACTATTACAAAAAAAAGAAAAAAATGTTAAACAAATCAAACTACATAGCATCCACGATGTGCTGAAAATATTTAATTTTCTTGTTTATATATATCTCTTCTTTTATGTTAAAATTCCATTACATTTGTTTTGTTGTTAATTTAATTAATAAATGAAATGAAACAATAATTTGTGATCTTAGTAGTAAAAATTATAATGTGCTTAATCGAATAGATATATTTTTATTTTTATACCCGCTACCCATAGGGTAGAAGGGTATTATGACTTAGTGCCAACAGAAAATGTATGTAACAGGCAGAAAGAGGCATCTCCGACCACATAAACTATATATATTATTGATCAGTGTCAACAGCCGAGACGATATAGCCACGTCCGTCTGTCCGTCTGTATGAACACCTAGATCTCAGAGACTATAAGAGGTAGAGCTACCAAATTTGGGAACAGTACTCCTATAGGTCCTACGCAGATCAAGTTTATTTCAAAGGTTGGATGCCACGCCCCTTTCCGCCCCAAAAGTCTGTAAAATCCGTAATAATAGACCTAGAGCATTGAATATGCATAATAATAATTATATTCTCAATGATTCCTGTGAATTTGGTTGAGATCGAATGAAAAACAAAGAAGTTATTAAAGAATCAATTTTATATGTATAATTCACTTGCAGCTGCCCGCGCTTTGTTTGTTTAGTTGACTGTGTGACCATAATGGTGTTGTGGATTTTTACCCGCTATTTTCAAATATATACAAAAAAACATGTTTTAGTATATTCGGTATATTTTTTGTTAAAATATCATTTAAGTTTTTTGTTTTCTCTGGAAATGGGTTGCGGGTATCATACGGTCGAGCGCCCTCGACTGTAGCTTTCTTACTTGTTTTTATTAGCGCACCACAGAAGATCGATCTACCGCCGCTTGGAAAAACGTGAGTTTATTATTTTTAATATTGTATTATAATTTCTCTATTATTTTTCCACATTTTGCACATTGTATATTTTTTTATTATTTATTCGCATATATTGATCGCAAAGTCCACTTTTACGATAAAAAATCTAATAGATAAAACAACAAATCAAACAACAAATTACATGTATTATTGCAAATTCAAAACGTTATATCTTAATTCTTTTGTATAATTTAAAATTTGTTTTTTGTTTAAAAATTGTATTATTTTGTTATGCTCATGAAAAACGTCAACAATAGAATTAGTTATCTAATAATTATGAACTAAATATATTTTATTATTGTCGAATCATGCCGTGACTCCACTGTCGTAGGGTGGCGTAAAGGGATCACCAATATCTTTTCTGAGGTGTGATCAGGATGGGAGGGCTTAGCATCCACATAACAGCGGTGGAAACTGGTTAACCATCTCTCTCTCTCTCTCACTTTCTCTCTGATTTCCTTTTCTTCTTTCCTTTGGATGAAGTTATCTCTCTTCCGCTATAAGCTTATAGCTTCTATTTCTTTCGTCGCAGCACGCTCAATTCTGATCTTATTAGTAATAAAATGTTGCGAAAAAAAAGAACGTTGCCCCAGCAAGACCACCACCCCCAAAGCTGACGAGCTAGAGCCGGATTCTAAAGCGTGCCCCGCCAATGCAACAGTCCCCTTGCCTTGGTGCTTTCTTTCGTTACACGTTACAATTTGCAGCCAATTTAACATTCCATACATGATGTGTCCCCTGCACAAGTGTAGGATTTATGTAACAATCCCAACTGCGGAATGCTAGTGTTAAGCTAGCAACACTTTTTACTATATTAAACATTTTAATTTTGGCACTATCGCTTGGGACAATGTGGGGTACTTTCCAACTAATACTATGTATGTTAATTTTATTTGTATGTATTGTTTTACATATCATCTGTATTTTTAGCTAGTAAGAGAATAAGTTTATGTTTACAATTTAATATGACTTTTTTGTAGTCTTCTCCAAATACCATCAACATTTTTAGTGGTACAGAATAGCTGAACCGTGTCCAGCTCACACCCATTCAATTCGTATCTTATTTCATCCAGAAAATAGGCCAAAAATAGGTTAACTTATTTTTGAGCAGACCGTTAACATTAGACGTGCTGCTTGCCCCTGTATTCGCATCAGTAATTTTCTCAAGTGTTCCTTCGAAGTGGAGAAAACTTTCACACGGCAGCACATACAAATCTTGGTTCTGTATTGTGATGCGAACTTTATCGTTTGTCTTGAAGTTTTGTTGATATGGGTAATAAGAGTGATATTCTTTTTTAGTGATACTCTCATCATTGAGAAGCTTATCTTGCACAAAAAATCTCATTCATTTGAAAGTTTGTTTTTTAACTTTATTGAATATAAAATGCTAATGATTTTAAAATTAATTTATTTTTTAAGGATAGTGCAGATCGTTGATTTGATGCTTTTTTAAATATTGATGATGATGATGATGATGATGATGATGATGATGATGATGATGATGATGATGATGATGATGATGATGATGATGATGATGATGATGATGATGATGATGATGATGATGATGATGATGATGATGATGATGATGATGATGATGATGATGATGATGATGATGATGATGATGATGATGATGATGATGATGATGATGATGATGATGATGATGATGATGATGATGATGATGATGATGATGATGATGATGATGATGATGATGATGATGATGATGATGATGATGATGATGATGATGATGATGATGATGATGATGATGATGATGATGATGATGATGATGATGATGATGATGATGATGATGATGATGATGATGATGATGATGATGATGCTTTCACGTCAGCTTAACATTTACTAATGGGGGGTATGGAGTGATGTGCTGGCATTTTATTATAAATAATCATTCTATAGGCCGCAAGTTGACTAAATCTCCCTTCTGATCAGTTATCCGTACTTCGAGTGTGCTTATTTCTCTGCTGTTGATAGGTAAATAAATCAGATTTCGGGGTGTAATGTTCATTTTATATCCTGGTGGGATATTAAATCCAAATTCATGAAGCACATGATTTCATTTTTTACCCACATATGAGCCACTAATAATGTTACATTCTAACCAAATTGTATTTATTTTTAAAATATTTACTAGATTATCAGAGATGTAAATTTCAGACTTGTGTGCTCTTAAAATACGTTTATAACATCCAAATAGCTGTCCAATAGTTCGTTCACGATCAAAAAATACCGCTTCATTTCTAGTACAAACTTGCACTTGGAGTGTGTTGTTATTACTTTGAATTTTTAGGGTATCATGAAGACCATACTCTTTTAGCTCATTCAAAATATATTTTGTGATGTCATCGAGTTCATACGAGCCCACTGGTATTTCTATGACTTTATCCCCAATGTGAAATAAATTGTTTCCTTTATCAACGTTTGGTATAGAATTGTATATATAAAAGTCAATGAGAGCACACTCATAATTGCGTGTTAGTTCAATTTGTGGGAAAAAGCTTTCGGTTATAACTGATGTGTTCCCGTTCAATGTAAATGTTAAAGATGTCGTCATTTTGAAGCCTGACTGTGGACTGTCTTTTTATCGTCACCTCATTTTACTTATATCCATTTTAATTAAAGTATAATGAATCGATATTTCTATATCGGCCAGTTTTCATATCGTATATGTGTATCGGTATATGTGTATACGTTTGGAAAAGATAAAAAGAATCAATATTCTTATGACGACACATACAAAAATAGTTTTGGATATTATCCTGTTTTTCACATGCCACATCATCAAATATCATAATGGAATTATTTTTAGCTTCCTGCGGTGTTAAAACTGTGTCATTTGCGGAGAATGTGTAGTATCCCATTCCTTGTATTGGTTTGATAAGTTTTGTATATATTTGAAAATAGCGGGTAAAAATCCACAACACCGTTATGGTCACACAGTCAACTAAACAAACAAAGCGCGGGCAGCTGCAAGTGAATTTTCCATATAAAATTGATTCTTTAATAACTTCCTTGTTTTTCATTCGATCTCAACCAAATTCACAGGAATCATTGAGAATATAATTATTATTATGCATATTCAATGCTCTAGGTCTATTGTTACGGCTTTTACAGACTTTTGGGGGCGGAAAGGGGCGTGGCATTCAACATTTGAAATAAACTTGATCTGCGTAGGACCTATAGGAGTACTGTTCCCAAATTTGGTAGCTCTAGCTCTTATAGTTTCTGAGATCTAGGTATTCATACAGGCGGACAGACGGACATGGCTATATCGTCTCGGCTGTTGACACTGATCAAGAATATATATACTTTATGGGGTCGGAGATGCCTCCTTCTGCCTGTTACATACATTTTCTGTTGGCACTAAGTTATAATACCCTTCTACCCTATGAGTAACGGGTATAAAAATGGAAACTGTTTCGTTGGGTGAGGGATTGTATTTACAACCATACAAAAATGGGTATGGTATATCATTTATCAAAAATAATCGAAAACAAAATCGCAACCAAAAAAACTACTAAGCGAGCTACCCAAAAGGGCATTTTCTAACTATGATATCATGCGGTTTGCCTTTAAAAATATTCAACATTTTCGGGGTGTTTATATGAATGATGAATTACCAAAAATACCACCTTATCGTGAGTGTGGAATAATAAATTGAGGAGACTCGTCATCGAAAGGATCGCATTGGGTAGCTAATTTTAAGGGAGCTTCTGTTTCATATTATTTTGACCGTTTTGGGAACTTACAACCACCATTAGAAGTAATTAAATATTTGGGAGAAAGCATTAAGTATAATTATCAACGTTTGCAACAATTCGGTACAGTTAACTGTGGACATTTGTGTCTACAATTTTTGTTGCAATCCAACTCATTGCACTAAAGATGGGTGGAATGTGTTTATGATATGTGTGTGTGTGTGTGTGTTCCTTCCCTGCAGTACGCTTGGTGGCAATTGCCCCGGTCGACTACCGAATTCGCTGTACCCATTCGGTATACAGATTTCGTCAGTCTAGTGGTAATGCAACGTCTCGCTGCTTGGTAGACATCGTACGTCAAACGAGAATAAATATGACCATCGGCTTAGTCAAAACGAGAGTGGAGGCTAGCGAAACTCTCATAATTTTGGTCACACAGTTTTCATCTCGTATTTTGCTTGGCGTGCATTGTGAAATCAACAATTAAAAAAGTGAAGTGCCGGAATTGTCCATACATTTGTTTATTTTGTGCTGATCCCTGATGTAATAGTTAACAAAGTGGTAAGTTAAATTGATATATTTCATATAGTATATATATATATATATATATATATATATATATATACATATAAACATAAGTAATTTAATAATTGCAGATTCTATTGCATTGGAAGAAAATGATGTGGCACGGCAGAGTACCAATTGCGGATAACCAAGCAGCATTAGAAAAATACCATACAAATAATTACAAAAAAAGTATCATTAACAGAAAGTAATTATAATTATTAAGAAAATTATTAATATATAATACAATCAAATCATGAATAAAAGAAAAAGTGTTCAACAATAAAATAACACGTGTTTTTTTCCGTATTTATGCTTTGCAACACTAGTAAGTACTCAATGAGTACTAATCAAGTATCAATTTCATTTGGGTACTAATCCCAATTTAATACCCGATTTAGAGTATCGAAAGAGTTACTCGATTTAGAGTACCGAAACAGGTACTCGAATTAGAGTAGCGAAGTAGGTAGTACAATGGTAAACGACGTCGTGTCAATTGTCCCCATGTCCAATGACATGCAATGTAAATTCTCCATTGACAAATGCATGTTAGAGGGGTTAGTAAAGTAAGTAGTGGTGGTGCCATTCGGTATAGCGAATTCGGTAGTGCGCGAGTACTCTTGCGTACTGAAGGGTTGTAAGAACGCACATGTCTGGACTGTGTGTCCCGTTACAGAACCACTTGAAAATCGGTTGGTCTTTGTGAAACTCACTCGAGAAATGCTCGAGAATATGCTCCTTTGTTCATCTTTGGAGGATATAAAATCAACCGGCTCCTCGAAGGAAAATATCATTCAGTGACCAGCAACAGTAGCATCACTAACATCAGCAGTATCAACAGCATCAGCAGTATCAGCAGCAACAACAACATCAAACTATCACAGCAACAACAACAATATGGAATGCAACAACTTCGAGAATATCAAAAATTTCAACATTTTGTGAAGGTTGATAGACAACCTACCATTGACGATGCTAACGGAGGAAGACTCAACTGAATCTCAGGTGACGGAGGAGGAGTTCATAGACACAAGTGTCTTCAACCTCCTCGACCCGTTGACATGTAACAATATGATAACCCAAGAGGACTTAGATGCCCTCTTGAAAGACATTGAGGAGGACCCAGATATGCGTGGGACAGTTTTATAATATAAAATACATTTTAAATAAAATTATAAATATATATACAAACAATACAACATTTTTTAATTGGGGAGGTGTTTTAGCTTTTATTTCAGCTTTTATTTTAGCTTTTATTTTGAACTTTTATTTTCAGCTATTTTTATTTTCAGTATTTTTTATTTTAAAAATAAATTTAAAAAAGTTTATTTTTAAAACAAAATATATATTTATATAAGCACAAATTTAAAATAAAAATATATATAAAAATAAAAATTTAAAAGTTTTATTTCCATACATTTTATTTTCAGCTTTTTATTTACAGGATATAACTGGTCTAAAAACAACAATTACAAACAGACCTGTTCTGTTCAAACAGCTATTACCAACAGACCTGTTCTATTCAAACAGCTATTACCAACACACCTGTTCTGTTCAAACAGCTATTGGTATCAGACCTGGTCGGTTCAAACAGCTAATGGTATCAGAGCTGGCTTACAAAAACAGTCATTGATATCAGACCTGGTTAACACAAACATCTAATATAAATTGGCAAGAGATCAGTCTTAGATTCAGTTTGTATACAATCCAACTCGATATGTGAAGGGTGGATCCTGTGTGTATTTGTGAGCGTGTGTGTGTAGGTCCCCATGTTCCCCACACCACAATCGGTGGTGTATGTCGCTAGTGGATATTAAATCAACCAGCTCCTCGATGGAAAATATCATTCAGTGAGCAGCTACAGTCTCGACAGCATCAGCAATCAGCGTCCACGACCTCAGCAACCAGCAACCAACACCCACAGCACCATCAAAAATGTCCATCAACGAGAACACCGCATCCAACATGATTGATCTCACGGAAATGGAATCCCAGCAAACATTTTATGAACACAACCGAGAGGACTTTGATGATCTTTTGAAAATCAATAATAATCTCTTAAAGACCAATGAAGATCTTTTAAAGGCCAATGAGGACCGAGTGAAGAGCGCCTTCAACTCGCTTAAAGTAAAGAGTAAACTTCACATCAAGAAGCTGCTCATCAACACACCATACAATATCATGAAAGCGAAAAACGCTAAAGGAAAATTTGGCACCAACGTGATGGTTGAGCTGGAGAACCATTTCGTGTTCTTCCCTCCTCGGTTTAATGCGATTGAAGAGAGCATCCTGGAGCTGGTCAAGGAAAAAAATATATACTTACCAGAAGAGAAGATGAAAACATAGACTTTGATCTTAGAACAAATTTATAATTTTTATATTAATATGAAGTATAAACCAAAAAAAATTTTTTTTTAATTAAAACTATTACAGCTATATATGCTTATGAATTGTCAATTAGTTCACAGTCCATTAACAACCACAAGAGTGACAGCTTGAGTGCATTACAATGAATCAAAATATTTTAGCTCAATTAACCAAAAGTCGAAAAGCTCAACTCAAAACTCAGAATACTGATGGTTTGGAGGAAACATTCAAACCCATAACAGAACCTTTACATGAACTTGTTAATGACACTAAAAAATTACAGAATATGTTACCCACAGACTATAAAAATGTTAAAACTGAAATGACACCTAAACAAAACGTTAGTGGAGATAACACACTACATGCGAAAAAGATGAAGATGAAGGAGAATGATGATGATGATGATGATGATGATAATCAATTTTATTCTCAGTCAGCAATAGAGCCCCATACATCAAGAGCGATATTGAGTCAAGTGTACCCTCATACATCATCCTCAAATCCTCTTTTGGATGTGACATTTGGACCATACAAAAATGCAACCGGTCAATTAATGATGGGAAGTAATTACATAAATGTATCTGGCAATAAAATTGAATTTGAAGATGGTAAAAACTGGGAACTGACAAATGGTTTATATTCTTTAATATTCCATCGTCATCCACAAAATTACAGTCAAAATGACTTGAAAATATACAGAGAAATTTTGATAAAAACTAATGTATATCGAAGAAACTTTCATCCAAGTGGACAGTTGAAAGGAACAAGAGCACATAAATATACGAAAATTATAAAACCACTATTAGCGAAAACACCTACTGCCGAGTCTACACCCAAACGCTCTAAACCAAGTGTATCTGGGTCTGGATTTATGACCCTTAATATGAATAAACCCAATTATGTATACTGGGATGATCCAAATGAGTTGGTTGAACGACTGCAGCTCTTAATAGCCTCTCAATCAGATGGAAATACTAATCACACTAATGAAATTACATCGATAATTGAAGAATTGAGAGAGGCTCAGATTATACTCTAAGTTATTTACACTATATATATATATGACATGTAAATATTCAAGAGAGTTTATAATCATCATGTCTGTTGACAAGTTTGGACACTACATACATGAGAGCCAGAACCCTAATCATTTAATACGAGATGAGAAAACTTTATCGGGACACTACATCGATGCAGATGGGAACTTTAATATTCAACGAAAACGTATAAAAAATGGTGTCGTACCGAAAGAGAACACTGACATTGTCATCAAAGAATATGTGGATAAGGTTATAAACGAGTCGAGTGATTCTCTAATGTCAACGATTTTACAACATCAAGATTCTGTTTATCGATCAATAAATTTTAAAACTGCAGAACTTGATGAAAGAATATTGAGACTTGAGGAACTTACGTCAAGCATTTATGAAAAAATTATATATGGTTATCGGCTCAAGTAAATTTCTCTTATTCTGATTACAAACCATCTAAATATGAGCAGACGAGGCATTGTAAACGAATTACATGCTTCCTCGCGGAAACATTTTCCACGGCGTAGAGTCATCACAAAGGGAATAAATGATTTATGGCATGTCGACTTGGTTGAAATGGGAAAGTGCGCAAAATCAAATAATGGTTATCGATACTTGCTAACAGTAATAGACACATTCTTAAAATTTGCCTGGGGTGAAGCAATAAAGTCGAAACATGCGAAGGACGTTGCTCAGGCAATGGAGAAAATATTAAAATCAGGACGAGGAGTACCCAAGAATCTACAATCAGACGATAATAAAGAGTTCTTTAACACTCAATTTACAGCTCTGATCAAACAATATGAAATCAATCACTATTCAACATATAGTAGTCTAAAGGCCTCAATTGTTGAGAGATTCAACAGGTCATTAAAAGAACTTATGTGGCGAGAATTCAGTTTCAATGGAACATACAAATGGATTGATGAGTATAAAGAACTAATTGACATATAAGTTAACACTCAAAATATTATCAACCAAAATCCCACACGTCCAATATGTAGACTCAGCGTCTGACCAACTTCCTGCACGCGCCGAGTACACCTGTAAGATTCGAAGAAGACCAAAACCAAGTTGCCCAACACATCCGCCATATGCCGGTGCAAGCCAATTCCAAGAACATCGCGAATTGCACCCAACTCGCCAACCAGAAGCAGCGCAGTCAACGCTGCTGCTGAAACTCACAGCTTTATATAGGGCCAGCTTAGACTTTGTCTTTTAGTCTCTAATTTGAATCAATAAAGAACAGTTCCAGTTGGAACCTTGATCAAATTTTTTTGTTATTATTTCAAAATAAATAATTAACTGGCGCCCGAGCAGGGACCGGAAAGTTCGCGTATCGATAGAGCAAAACAGTGTCTAAGTGCGCCAAGAACATTTCAGTCAAAACCGCGTATCGATAGAACAAAACAGTTTCTAAGTGAGTGGAAACAAATCGCGTAACGAAAGTATAAAACATAACTAAGTGCGCGATTCACAAAAAGTTATTACTCAAATAGAGACTCGTGGTTGTGAAAAGATCACTGGGAAATAATAACAGGCCAAAGGACATTAATTTGACCAGTGCAACAACAGCAATTAATTTTGCAAACCTTTACGACCATTAATTTAGTCAGTTAAAGGAACAGTTCAAATTATCTCGGCAATTAAGTTAGCCAATATAAACCCACACCACACTAAAATCCTCTGACTGAACCCTCCACGAGGGTGCCGGCTGGGCAATGGATACTGCATCGTCTCGGGCGACCGAGAGATGTCAGCATCACTTGCTCGCTCATGAGACCTTGCAGTTTCTAGCTAAGGGACTGGACCCAAGCTTTTTAGATTTACTCTGGAAAGCTGAGGTCCAGGACCATGGTCAGAGGTACTTGGCAGCAAGTATAAAATGCATCATGAATCCTTGGATTCAAAATGGAGGATGACATAGAGGCGTCAACTCGGGCTGGGATGTCAGCCCAAACGTCGGTGGGAGGTGTGACCGCTACCACCGGCGGGCACGGGGAGGAGAAATCCTCTCTGCGTGTCGCCAGTGGTCACGATGGTGGAGGGGACAAACTCCATCGACAGGAGGGTGTGGACCTGGAAACGGCTGCCACGGAGTCGGAGTCTTTGCTCACAGGCTCATCGATAACGGAGTCCGAGCTAGCGCTTGCGCTATCGAGGATGCCGTTGGATGAGTCATCGAGCACTGATGAAGACGAAGTGACAGTAGTCCAGGGACCATCCAGCAAGAAAGGCGCAAACCTCAAGCGCAAACAACGCTCAGGGTATAAGAGCTCTCTCAAGTTCCTTAAGGGACTGGAAGGCCGCAACCCAGAGTCGTTGAACGAGCGTGAGAGGAAATTGCGCAAAAAGCACGAATACAACGTGCGGCGGTATTTGAGGCTCGCTGGCGTGACCGGCAACACTCAGTCCGCTGAACCGAGTATGAGTGCACGGTGCCAGGGTGATAAGGGGTTTCAGGCAGTAGCCGTAGCCAACCCGACGGAGGAAGTCAAACCTTCCACGTCGAAGTTGGTGGAACCAAAGAATCCCAAGTCACCCTTAGAAGGAAAAAACGTGCACCAGGTATGCTTGCAACAACCACACCTCCTGGAAAGGAGAGAACGGTGAGCAAGCTACCGAAAAAGGCCAACCCACCTGTCAGCAAGAGGCAGAGGTCAGACGACTCGGCAAAGGCTTCGGAGAGCAAGCGGGTGTGTCCAGGGGACATCCTGGCCAGCTTGAGCACGAAGCCGGAGCTACAGGTAGCCATCATCGACAGAAGCAACCCGGATGGGAAGCTTTCTATTGATAACTGGCTTATCCTGGAAGGGTTAATTGACCAGGGGATTGCTGATGCCATCACTCGACCGCTGAATCCGTTCGTGGCAGAGTTTGATGGCATCAACTGGTACAAAGGTGTTAAAGTGGTGGCATGTGCCAACGAGGAATCCCTGCGATTCCTCAAAGACACACTGCTGAAACTGGAAGCGCCGTGGCCAGGAGCAAGAATTGACGTCGTCCCTGTAGACCAAATTCCTGAGCGGACGATCATTAAGGTCTGGATCCCACCTCCCATTCGGGAGGATCGAACCACCCTTATATTGATCAAAAGCCAGAATGCGGACTGTCACACAGCGGACTGGACGATCAAACGAGGTCTCGCCCGAGACAAAGGAAACGGCAAGGATCTATGGATCAGCATTGGTCCAGAGTCCAAGAGCCAACTCCTTAGTAAGCAAGGCCGGCTGAAGATGGGAATGGGGTGCGTTCGGGCAATCATTCCTGGAGGCGCTGGGCGCGTAGATGTTAGGTCGACCGGAAAGAATTCGGGTAGTGCAGATTAATCTGCACCACTCGAGGGTTCCTTCCACAGACCTACTACGGTGGATGGACAAGGAGAAGGTGGATGTGGCTCTCATCCAAGAACCCTGGGTCGTAGGTGAAAGCGTTTGCGGTTTGGGAGCCCGCGGATACCATCTCCTTGTCCCGAAAACTGTGGGTAAGTCAAAAACCTGTATCGTGGTAAGAACCGGACTTAATGTGATCTTCTCTTCCAGTTACAGCAACAGGGACTTGACGGTAGCGCTATGCGAGCGTAGGAACGGACCCAGTCTTTACCTAGCCTCAGCATATCTCCCGTATGAAGAAAAGGATCCACCATCAGAAAGTATTCGAGCTCTCATTCAGCATGCGCAGAAAGAGGGCACGGATCTAATCCTTGGGTGTGATGCTAATGCCCACAATACCTTTTGGGGGAGTAAAGACACCAACGAGAGAGGGGAGTCGCTGCTTGAATTCGTGATGCTCACTAATCTTAATGTGTGTAATCGGGGTAGCCACCCCACCTTCCGCAATAAGAACCGAGCTGAGGTTATAGATTTAACTCTAGCGACCAACAGCGACTCCCTCTCCGTAGAGGACTGGCACGTATCCACGGAATGCTCCTTTTCGGATCATTACAGAATAGTGTTCGAAGTTGGATGGTCCAGAGAGGCAAAGGCGCCCTTCAGGAACCCACGAAAGGCTAACTGGGTCAAATACTCAAAGCTTGTTATGGAATCTATTCCCAACCACCCAGTGGGAAGGCTAGACAACCCAGACAAGTTGGAGGAATCGACCCAGAATGTCACAGATACTCTATGTAAGGCCTTCATCAAATCCTGTCCAATCAGCCGTCCACCGAAGTCAAACCGCAACAAGTGGTGGACTCCGGAACTCGGCCAGATACGAAAGGAAACGAGGAAGCTTTACAATAGAGCAAAAGACGGAAACTGCCAGGTAGACTGGGATGCCTACCATAACAGTTTCAAGACCTTCAAGAAGGAAATCAGAAGGGCAAAAAGAGACTCATAGTCTAAATTTTGCGAGGAACTAACCAACACCACTGAAGCGTCCAGACTTCGAAGGTTGTTGGCGAAAGATCCAGCCACACCGGGGCTGCTTTGTAACCTGGATGGCACATTCGCTAAAAATAGTCAGGAGTCTCTGCAACTCCTCATGAACGCACACTTTCCAGGCTGCACACAAGCTGAAGACGAGAATGGGATCCCCTCCTCTCACATCAGCGGCGAGCCGGAGGAAAACCCGCTTCATGAGAGTCAAGTCCTAATCGATGAAATTGTCAACACTGAGAGGATAATCTGGGCTATCAAGTCGTTCCACCCCTACAAATCAGCAGGACCGGATGACATCAGACCGGTCATGTTACAGATGGTATGCGTACATCTGTCGCAATGGCTACTAGAAATCTTCAGGGGATGTCTCCTTACAGGATACATCCAAAAACCTGGAGAGAAGTGAGGGTGGCATTCATTCCCAAAGCAGGAAAGATAAACCACTGCTCAGCAAAAGACTATAGGCCCATAAGTCTCTCATCGTTTTTATTGAAAACACTAGAGAGACTTCTGGACCTTCATCTCAGAAGAAAGCTAACACCTCACACTTTTAGCAAGTCCCAACACGCCTACCTCAAAGGTAGATCAGTAGAGACTGCTCTGCACGAGGTGGTTAGCACAATTGAAGGCACACTGCAAAGGAAGGAGTTTACGTTAGCGGCATTTCTCGACATAGAGGGTGCCTTTAACAATGTCAGGATCGAGTCTATAACGGCAGCACTTGTCAACATAGGCTCACACCCGACAATCACTCGATGGCTTAGCAACATGCTTCGCCAAAGAATGATAAACGCCCAACTCTGCGCCTCAACTATCAGGAGAAGGGCAACCAGGGGTACCCCGCAAGGGGGTGTGATATCCCCCTTGTTGTGGAACATTGTCCTTAATGACCTTCTTCTCAAACTGAAGTATAAGGGATGCAGAGTGACTGCTTATGCGGACGACCTTGTTCTAATGGTAACTGGCAGATTCCTGCCAATAGTCAGTGAGCTATTGAGCGCCGCACTGAGTGAAACTCTGCGATGGGCAGAACACAACGGTCTTGGGGCCAACCCACAAAAGACCGAACTTGTTCTGTTCACTCGAAAATATAAGATACCGAGCTTCAAGCTTCCGTCACTGGGAGGGACAGAGCTCAAGTTATCAAAGGAGGCAAAGTACCTTGGAGTAATCCTGGACTCCAAACTCTCCTGGAGGAGAAACTCGGAGGAAAGGATGAAGAAAGCGTTACAAGCCTTCTTTGTGTGCAAAAAGACCTTTGGTAAAGGATGGGGATTGCAACCGTACATCCTTCATTGGTTCTACACTGCAATTGTCAGACCTATACTGACGTACGGGGCTCTTGTATGGTGGGAGGCGGGGCACACCGACTCCTATCTAAACAATCTCCGCAAAGTCCAGAGACTAGCTTGCTTGGGAATAACAGGATGTATTCGTTCTACCCCCCAAGCAGCGCTGGATGTAATGTTAAATCTGGAGCCCATCGGAATATTCCTCAAGCACGCGGCAGCAAGGAGTGCGGTCAGGCTTCACGCCCAATGCCTCCTTAAGCCTGGTGCAGGTCACAACTCCATTCTACGTACAGTAGAATTGACTGTGGCTGAGAACGACTACTGGGTACCAGAACATAAGTGGGATGACAGGTTTACAGCTGAATTCCCTGACAGATCCGATTGGCAACAGAAATCTCCTTTGAGGCAGAATGAGTTGTCAATCTACACAGACGGATCAAAGACGATAGAAAGCACTGGATCGGGGGTCTTCTCCGAAGACCTTGCAACCAAGCTTTCCTTTCGTCTTCCTGACTGGTGTAGTGTGTTTCAAGCGGAGATTTACGCTGTCTGGCAAGCGACCAAGTTGGTACGGACACTGGGCGGGAGCCCGAGGGACGTGTCCATCTATGTCGACAGCCAATCAGCGATAAAAGCACTCGCATCGAACACCATTAAGAGCAAACTAACCCGAGACACGGTGATGTCACTGAACCTATGCCAACCACACTCTATCAGACTTGTCTGGGTACCTGGGCACATGGGAGTACCAGGTAACGAGGCGGCTGATGAATGTGCTCGGCTGGGATCAGCGTCATCAGAAACTCTCGCGGCGGACGATATAAAGAGACCTATTCAGCACGTGCTATCGGAACTTAATTGTTCCATGAGAACGGCGGCTGAGAGACACTGGGCAGCATCACCAGGCTGTGAGGTGTCAAAAGCACTCTGGCCAAGATATAGTCCCAAGCGAACAACCGAGCTCTTAAACCTTAAATGGAACAAGATAAGGTTACTGACAGGAGTCTTAACGGGACACTGCTACATCGGCCGTATGGCTCAACGGTACGGTGGACCCCAACAGGACTTCTGTCGCAGTTGCGGGGACGAAGAGGAAACCGAGAGTATCCAGCATCTTCTCTGTGACTGCCCTGCACTTCTTAGAAGGCGGACCCAATTTCTGGGAAAGCCTTTCTTTGTGGAACTGGGCAGTCTTGGGGATATTCGGCTGGAGAACATGGCGCTTTTCCTCGACTCTACTGGTTGGTTCCAGAGGTTACCGCAGCCCAACAGAACTGGCCAGTAGCATGTAGACAAATATAATCAGAGCCTTTCCTCCAATTATCCCAACAATCCCTCCCAATCCCTCCTATTCCTACAGTCCATACAGAACAGGCATCACAATGGACCATATGGTCTCCGGGTGCTCTCGACTCCGGTCGAGCTGCCTGCCTTACCTAACCTAACGTAACCCACACCAAAGCAATTAAGTTAGCTAGTTGAAAGGGTGAGACTGCAAGAACTGCATCGGTGGACCACAAATTCTGTAAGATCCGTTCCAGGAGGTATGGATCACGGAGCCCTAGTAGCAGCTGCAAAGAGGAACAACCCCGTCCCATCAGGAAAGGTGGCCACATCATTATTAATGTAAGTTAGAAATAAGCAATTAAAAGAAAACGGAACATTCAGAACAAATAAAAATAAATGAAAGTTGAAAGTTAGAAATAAGAAAGCTAACAGAAATCCCAAAATACAAAACAAATTACATAAATCTGTGTAAAACAATAAATAAAACAAAAAGATCACAACGGTGATATAACATATTCCAACTTTGCGATTCCTAAGGGACCCTCCAAAGTAGAAGGAAAAAACCATCCACTGGTTATAAACTAATAATATAAAAGAGAAAAAAATTTGGGAAAAGAAACGAAAAAATTAATAATAAAATAAAGCGTTCAAATCGCTTATGGCCAATCGTAGTAACTTAATTCGACCCCCCATATTAAATCCAGAAGAAATAGAACAAGTCAGTGAAGCGCAAAGACACCGTACAATAGAAAGACAAAATAATAGTCAGTTAGAACATCAACAAAATAGAGCCATCATGAACGAAGACAACAGAGCTGCGTTAATAGCCGCTGTAAGCGAGATATTGGCTGAACAACTGCCAAGACTAATAAGACAGCATACCAATCCTCCAGAAGATTTTCTAAGTCTCCCAGATCATGTTATTGCCCCAGAACATCAAAGAAATTTGACAGATTTAGATAGGGTACCCGACATAGCAAAAGGTTTACGAGAATTTAGCGGAAACCCTTAAGAATTCAGCTCATGGATAAAAAGCGTAGAGCGTGTCCTACAAGCTTACAACTCATATCAGGGTACGCCCAAATATCATAATATCTTGCACACAATTCGAGACAAGATAACTAAATGTGCAGACCAAGCGTTAGAAGCATATAAGGTACTGCTTAACTGGGATGCCATGTGCAAATGTCTTTAGCTGCATTATGCAGATAAACGAGACATAGCCACTCTAGAATACGAAATGACTACGAGGTCTACAGACACTTGTCCCTAATTTTGATTAAAACAAACAGCATGTAGATTGACAGAAACGGGGAAGCAATGTTGACAAAATTATACAGAGACAAGGCGCTAGACACTTTCATTCGAGGGCTACACGGTGACTTGCCTCGGCTATTAGGCATGAAAGAGCCAGCAGACCTACCCACTGCGCTGCATCTCTGCCTAAAAATGGAAAATCAAGCCTTTAGGTCAAAACATGCCACGGTTAAAGGACAAATGTCACATTTCAGAAACAGTGGTGGTAGACCCGTACAAGCGCCATCGAATGTCAACTCCCCAAGTAGACAACCACCACCAATCCCTTTTAGACAACAGCCACGACAATACATACACTATGGACAACAACCACCGATTCCACTACCAAGGCAATATTTTCAGAATCCTGGGTACCAGACAACTGCTGCCCCACGGCAATACACCGTCGCCACAACATCTCAACAGGTTGCACCACCTAGGCCCATGGCCCCAAAACCGCTTCCGCGTCCAGAACCAATGGATGTGGATTCCAGCGTACAAACAAAATTTGTCAATTACATGAACAGACCACGATTCGAAACTGGGAAAAGACCCCCGGGTCCTATACCAGACGGACAGAAACGACAGAGAAACTTTAACATACAGACAAACAACGACGAAACTACTGAATCCGGTGCAGAAACTTACACTACCACAACTAATTATGAACAAGCAGCCGCTGAATACGACACTTACACAGACATAGAACAAAACAGTAGAAGAATACATCGAACAGGTGGACCACTATGACAACAACTATGACGACGACACTTGCGAATTTTATGATTACTCTGAACTTAATTTTTTAGAATAAAAAGTTCCTCTCTCCCATAATTTACGTGTAGACTGAGGAACGGCCAGATAATAAAAATTCGCTTTGACACTGGATCCAACAGAAACTATATAAAACCAAAATTCGTAGAAAACCCCGTTAAAAATAAACAATCCTTTCATGCCGTCTCGATAGGAGGAAATACACTAGTAACACACCATAAAATTGCCAACTTGTTCAACTTAACGGATGTTGAGGTAAAATTTTTCTTATTAAAAGATTTAATAACCTTTGACGCTATTTTAGGTAATGACACTCTAAAGGAATTAGGAGCTGAAATTAATCCTAGTAAAAACCTAATGATAGTCAGGAGCAAAATAAGAATCCCTTTGAAGGAACAAATCTTTGAAGCAGTAAATACAATAGTCCCAAGAATAACCCACTTGTCTGAAATGCAGAAAACAAATCTAAATCAACTCTTGAAAAAATTTCCAAATCTCTTCGCCAACCCAAATCAAAAACTGACCTATACTACGAACGTACAATCGACAATACGAACATCATTGGACACCCCTATATATTCCAAGTTTTATCAGTATCTGATGACACTGAAAGACGAAGTGAATAAACAAATAAAAAAGCTTTAAGAAGATGGAATAATTCGACCATCTCGGTCTCCATACAATTCTCCTGTATGGATTGTACCCAAGAAAGCTGACGCTTCAGGAAATAAGAAATATCGCGTCGTAATAGGTTAGGTTAGGTTAGGCAGGCAGCTCGACCGGAGTCGAGAGCACCCGGAGACCATATGGTCCATTGTGATGCCTGTTCTGTATGGACTGTAGGAATAGGAGGGATTGGGAGGGATTGTTGGGATAATTGGAGGAAAGGCTCTGATTATATTTGTCTACATGCTACTGGCCAGTTCTGTTGGGCTGCGGTAACCTCTGGAACCAACCAGTAGAGTCGAGGAAAAGGGCCATGTTCTCCAGCCGAATATCCCCAAGACTGCCCAGTTCCACAAAGAAAGGCTTTCCCAGAAATTGGGTCCGCCTTCTAAGAAGTGCAGGGCAGTCACAGAGAAGATGCTGGATACTCTCGGTTTCCTCTTCGTCCCCGCAACTGCGACAGAAGTCCTGTTGGGGTCCACCGTACTGTTGAGCCATACGGCCGATGTAGCAGTGTCCCGTTAAGACTCCTGTCAGTAACCTTATCTTGTTCCATTTAAAGTTTAAGAGCTCGGTTGTTCGCTTGGGACTGTATCTTGGCCAGAGTGCTTTTGACACCTAGCAGCCCGATGATGCTGCCCAGTGTCTCTCAGCCGCCGTTCTCATGGAACAATTAAGTTCCGATAGCACGTGCTGAATAGGTCTCTTTATATCGTCCGCCGCGAGAGTTTCTGATGACGCTGATCCCAGCCGAGCACATTCATCAGCCGCCTCGTTACCTGGTACTCCCATGTGCCCAGGTACCCAGACAAGTCTGATAGAGTGTGGTTGGCATAGGTTCAGTGACATCACCGTGTCTCGGGTTAGTTTGCTCTTAATGGTGTTCGATGCGAGTGCTTTTATCGCTGATTGGCTGTCGACATAGATGGACACGTCCCTCGGGCTCCCGCCCAGTGTCCGTACCAACTTGGTCGCTTGCCAGACAGCGTAAATCTCCGCTTGAAACACACTACACCAGTCAGGAAGACGAAAGGAAAGCTTGATTGCAAGGTCTTCGGAGAAGACCCCCGATCCAGTGCCTTCTATCGTCTTTGATCCGTCTGTGTAGATTGACATCTCGTTCTGCCTCAAAGGAGATTCCTGTTGCCAATCGGATCTGTCAGGGAATACAGCTGTAAATCTGTAATCCCACTTATGTTCTGGTACCCAGTAGTCGTTCTCAGCCACAGTCAGTTCTACTGTACGTAGAATGGAGTTGTGACCTGCACCAGGCTTAAGGAGGCATTGGGCGTGAAGCCTGACTGCACTCCTTGCTGCCACGTGCTTGAGGAAGACTCCGATGGGCTCCAGATTTAACATTACATCCAGCGCTGCTTGGGAGGTAGAACGAATACATCCTGTTATTCCCAAGCATACTAGTCTCTGGACTTTGCGGAGATTGCTTAGATAGGAGACGGTGTGTCCCGCCTCCCACCATACAAGAGCCCCGTACGTCAGTATAGGTCTGACAATTGCAGTGTAGAACCAGTGAAGGATATACGGTTGCAATCCCCATCCTTTACCAAAGGTCTTTTTGGACACAAAGAAGGCTTGTAACGCTTTCTTCATCCTTTCCTCCGAGTTTCTCCTCCAGAAGAGTTTGGAGTCCAGGATTAATCCAAGGTACTTTGCCTCCTTTGATAACTTGAGCTCTGTCCCTCCCAGTGACGGAAGCTTGAAGCTCGGTATCTTATATTTTCGAGTGAACAGAACTAGTTCACTGACTGTTGGCAGGAATCTGCCAGTTACCATTAGAACTAGGTCGTCCGCATAAGCAGTCACTCTGCAACCCTTATACTTCAGTTTAAGAAGAAGGTCATTAAGGACAATGTTCCACAACAAGGGGGATATCACACCCCCTTGCGGGGTGCCCCTGGTTGCCCTTCTCCTGATAGTTGAGGCGCAGAGTTGGGCGTTTATCATTCTTTGGCGAAGCATGTTGCTAAGCCATCGAGTGATTGTCGGGTGTGAGCCTATGTTGACAAGTGCTGCCGTTATAGACTCGATTCTGACATTGTTAAAGGCACCCTCTATGTCGAGAAATGCCGCTAACGTAAACTCCTTCCTCTGCAGTGTGCCTTCAATTGTGCTAACCACCTCGTGCAAAGCCGTCTCTACTGATCTACCTTTGAGGTAGGCGTGTTGGGACTTGCTAAAAGTGTGAGGTGTTAGCTTACTTCTGAGATGAAGGTCCAGAAGTCTCTCTAGTGTTTTCAATAAAAACGATGAGAGACTTATGGGCGTATAGTCTTTTGCTGAGCAGTGGTTTATCTTTCCTGCTTTGGGAATGAATGCCACCCTCACTTCTCTCCAGGTTTTGGGAATGTATCCTGTAAGGAGACATTCCCTGAAGATTTCTAATAGCCATTGCGACAGATGTACGCAAACCATCTGTAACATGACCGGTCTGATGTCATCCGGTCCTGCTGATTTGTAGGGGTGGAACGACTTGATAGCCCAGATTATCTTCTCAGTGTTGACAATTTCGTCAATTAGGACTAGACTCTCATGAAGAGCGTTTCCCTCCGGCAAGCCACTGATGTGAGAGATGGGGATCCCATTCTCGTCTTCAGCTTGTGTGCAGCCTGGAAAGTGTGCGTTCATGAGGAGTTGCAGAGACTCCTGACTATTTGTAGCGAATGTGCCATCCAGGTTGCAAAGCAGCCCCGGTGTGGCTGGATCTTTCGCCAACAACCCTCGAAGTCTGGACGCTTCAGTGGTGTTGGTTAGTTCCTCGCAAAATTTAGACCATGAGTTCTCTTTTTGCCCTTCTGATTTCCTTCTTGAAGGTCTTGAAACTGTTATGGTAGGCATCCCAGTCTACCTGGCAGTTTCCGTCTTTTGCTCTATTGTAAAGCTTCCTCGTTTCCTTTCGTATCTGGCCGAGTTCCGGAGTCCACCACTTGTTGCGGTTTGACTTCGGTGGACGGCTGATTGGACAGGATTTGATGAAGGCCTTACATAGAGTATCTGTGACGTTCTGGGTCGATTCCTTCAACTTGTCTGGGTTGTCTAGCCTTCCCACTGGGTGGTTGGCAATAGATTCCATAACAAGCTTTGAGTATTTGACCCAGTTTGCCTTTCGTGGGTTCCTGAAGGGCGCCTTTGCCTCTCTGGACCATCCAACTTCGAACACTATTCTGTAATGATCCGAAAAGGAGCATTCCGTGGATATGTGCCAGTCCTCTACGGAGAGGGAGTCGCTGTTGGTCGCTAGAGTTAAATCTATAACCTCGGCTCGGTTCTTATTGCGGAAGGTGGGGTGGCTACCCCGATTAGACACATTAAGATTAGTGAGCATCACGAATTCAAGCAGCGACTCCCCTCTCTCGTTGGTGTCTGTACTCCCCCAAAAGGTATTGTGGGCATTAGCATCACACCCAAGGATTAGATCCGTGCCCTCTTTCTGCGCATGCTGAATGAGAGCTCGAATACTTTCCGTTGGTGGATCCTTTTCTTCATACGGGAGATATGCTGAGGCTAGGTAAAGATTGGGTCCGTTCCTACGCTCGCATAGCGCTATCGTCGAGTCCCTGTTGCTTTAAATGGAAGAGAAGAGCACATTAAGTCCGGTTCTTACCATGATACAGGTTCTGGACTTATCCACAGTTTTCGGGACAAGGAGATGGTATCCGCGAGCTCCCAACCCACAAGCCCTTTCACCTACGATCCAGGGTTCTTGGGTGAGAGCCACATCCACCCTCTCCTTGTCCATCCACCGTAGTAGGTCTGTGGAAGGAACCCTCGAGTGGTGCAGATTAGTCTGCACTACCCGAATTCTTTCCGGTCGACCTAACATCTTCGCGCTCAGCGCCTCCAGGAACGATTGCCCGAACGCAACCCATTCCCATCTTCAGCCGGCTTTGCTTACTAAGGAGTTGGCTCTTGGACTCCGGACCAATGCTGATCCAGAGATCCTTGCCGTTTCCTTTGTCTCGGGCGAGACCTTGTTTGATCGTCCAGTCCGCTGTGTGACAGTCCGCATTCTGGCTTTTGATCAATATAAGGGTGGTTCGATCCTCCCTGATGGGAGGTGGGATCCAGACCTTAATGATCGTCCGCTCAGGAATTTGGTCTACAGGGACGACGTCAATTCTTGCTCCTGGCCACGGCGCTTCCAGTTTCAGCAGTGTGTCTTTGAGGAATCGCAGGGATTCCTCGTTGGCACATGCCACCACTTTGACACCCTTGTACCAGTTGATGCCATCAAACTCAGCCACGAACGGATTCTGCGGTCGAGTGATGGCATCAGCAATCCCCTGGTCAATTAACCCTTCCAGGATAAGCCAGTTATCAACAGAGAGCTTCCCATCCGGGTTGCTTCTGTCGATGATAGCTACCTGTAGCTCCGGCTTCGTGCTTAAGCTGGCCAGGATGCCTCTTACTGACAGGTGGGTTGGCCTTTTTCGGTAGCTTGTTCACCGTTCTCTCCTTTCCAGGAGGTTTGGCGTTTGCAAGCTTACCTGGTGCACTCTTTTTCCCTTCTAAAGGTGACTTGGGTTTCTTTGGTTCCACCAACTTCGACGTGGTAGGTTTGACTTCCTCCGTCGGGTTGGCTACGGCTACTGCCTGAAGCCCCTTATCACCCTGGCACCGTGCACTCATACTCGGTTCAGCGGACTGAGTGTTGCCGAACACGCTAGCGAGCCTCAAGTACCGCCGCACGTTGTATTCGTGCTTTTTGCGCATTTTCCTCTCACGCTCGTTCAACGACTCTGTGTTGCGGCCTTCCAGTCCCTTAAGGAACTTGAGAGAGCTCTTATACCCTGAGCGTTGTTTGCGCTTGAGGTTTGCGCCTTTCTTGCTGGATGGTCCCTGGACTACTGTCACTTCATCTTCATCAGTGCTCGATGACTCATCCAACGGCATCCTCGATAGCGCAAGCGCTAGCTCGGACTCCGTTATCGATGAGCCTGTGAGGAAAGACTCCGACTCCGTGGCAGCCGTTTCCAGGTCCACACCCTCCTGTCGATGGAGTTTGTCCCCTCCACTATCGTGACCACTGGCGACACGCAGAGAGGATTTCTCCTCCCCGTGCCCGCCGGTGGTAGCGGTCACACCTCCCACCGACGTTTGGGCTGACATCCCAGCCCGAGTTGACGCCTCTATGTCATCCTCCATTTTGAATCCAAGGATTCAAGATGCATTTTATACTTGCTGCCAAGTACCTCTGACCATGGTCCTGGACCTCAGCTTTCCAGAGTAAATCTAAAAAGCTTGGGCCCAGTCCCTTAGCTAGAAACTGCAAGGTCTCATGAGCGAGCAAGTGATGCTGACATCTCTCGGTCGCCCGAGACGATGCAGTATCCATTGCCCAGCCGGCACCCTCGTGGAGGGTTCAGTCAGAGGATTTTCGCCAGCCATCGCGTCGTAATAGACTATCGCAAATTAAATAAAGTAACTATTGCAAACAAATATCCCATTCCTGAGATAGGCAAAGTACTTGCACAGCTAGGCAATAATAAAGTATTTTCCGTCCTAGACCTTAAAAGTGGTTTCCATTAAATCCCTTTGAAACCTTCGGATATAGAAAAGACCGCATTCTCCGTAAATAACGGAAAGTTTGAGTTTACACGACTCCCCTTGGGGTCTCAAAAACGCGCCCGCTATATTTCAGCGAGCTTTGGATGACATACTTCATGAGCATATCGGTAAAATATGCTTTATCTTCATAGACGATATCATCATATTCGGTAAAGATGATGAATCTCATTACAAAAACTTGGAGTTAATTTTTCGAACTTTACATGATGCCAACATGAAATGTCAGTTGGACAAATGCGAGTTCATGAAAAATAAAGTTGAATTTTGTAGGCTTTGTAGTCTCGGAGAAAGGCATCGAAACAAATCCAAGTAAAGTCGCAGCAATAGCTAACTATCCCTGTCCTAAAACATTAATGGAGCTGAGATGTTTTTTTCGGGCTCTCCGGCTACTACCGGAGATTTATACAAAGTTATGCTAAATTAGCAAAACCCCTTACGTCTCTTTTAAGAGGGGAAGATGGACACGTGTTCAAAAAAATGTCATCAAAAAAATTAATTATGCTTGACTCTGAAGCATTATCTCAAAAGAAATAATTCTTCGCCATCCGGATTTAACTAAAGAGTTCCACTTGACGACAGACGCATCTAACTATGCAATAGGAGCAGTCCTGTCGCAGAACAACCAACCGATTTCGTTTCTCTCACGAACACTTTCGAAAGCTGAAGAAAACTATGCAGCTAACGAGAAAGAAATGTTGGCCATCATCTGGTCACTTAAAGCTTTGAAAAACTACCTGTATGGAAAAGCGAAAGTTAAAATATTCACCGACCATCAACCCTTAACACACTCCCTGAGTAGTTGGAATGGAAATGCAAGAATCAAACGATGGAAATCCTACCTAGAAGAATATGATTATGAAATATTCTACAAACCAGGAAAAGAGAACGTCGTAGCCGACGCACTCTCCAGAATACCAACAGTTCAAATCAATTCCATAGCCTCAACTCAGCATAGTGCGGAAAGCTCAAGTCACGAACTAAAACCCAGTATGCAAGTCCCCATTAATGTTTTTAACAAGTAAGAAAGCTACAGTCGAGAGTGCTCGACCGTATGATACCCCCCAACCCTTTTCGAGAGAAAAAAAAAACCTAAATGAAATTTTAACACAAAATATACCAAATATACTGAAACTTGTTTTTTTTGTATATATTTGAAAATAGCGGGTATAAAAATCAATAGTATACCGACATGGTCACACTGTCAACTAAGCAAACAAAGCGTGAGCATCTGCAAGTGAATTTTTGTATATAAAATTGATTCTTTAAGAACTTCCTTGTTTTTCATTCGATCTCAAACAAATTCACAGAAATCATTGAGAATATAATTATTATTATGCATACCAAAATTCAATACTCTAGGTCTTTTCTAACGGATTTTACAGGTTTTCGGGGGCGGAAAAGGGCGTGGCATCCACTTTTTGAAATCAACTTGATCTGCGTAGGACCTATAGGAGTACTGTCCCCAAATTTGATAGCTCTAGCTTTTATAGTCTCTGAGATCTAGGTGTTCATACAGATGGACAGACGGACAGACTGACAGACGGACATGGCTATATCGTCTCGGCTGTTGACACTGATTAAGAATATATATACTTTATGGGGTCGGAGATGCCTCCTTCTGCCTGTTACATACGATACATTTTCTGTTGGCACTAAGTTATAATACCCTTCTACCCTATGGGTAGCGGGTATAAAAATGGATCAGATCGCCTTTGTATAGATTACCGCGAGCTAAATACAAACACATTTGCTGAAAAATATCAAATATCTAAATCTAAAAAATGCTCCATCTGTATTTCAGCGTGCAATTATAAAAGCGTTAGGTGAGATTGCCTATTCTTACGTAATTGTCTATACGGACGACATCATGATTATTGCACAAACCAAAGAGGAAGCTTTAAAAAGGCTAAGAACGGTTTTAAAAATGTTATCACGGGCTGGGTTTTCTTTCAAGATTTCCAAATGCTCAATCCTTAAATCAAGCATTGAATATCTTGGGTTTCTTGTTAGTGAGGGTGAAATCCGACCAAATCCACGCAAAATATAAGCGTTGGTCGCCTTACCCCCTCCACAGTCCGTGACCCAAGTAAGACAATTTATTGGCCTTGCCTCTTATTTTCGGCAATTTGTGTCAAAATTTTCAGAAATCATGAAACCATTATACTGTTTGACCTGTAAGAATAAAACATTTGAATGGAAACATGAACACGAGCAAATACGAAAAAAAATTATCAAAACATTAATAGATGAACCCGTTCTTATTATATTTGATCCTCATTATCCCATTGAGCTGCATACTGATGCCAGTATGGATGGCTATGGCGCTATTCTACTCCATAAAATAGATAATAAACCTCGCGTTATCGAGTGTTATAGCAAAAAAACACCTCCTACGGAAACACGATATCATTCATATGAGCTTGAAACTTTAGCTGTGTACAATTCCCTGAAACATTTTCGGCACTATTTACATGGCCGACGTTTCGTCGTATTGACTGACTGCAATTCGCTAAAAGCCACTCGCAATAAAGTTGAACTAACACCAAGAGTGCACCGTTGGTGAGCATATATGCAGTCATTCGACTTCGATATTCAGTATAGGCCAGGTGCTAAAATGGCTCATGTTGATTTTTTTCATACAGGTATAGAAAAGAAGCATATCCTATTAACTGAAATGACAGATAACTGGCTTTTTGCTGAGCAACAAAAAGATTCAGAAATTTCAACTATTGCATCTAAAATTCAAAGCAATGAACTCGAAGAGAATTTAGCAAGAAGATATGAATTGCGCTCAAAAACTCTTTTCCGTAAAATTCAGCGAAACGGCAAAACTAGATGTCTCCCAGTTGTCCCTAGAG
Source organism: Drosophila formosana (assembly GCA_035045625.1). NCBI lineage: Eukaryota > Metazoa > Arthropoda > Insecta > Diptera > Drosophilidae > Drosophila > Drosophila formosana. The sequence continues at coordinate 104,010 of JAWNOW010000599.1, forward strand.
CCTTCAGATGGTCGGTAGTAAACCATGTGCATGAAGCAATCGTACACTTAGGATGGGAAAAAACGTACGAATTTTATTGGTTTGAGCATATGGCCAAGTACATCCGTAAATTTTTAGACAATTGCATTACTTGTAAACTAACTAAACCTCCTTCGAGAAAGTTGCCAATCGAACTCCACCCAATACACAAAGTAGAGATTCCATGGCACACGATCCATATAGATATTACGGGCAAATTAAGTGGCAAGAAGGATCAGAAGGAGTATATTATCGTACAAATAGATGCATTTACGAAATTTGTTTATTTGCACCACACGGTAAATATTAATAGTGAAAGCTGTATAGACGCTTTAAAATTAGCAATATCTATATTTGAAGTACCAACACGCTGTTAATTTGGTTAAAAGAAAGCAACATGTACCAATTTTGTCACATCTATTAAATACTGTCATCTCAAATGAAATATTGGCATCTCTGTTAAAAAAAATGTGAATACCATTTTTGTCTCATCCTTTTTATCTCCGTCTTCTGTTTATTGTAAGAGCAAGTTCAGCAGAGCTCTCTGTTTTGCGTAGCCTCGGCGTGACAACGTGTTAGAAAGAGAGAAAGAGAGCAATCGCGGTGAATTCGATCATTTGCGTTTCAGACAATGCTGGGATGATGCAATATTGTGAAATAGTTGAGTAGTTGCTGAGCGTCATAGAAGAGTGGTCACGAAATGTTACAGCCGAGGAAATGCACAACTCGCAGCCATATTTCAGAGGCGGCTTTAATAATGGATAGCCACAACTGCATTCCGACATATATAAAAGAAAGTCGTGTTAGTTACACCACTTATAACTCAACAACGGCAGAACAGATTTGGGTGAAAATTGGTAGGTAGGTAGCCTAGAGCCAAGAGACGGACATTGGATACTTTTTAAACCCGTTCGACAGAGTTCCCGTGTGACATGACGTGAATCGTCATAATAAGCTCACTGTTATAAAAACTGTAAATAACAGCAACATAACATAAATGGTTAAATATACAGAAGAATGTTAAGCATAGCAAGAGAATATATTTCATGGCTTCGAAGCAACGTGCTGAAACACCTCCACCAACTACATTGACCGGTTTTTTTGTAATCTGCCAAAGCGATCAGTTTGCACGAACTTTGCTTTACTCGGAGATGCCACGTATTATTATTATTATTTTTAAAGACGGAAGCATGGCGATGCCGTTCCTGGGTATCTAGATGTGCGTTCTACTGCTGCTCTTGGTCGTATGTATACAGTTCATCCAAAGAATGGTGAATGTTTCTATTTTCGGTTGTTGCTGGTATATGTGAGTGGTCCAACGTCATTTGAGATACTACGAACTGTGAATGGTGTAATATTCCCAACATTTCGATCCGGAAAATTTTGTAAGCAAAAAAATGCGCCTGCTGACACCTGTTAAATGTCGTTTCTGCGGAAAAATGGGTCACAAAATAGCCGACTACCGCTCCAGAAAAATAACATGAAGCCACAAGGACCAAGTTCAAGTTCTGCACGTTCATCCGAGTCAAAAGCTGGACCAATTACTTGTTACAGATGTGGAAACGAGGGGCATATTGCATCAGCGTGCCCTAAACGACAGCCGATGGGAAGTCAAAGCAAAACGGACAAAAAACACGTTAACCTATGCCATGTTGCTGAGCCAATTGGAACATTGATTTCATCCGGTGAGTCGTATCCATTTTGCTTCGATTCTGGAGCCGAGTGTTCACTCGTAAGGGAATCTGTGTCTATGAAACTCTCATGGTTGTAATCTTCCTCAGAACATTCTGACTCTGTCAAATTGCTGTAGAACTTACTCCTTGGTGGGAGACAAATTTCTTCCAACTTTTGAGCTGAATCTAAATATTCATATTCATTCATAATACTCCTTTCCTACAAAGAAGGGCAAAATCGGAGTTGTTTAGGTATTGTGTTTTGAGAACATTACAATTGTTCTCACTTAAATTTCCTGAAAGTGTGCTTAAATCTAGTTTCTAGGGTATCGTCTTCTACTGACACAAATGTTCAAAGGAAGTACTTTAATATCCCCCTTAATCTCCCCGAGCTCTTTCACTAACAAATGTGCATCATATTTTGACAAATTGTGAAAGAACACGGGGATAAAATTTCCCTTCCTATGGTTAAGGTTGCACGAATTATGTGCTTCACCTCGGTATGTGCCAGTAAAATGACAGTGATCTCTCACTCTGTCATTACCCAAACTACCCTTGCAAATATGGCAATTAATGGCCTCATCGAAATTGTATGAATCCTGTGCACTCATTTGGATGGGTACCACATTCTTCATGTGGCTCTGATATAATTCGGACAAATCGGATGTTAAACTTTCAATGAATGTGCGGCTTACTAGCCCGCCCGTTCTTAAAACAAACTTATCAAGTGCTGTATCAAATAAACACTTTATATAGTATGCAAATGCTACAGGCACATGCTTATTAATAATTTGTGAATTATCACTTACATCTATATTTGAAGAATCCAGTATACATTCAAAATCTGCATACACGGTGAATGGAATCTTCTGCTGCCGGTGGTGATTTTTGAAGAACACCTCTGTCTGGTGGGGCTTAGTTGGCTCCGTGACAGTTCGACTGCATATTTCTGCATGTCGACTGGCCCTCTCTTCACTCGTTGAATATCGCAAGCATTGGTTGTAGAAGCAACGCTTTGGATGCTCCCTACCCAATTGTGAAGAGAGCAGACTGAAATTATAAAGAATTCGATCTATGTCATTTTAATATTATTTTTATTTTATTACTTGTACACACACAGATATATTTTTTATCCACACATAGTGTGCGTGTACATTTCCATTTTCCAATAGCAACAGGTTGATGTGCGTTTTCCCTTCAAAACCAGCACAATAAAGTGGTCCAAACACTTTGTTTGCTTCCTCATCATAACCAAATACATTTATACTGATGTGTGGGTTCCGTCTTGTAAACTCATTCATTTTGCTAAGTTCCATTCGAAGCGATAGTCCTCTGAAGTCCACCTTGTAGTTGTTGTCCACTTGAATTATTTGTGAAGCTATATTGATATTGTAGCTGGAGCACCGCTGTGTATTTCTAATTGGCTTAAGGGCTGATATTATTGCCCACTTGAAGCAGAACACATCATTGTTCTGCACGTTGATAAGTGCTCGTTTGTGACGAAGCTTCAACGGAATTTTCAAATGCTGTGATCCTCTAATGGGATCACATTGAAGCATATTTAACTCCACTCTGATGAGACGAGTCATCGTCCATCCACTATCCTTTTCCTGGAACTCACTCATCTTAGTTTTCATTGCATCTGCGTGCATTTCATAGAGTTCCATGAAATTGGAATACATCGAAACCAGTGACATTTTGCTCTGGAATGATTTCACCTCTATTTGAGAATCATGCTCTTTCAGCAGCATGTACTCAGCAAACAGCTCGAAATTAACTCTTAAAGATGTATGTGAGCTCATTACCCTTTCTAAATGAGGAATCAGTGCTACTCCAGCTTCATTAATGAATTCATCCGGAATCCTTACTGCAGCTCCCTCATTAATAAACATATATTGAAGGATACGTCCCTTGTATTCATCAACAATTTGCTTCACCTGTCCATCCACCAGTCGGATTGCATTACATTTATGCAACTCGGTGCGAACATGGTGGTGCCATTGGATATTTGCAGGCAAATATTGTTGGCATGGGTGACAAAACACTCCATTCATGTTGTTGGTGTTGTTGAAGTTGTTGGTGTTGTTGAAGTTGCTAATGTTGTTTGAATTCATGATGTTGGTGTTGTTGTTGTTGATGACGTTTCTGATGTGGGTGTTGTTGGTGTTGTTGTTGATGTTGTTGTTGTTGATGTTGTTGTTGATGTCGTTGTTTGTTTTACACAAAATTTTTAAACAAAATATTTAAAAAATTTTTGAATTTCAAATCTTGGAAAAATAGGACGGTTTGCTGCGAATGACGAATTAGAAGTGATTTCTAAAAACTATCAGCTTACATCTGATCTTTTCAGAATTTGTTTTCACTCTTTCATGGTCAAGTGGACCAGCATCACAAGGTAACATACATAGCATTTTGTTTATTTATTATTTTCGAATCATGTGACCTTTCAATATTGGGCGCTTATACACATTCGGATGATCGTGGATGCATCTTCCCTCTCGCTCACTTAATTTTCCTTGCGTCCCTGTTGCGATACATGACACCAACATTACAATATGTTTATCGTCCTCTCCTCTTTTAGTGTGTTGACTGTCGCTATCGATCACAAGGCAAATTCAAGAAAAACCGTTATTTTACTGGGGATTGGGATTGGAATATGTAAACGAAAATTGTTCACACCATCGAAGGTGTTATTCGATGAGCTGCATGTTGCGTTCGAACGACTGCACGTGTCAAAGGCCCACCCCCCGTTTTTCGGTGTGATGCCTGTTGCGTTCGAACGACTGCACGTGTCAAAGGCCCGCCCCCTGCCTGTTGCGTTCGAATCACCAACCCTGTTGCCAGATGCGCTCGCGCAACCCAGATCTGTCAACACTGTGACGGCCCAAAAATCCGGCCATCGATAATAATAAACTAAAAAAATACTGAAACAGCGTAAATATATACGGTCTTTAATCGTTCACGCGAGTTAACAGCTCACTTGAGTCAGCAGGAGCTTAACGCTAGCAGACCCAAGTGAGCTTAACAGGGCTATGTTAAGTAGAAAAACTGACCTACTTAACGAGATGCCAGGAGACAGGCTCTCACTCTCTGGTCAGCGATCAACGTATACCAAACACACACACAGAAGACACAAGTGATTAACCCAAGTATATAGGATAGCAAAACGTCGTGCAGGTATGTCAGCAAGTACCATTAGTACTTTTATCGCCCCCCCGTCGCAACTAAAACAGTGTTAAATAAAACAAAATTAGATCAGCGCAATTTCGAGCGCTCTTCTTTACTTACGCGAGTGAATTCACAATTCGAACTCTGCTTTTCCCCCCCTCTCGCCTACAACGGTGTCGGCGCAGCAATCTAGCAGTGTGACTACATACTCGCGTAGATCGCTGCACGTGCCGGGCGTGTGTCGTGTGACTACACACGCACATAACGAACGCTTTTCGGCGAGTTGCTCGTTGTTCTCCCTCGTCTGCAGAGTGCCGTTATAGTTCTTAGCAGTGTGACAACACGCTTGCGCAGAGTCTATACGCAACTTGCTAAACTTGTGTCAGTGTGACGACACACACACACAAGCAGACGTGAAGAGCCGTGAGCCACTCCCTTCCCCCGCGTCCACGAAGTGCCGGCACGGACTGTAACAGTGCGTTTACGCAGCTGCATAGTTTCCGGGCGCATGCAAGGTTTGTGTATGTGTGACCACACACATGTACAAACACCAGCAGAGAGCCGCGACCGCCCCTCCCCTCGTGTCTACTAAGCGCCAACACTGAGCCTAGCAGTGCGACTACGCAGTTGAGCCGGCCCAGTGTACGTTTTGTAATTTGAGTGTATGTGACCACACATACACACAAACTAAGACAGCAGAGCCGCGACCACTCCTTCCCCTCTTGCTTGCGACACCCCGTTGCACCCTCGAGCAGCGCGACTACGCATTTGCGCATTTAAGACATTTTTAAATAAAAGAAAGCGGATAAATTTTGAACTCACTCACACGTATTTCTGGGACGGGATCTTTTCAGCGGGTGTAAATCTGCCGATCTTGCTACCGTGCTGTTACGACGACCACGTCATATCACATAGTACGAGAAGAGCCTTCTAACCCCCCTTAGAGACGATCGCGTCTGCACTGCACTGCACTCATACACTTGGCTTATCCTAAAATTTAACAATATCCAACACTCCAATCCCCACAACCTATCACACCACCTTCACCTCCCCCCCCCCAATAGTCTAATTTATTTGTTTATTTATTTACCTAACCCTTTGATCACCACGATCCCTAAACACCCACACTACTTTTTGACCCTCATCAAATCTCTTAATTACCACTTGACATATTTTTTGACAGCTAAACCCATAAATTATCATCTTAATTACCCCATTAATGTCACTTGTGTTGAGAATCAGGTAAACATAGTACTAACAATTACTGTGGACCAGGTACAAAGCTAGAGAAACGTTTAACACGCGGTGATCGTGGAATCAATGCTTTGGATGAAACTTGTAGGGAACACGACATAGCATATTCAAAAAGTAAGGACTTGAGTGAGCGTCATAAAGCTGACTCTGTTTTAATTGATAAGGCCTGGGATCGCGTAAAAGCATCGAATAGCAGTTTTGGTGAGAGAGCCCCAGCGTACTTTGTAACGAACATGATGAAGGTAAAGAAAAAATTTGGTATGGGATCAAAACAGAAAAAGACAAAGAAAGTAGTAAAAACGTCTGTTGCTTCAATGATCAAAGGCGACCAAGGAATTGAAAAAAAAATAAACCGCTTGACATATTTCATGCAATAAAAGTTGCACACAAAGCAGTATCTAACTCAGTGAGTTGTAGGAAAAATGTTGTAATTCCACGGATTATAAATGTGCCCAAGGTAGCTGGCTTCTTGCCACTTGTACCAATTTTAACAGCACTAAGCGCTGTGGACAGTTTAGCGTCAGGCAGCGCAGCAATAGTAAAGTCTATTAACAATGCAAAAAGTAAGAAAGTTACAGTCGAGAATGCTCGACCGTATGATACCCGTAACCCATTCCGAGAGAAAACAAAAAACTTAAATGATATTTTACCAAAAAATATACCAAATATACTAAAACTTGTTTTTTTGAATATATTTGAAAATATCGAATAAAAGTCCACAACACCGTTATGGTCACATTGTCAACTAAACAAACAAAGCGCGGGCAGCTGCAAGTGAATTTTCCATATAAAATTGATTCTTTAATAACTTCCTTGTTTATCATTCGATCTCAACCAAATTCACAGGAATCATAGAGAATAAAATTAATAATATGCATACCGAAAATTCAATGCTCTAGGTCTATTATTACGGCTTTTACAGACTTTTGGTGGCGGAAAGGGGCGTGGCATTCAACATTTGAAATAAACTTGATCTGCGTAGGGCCTATAGGAGTACTGTCCCCAAATTTGGTAGCTCTAGATCTTATAGTTTCTGAGATCTAGGTGTTCATACAGACGGACAGACGGACAGACGGACATGGCTATATCGTCTCGGCTGTTGACACTGATCAAGAATATATATACTTAATGGGGTCGGAGATGCCTTCTTCTGTCTCTTACATACATTTCCTGTTGGCACTAAGTTATAATACCCTTCTACCCTATGAGTAGCGGGTATAAAAATGGAAACTGTTTCGTTGGGTGAGGGATTGTATTTACAACCATACAAAAAAGGGTATGGAATATAATTGAACAAAAATAATCGAAAACAAAATCGCAACCAAAAAAACTACTAAGCGAGCTACCCAAAAAGGCATTATCTAACTATGATATCATGCGGTTTCCCTTTAAAAATATTTCACATTTTCGGGGTGTCTATATGAATGATGAATTATACTGTCATATTACTTTGACAGTTTTGGGAACTTACAACCACCATTAGAAGTAATTAAATATTTGGGAGAAAGCATTAAGTATAATTATCAACGTTTGCAACAATTCGGTACAGTTTTATTTTCAGCTATTTTTATTTTTTAAAATTTGTATTTTTAAAAATAATATAAATATATATATATATATTTAAACAACAAAATTTGAAAATAAAAAAATCTTTAAAACAAATCAAAATTGTTTAATTGAGGAGGCGTTTTATATTCATATTAGAACTTTGGCTTTAATTTTCAGCTTTTATTTCAGCTTTTATTTAAGCTTTTATTTTCAGCTTTTTATTTTCAGCTATTACCAACAGACCTATTCTGTTCAAACAGCTATTACCAATACACCTGTTCTATTCAAACAGCTAATAGTACAGACGTGGTTTACACAAACAGCTATTGGTATCAGGCCTGGTTTACACAAACACCTATTGATATCCGACCTAGTTTACACAAACATCTAATATAAATTGGCAAGAGATCAGTTTAAGATTCAGTTTGTATACAATCCAACTCGATATGTGAATAACTCACACGCTCCTGTGTGTATTTGTGGGCGTGTAAGTGAGTTTTCTTTGAAGACTCCATGGGACATATTTCTTTGTATGATTCCCATGTTCTCCACACCACAATCGGTGGTGTATGTTATTACTGGGTATAAAATCAATCAGTTCCTCGAAGGAAAATATTTTTCAGTGAGCAGCAACAGTCTCGGCAGCATCAGAAATCAGCCTCCACGACCTCAGAAACCAGCAACCAACCCGCACAGCATCATAAAATATGTGCAAACAACCAGAACACCGCATCCAACACGATTGATCCCACGGGTATGGAAGTATCCCAAAAACCATTTTGTGAACACAACCGAGAGGACTTTGATGACCTTTTGAAGATCAATGATGACCTTTTGAAGATCAATGATGATCTCTTGAACATCAATGAAGATCTTTTAAAGGCCAATGAGAACCGAGTGAATAGCGCCTTCAAGTCGCTTAAAGTGAAGAGTAAACTTCACATTAAGAAGCAGCCCATCAACGAAGAGAGCATCCTGGAGCTGGTCAAGGAAAATAAATATATGCTTACCAGAAGAGAAGATGACAACAAATTGTTTTTAATAAAATGTATATGAAGTATAAATCAAAAAAATTTTGTTGTTTTTTAATTAAAATTATTATAGCTTTATTTATTATCATAAGCTTATATTTATGATTCGTCAATTAATTCACAGTCCATTCACAACCACTAGAGTGAAATAACCGTTTCAGTTCTAACAGCTTGAGTGAAATTAAATTACAATGAATCAAAATATTTTAACTCAATTAACCAAAAGTCGAAAAGCTCTAAAAAAATATCACTCAGTGAGCAGCAACAGTCTCGGCAGCATCAGCAATCAGCGACCACGACCTCAGCAACCAACACCCACAGCATCATCAAAAATGTCCAACATCGAAAGCACCGCATCCAATACGATTGATCTCACGGAAATGGGTATATCCCAGCAACCATTTTATGAACACAACCGAGAGGATTTTGATGACCTTCTAAAGATCAACAATGTCTCTTGAAGATCAATGAAGATCTTTTGAAGGCCAATGAGGACCGAGTGAAGAGCGCCTTTAACTCACTTAAAGTGAAGAGTAAACTTCACATCAAGAAGCTGCTCATCAACACACCATACAATAGTAAAAAAGGTAAAAAGAAAGTTTGGCACCAACATGATGGTTCCTCCCTCCTCGATTCAATGCGATTGAAGAGAGCATCCTGGATCTGGTCAAGGAAAATAAATATATGCTTACCAGAAGAGAAGATGACAACATAGATTTTGATCTTAAAACATATGTATAATTTTTATATTACAAATTGTTTTTAATAAAATGTATATGAAGTATAAATCAAAAAAATATTGTTTTTTTTTAATTAAAATTATTACAGCAATATATGCATATGAATTCATATGCAGTCCATTCACAACCACTAGAGTGAAATATTCATTTTAGTTCTAACAGCTTAAAAGCATTACAATGAATCAAAATATTTTAGCTGAATTAACCAAAAGTCGAAAAGCTCTAAAAAAAAAATTTTCTAAAGTAAAACAACTCAAAACTCAGAATACTGATGGTTTGAAGGAAACATTCAAACCCATAACAGAACCTTTACATGAACTTGTTAATGACACTAAAAAAATTACAGAATATGTTACCTACATACTATAAAAATGTTAAAACTGAAATGACACCTAAACAAACCGTTAGTGGAGATAACACACTACATGCGAAAAAAAGAAGATGAAGAAGAAAAAACTAAAAAATAAATATGATGATGACAGTGATGATAATGATGATAATGATGATGATGATGATGATAATCAATTCTATTCTCAGTCAGCAATAGAGGATACATCATTTGTACTCCCGAATCCAGATGAGCCCCATACATCAAGAGCGATATTGAGTCGAATGTACCCTCATACATCATCCTCATTAACACATCCAGCTGTACATCATGATGTGAGCTCAAATCATCTTTTGGATGTGACATTTGGACCATACAAAAATGCAACCGGTCAATTAGTGATGGGAAGTTACTACATAAATGTATCTGGCAATAAAATTGAATTTGAAGATGGTAAAAACTGGGAACTGACAAATGGTTTATATTCTTTAATATTCCATCATCAACCACAAAATTACAGTCAAAACAAGTGAGAAAGCTACAGTCGAGAGTGCTCGACCGTATGATACCCGCAACCCATTTCGAGAGAAAAAGAAAATTTTAATGGTATTTTAACAACAAATATACCAAAAATATACTGAATTTTGTGTTTTGTTTGTATATATTTAAAAAATAACGCTTAAAAATCCACAACACCGACATGGTCACACTGTCAACTTAACAAACTAAGCGCGAGCAGCTGCAACTGAATTTTGCATATAAAATTGATTCATTAATAACTTCCTTGTTTCTATTCGATCTCAACCAAATTCACAGGAATCATTGAGAATATAATTGTTATTATCTATACCAAAATTCAACGCTCTAGGTCTATTATTACGGCTTTTACAGTTTTTGGGGGCGGAAAGGGGCGTGGAAAAAATCTAAAACAATCTTGATCTGCGTAAGACCTACACGAATACTGTCACCAAATTTGATATCTCTAGGTCATTCACACACTTAAAACGTCCATATGCACTGGGCACAACAAATCACTTTTGTTCTAATTATCCGATTTGTACCAAAAATACAGGGTATATTAAGAGTGTCAAGCGCAGATGGGCTACCAAATTACACACCATTACACAAAGAACTTTTGGAGTTAAACGCGATTTACATTTTTTTAGATTAATGCTTATTGTGGGCGAAGGGGGCGTGGCATCCAGTTTTTGAAATTAACTTGATCTGCGTAGGGTATGAATGAACCTTTTTGCCAAATTTGGTGTCTCTATGTCTTATAGTCTCTGAGATCCAGGTGTTCATACGGACAGACAGACGGACAGACGGACAGACCGACAGACTGACAGACGGACATGGCTATATCATCTCGGCTGTTGACGCTGATCAAGAGTATATATACTAAATGGGGTCTCAGATGCCTCCTTCTGCCTGTTACATACATTTTCTGTTGGCACTAAGTCATAATACCCTTGTACCCTATGGGTAGCGGGTATAATGACTTGAAAATATACAGAGAAATTTTGATAAAATCTAATGTATATCGAAGAAACTTTTATCTAAGTGGACAGTTGAAAGGAACAAGAGCACATAAATATACGAAAATTATAAAAACACTTTTAGCGAAACCACCTACTGCCGAGTCTACACCCAAATGCTCTAAACCGTGTGTATCTGGGTCTGGATTTTTGACCCTTGATATGAATAAACCCAATTATGTATACTGGGATGATCCAAATGAGTTGGTTGAACGACTGCAGCTCTTAATAGCCTCTCAATCAGCTGGAAATACTAATCATACTAATGAAATTACATCAAAAATTGAAGAATTGAGAGAGGCTAAGATTATATGCAAAGTTATTTGCACTATATATATGACATGTAAATATTCAAGAGGGTTTATAATCATCATGTCTGTTGACAAGTTTGGACACTACATACATGAGAAGCAGAACCCTAATTATTTAATACGAGATGAGAAAACTTTATCGGGACACTACATCGATGCAGATGGGAACTTTAATATTCAACGAAAACGTAAAAAAAATGGTGTCGTACCAAAAGAGAACACTGACATTGTCATCAAAGAATATGTGGATAAGGTTATAAACGAGTCGAGTGATTCTCTAATGTCAACGATTTTACAACATCAAGATTCTGTTTATCGATCAATAAATTTTAAAACTGCAGAACTTGATGAAAGAATATTGAGACTTGAGGAACTTACGTCAAGCATTTATGAAAAAATTAAATATGGTTATCGGCTCAAGTAAATTTCTCTTATTCTGATTACAAACCATCTAAATATAAGCAGACGAGGTATTGTAAACGAATTACATGCTTCCTCGCGGAAACATTTTCTACGGCGTAGAGTCATCACAAAGGGAATAAATGATTTATGGCAAGTCGACTTGGTTGAAATGGGGAAGAACGCAAAATTAAATAATGGTTATTGATACTTGCTAACAGTAATAGACACATTCTCAAAATTTGCCTGGGGTGAAGCAATAAAGTCGAAACATGCGAAGGACGTTGCTCAGGCAATCAGGACGAGGACTACCCAAGAATCTACAATCAGACGATGGTAAAGAGTTCTTTAACACTCAATTTGCAGCTCTGATCAAACAATATGAAATCAATCACTATTCAACATACTATAGTAGTCTAAAGGCCTCAATTGTTGAGAGATTCAACAGGTCATTAAAAGAACTCGTGTGGCGAGAATTCAGTTTCAATGGAACATACAAATGGATTGATGTGTATAAAAAATCCATTGACATATACAACAATAGAGTACACAGAACCATAAAAATTGCACCCATCAATGTAAACAGTGAGAATGAAAAACTCATCTTGAAAACTGCATACAATAATATTAAAATGTTTGCTGGTAGTAAACTAAAGATAGGGGACTATGTACGCATCAGCAAATATAAACATGTATTTGAAAAGGGATATACCCCGAATTGGACAACTGAAATATTCAGAATAACTAAAGTACAAAATACTTACCCAACAACATGCTTACTGCACGACTGGAATAGGAATCCAATCGAAGGTGGTTTCAATGAAGAAGAACTGAAAAAAACAACTTTTCACAATACTTACCTGGTTGAAAAAGTGCTGAAAAGGAATGGAAATAGAGCTCTGGTCCGCTGGCTGGGTTTCCCCAAAACCGAAAACAGCTGGATTCATAAAACTGAAATTTTGAAATGTTTAAGTAAAACATTTTGTTCTTTTCATTTTCAATCTCTATCATTTATTTATTTAATAACATTTTTTAAGTTTATAAAAATAAAATTACTATTATCTAAATATCTTATAAGTATACATTTGTTTTGTTTATAAACTATCACATTATAAATTTAAAGCTATCGTTTTATTTTTTTAATGCCATCTAATAACATAAAATGCATTATCATTTGAGCCTCTTGGATGTCTACAGCACTTTAATTTATTTCAACTTTTCTTTTTAAAGCATTTACCATCCTCACTTTACTTTGAGTGCTTTGTGAGTTCTCCTCCAATGCACATATATTTGCTGCGCCAAACACTGGACTGTGCTTCTAGAGTAGATATACAACCCTCAATTTCATTGGGAATTGAAGAGTAATGCCCTATTGCTAGAGTTGAAATTCCATCTTCACAAATTATTCTTTTATCATCTTTGTTGTCTAAAATAGTTTTTGTTATTTTTAATGTACCAATTTCATGCCCTCTAGATCTAAACATGAACATGCTATCACGTGCTTGCTGTCCTGTGTACAAACAATTTTTATACCCCTTAAATGTGACCTTCTCCAGACAACTTTGCTTTACTCCTTTATTCTTTTTTACGCATATTTCCCTAAGTATCAAAATTTTCACACCTATATGCATACATTTTTGAACGTAACCCAACAAACTCACTCATTGGTTTACCATGTATCTCATCTTTAAAGAAACCTAAACGATTCTTGTTGAACTGTTTAAAATTATATAATGTAGCCAATTCATTTGAATACTCAGATGTATCAAATTTCAATTCGACATCATCACGAATTTCTTCATAGAAGTCGTTCATTTTTATAGAGTATATAAACGAATCGGTGTCCATATAATTTAATTTAAGTGCTTCGTTAAATTTAGGTTTCATATAATCATAATGAAAATCATACATTTTGAATTTAGATAATTCCAACACTGCAAAGCCTAAATATATTGGCTTATCACAAATGTTGTGTAATCTTTTCAAATGAATAGAAAACTTAGTTTCATTAAACTTTGTTGCACTATGAAAATTTGACCTGGATATCAAGTCTCTAGCACACAATCTAGGGCGCCCACCTTGTGGACCTACGTCTGGAGAATTCCATTCTGTAACAATCCGAATGTCTACCCTCTTTTCGCTGTTTTCCATGGTTTTACCATAGACAGCATTATTTAGCAATTTGAAAAAATCTTTTTCAAAATTATTTGTTGCCCTAGTCCTATGCTCAGTGTTTATGTTAATATACTTTTTAAGCCAGGCCTTCTGTTTAAACTCTAAGACGGTGTGAATCTTTTTTATCCTCAGCCCATGCTTAATACACTGCTTTAGAGTTTTGTAGTGTACTACATACTTCTCATTATCGCGGAGATTAGCTATTTTGGATGTTCTTGATGGTAATTTATTGGACGGGCAGAAGGGCAAATTATTGTGCATATCGTGGAGTGAGTATGGATATTCCAAGTCAACCTCAAGAATATATCCATACTCACTGATATCAGATATATCATCAATGTCAAATGCCCGCTCTAACCATTTGAATTCACCGTAAGGTAGAGGTTCAGACATGGCCCAACCATAAAGGTTATTTGCATCCACATACATTAAATATTCCGATTCTCTTGTAGAATCAAAATCTTTAAGGTATTTGTGGTTTGCTTTCGTGTTTCTATGACTACATTGAACTAATCCACACTGAATATGTCTTATCATATCAATATTTGTGAGTTATTCAAGTCGGATCTCTGTTGTTTTCAACATCGCATCCCACGACAACCCTGGGGTTGTGTAATAGTGAGCAGGATCGAGTTGATGAATGCTTAAACAAAGTTCCCTAAAGTTTTCGAAGACGTCTGTTAACAATAAAACATCAGTTTTCAAATATAACTCCAAGTAGTCTTTAAAAGTTTGACACTTGAAGTTATTCCACACTGAGCATGCATGGTTGTAATCTTCCTCAGAAAATTCTGACTCTGTCAAATTGCTGTAGAACTTACTCCTTGGTGGGAGACAAGTTTCTTCCAACGTTTGAGCTGAATCTAAATATTCATAAGGGAATACTCCTTTTCTACGAAGAAGGGCAAAATCGGAGTTGTTTGGGTATTGTGTTTTGAGAACATTACAATTGTTCTCACTTAAATTCCCTGCAAGTGTGCTTAGACTAGAGGGCATAAATCTTAAAGAGACCAAAAATCTAATTTCTAGGGTATCGTCTTCTACTGACACAAATTTTGAAATACTAATATATAATTCCTTGTTCAAAGGAATTACTTTAATATCCCCCTTAATCTCCCCGAGCTCTTTCACTAACAAATGTGCATCATATTTTGACAAATTGTGAAAGAACACGGGGATAAAATTTCCTTTCCTATGGTTGAGGTTGCACGAATTATGTGCTGCACCTCGGTATGTGCCAGTAAAATGACAGTGATTTCTCACTCTGTCGTTACCCAAACTACCCTTGCAAATATGACAATTAATGGCCTCATCGAAATTATATAAATCCTGTACACTCATTTGGATGGGTACCACATTCTTCATGCGGCTCTGATATAATTCGGACAAATCGGATGTTAAACTTTCAATGAATGTGCGGCTTACATGCCCGCCCGTTCTTAAAACAAACTTATCAAGTGCTGTATCAAATAAACACTTTATATAGTATGCAAATGCTACAGGCACATGCTTATTAATAATTTGTGAATTATCACTTACATCTATATTTGAAGAATCCAGTATACATTCAAAATCTGCATACACGGTGAATGGAATCTTCTGCTGCCGGTGGTGATTTTTGAAGAACACCTCTGTCTGGTGGGGCTTAGTTGGCTCCGTGACAGTTCGACTGCATATTTCTGCATGTCAACTGGCCCTCTCTTCACTCGTTGAATATCGCAATGCTTTGGGTGCTCCCAATTGTGATGAGAGTAGACTGAAAGTATAAAGAATTCGATCTATGTTATTTAAATATTATTCTTATTTTATTACTTGTACTTACGCCGATATATTTTTTATCCACACATAGTGTCCGTGTACATTTGCATTTGGTTCATCCAATAGCAACAGGTTGATGTTTTCCCTTCAAAACCAGCACAATAAAGTGGTCCAAACACTTTGGTTGCTTCCTCATCATAACCAAATACATTTATACTGATGTGTGGGTTCCGTCTTGTAAACTCATTCATTTTGGAAAGTTCCGTTGGAAACGATAATCCTCTGCAGTCCACCTTGTGGTTGTTGCCAATTGAATGATATGTGAAGCTATGTTGATATTATATCTAGAGCATCGCCGTGCATTTCTCATTGGCTTAAGGGCTGATATTATTGCTCACTTGAAGCAGAACACATCATTGTTCTGCACGTTGATTGTTTGTGACGAAGCTTCAACGGAATTTTAAAGTGTCCATCCACTATCCTTTTCCTGGAACTCACTCATCTTAGTTTTCATTGCATCTGCGTGCTTTTCATAGAGTAGCATGTACTCAGCAAACAGCTCGAAATTAACTCTTAAAGATCTATGTGATCTCATTACCCTTTCTAAATGAGGAATCAGTGCTACTCCAGCTTCATTAATGAATTCATCCGGAATCCTTACTGCAGCTCCCTCATTAATAAACATATATTGAAGGATACGTCCCTTGTATCCATCAATAATTTGCTTCACCTGTCCATCCGTCGGAATGCATTATACTTATGCAACTCGGTGCGAACATGGTGGTGCCATTGGATATTTGCAGGCAAATATTGTTGGCATGGGTAACAAAACACTCCATTCTTGTTCTTGGTGTTGTTGAAGTTGGTAATGTTGTTTAAATTCATGATTATGTTGTTGTTGTTGTTGATGGCGTTGGTGATGATATGGGTGTTGTTGGTGTTGATGTTGATGGTTTTGTTGTTGATGTTGTTGTTGATGATGTTGTTGTTGTTGATGTTGTTGTTGATGTCGTTGTTTGTTTTACACAAAATATTTTTAAAATAAATTTGTTTAAAAAATTTTCAAATCTTGGAAAAATAGGACGGTTTGCTTCGAATGACGAACTATCAGCATACATCTGAACTTTTCAGAATTTGTTTTCACTCTTTCATGGTCAAGTGGACCAGCATCACAATATAACATACATAGCATTTTGTTTATTTATTATTTTCGAATCATGTGACCTTTCAATATTGGGCGCTTATACACATTCGGACGATCGTGGATTTATCTTCCCTCTCGCTCACTTAATTTTCCTTGCGTCCCTTTTGCGATAGATGACAATATGTTTATCGTCCTCTCCTCTTTTAGTGTGCTGACTGTCGCTATCGATCACAAGGCATCATCTTTACCCCATTAATGTCACTTGTGCTCCGAATCAGGTAAACATACTACTTCCATCTAAAACCATAAGACCGATAGTAAACAAGTACCGTGAGGGAAAGTTGAAAATAACTCTGAATAGAGAGTTATTTAGTTCGTGAAACTGCTTAGAGGTTAAGCCCGATGAACCTGAATATCCATTATGGAAAATTCATCATTAGAATTGTAATATTTAATCAATATTATAACGATAGTGTGCAATTTTATCATATAAGGACATTGTCATCTATTAGCATGTATGGAATTTATCAAACAATTTTGATAAGAGTTTATTAAAATTATAAATTAAAGTGCTTGCATTTTAACACAAAATAAATTTCAAAAATTTGATAAATTGCTGATAGATTTATATGAGAAAAGTGCATTTAACTGTTGTATAAACCTATTCTCAAACTTTAAATGGGTAAGAACCTTAACTTACTTGATATGAAGTTTAAGGTTATGATATAATGTACCCAGTGGGCCCTTTTTTGGTAAGCAGAACTGGCGCTGTGGGATGAACAAAACGTAATGTTACGATGCCCAAATTAACAACTCAAGGCGTTGGTTGCTTAAAACAGCAGGACTGTGATCATGGAAGTCGAAATCCGCTAAGGAGTGTGTAACTACTCACCTGGCGAAGCAACTAGCCCTTAAAATGGATGGCGCTTAAGTTGTATACCTATACATTACCGCTAAAGTAGATGATTTATATTACTTGTAATATAAATTTTGAAGCTTTAGTGAGTAGGAAAGTACAATGATGTGCAATGACGCAAACTTCTCAACAGGCCGTACCAATATCCGCAGCTGGTCTCCAAGGTGAAGAGTCTCTATGTGCTCGTTCTGGGTAAATAGAGTTTCTATCATTTATGGTAGTTTCTTGTTCCCCGGATAATTTATTTCTTTGGAACTTTCTTGCTAAAATTTTTAAGAATACTAATTGGGCAACCAGTTAGTTCTTTTAAATTATAACGAATATCAATTAACAATCAATTCAGAACTGGCACGGAGTTGGGGAATCCGACTGTCTAATTAAAACAAAGCATGGTGATGGCCTTAGCGGGTGTTGACACAATGTGAATTCTGCCCAGTGCTCTGAATGTCAAAGTGAAGAAATTCAAGTAAGAAGAAATTCAAATGCCTCGTGATCTTATTAGGGACGCGAATGAATGGATTAACGAGATTCCTACTGTCCCTATCTACCATCTAGCGAAACCACAGCCAAGGGAACGGGCTTGGAATAATTAGCGGGGAAAGAAGACCCTTTTGAGCTTGACTCTAATCTGGCAGTGTAAGAAGACATAAGAGGTGTAGAATAAATGGGAGATATTAGATTTCGGTTTAGTATCGACATTGAAATACCACTACTCCTATTATTTCCTTACTTACTTGATTAAATGGAACGTGTATCATTTCCTAGCCATTATACGGATATATTTATTATTTCTTATTGTATTGGGTTTTGATGCAAGCTTCTTGATCAAAGTATCACGAGTTTGTTATTAATCGCAAACAAATTCATTAATGAGAGAGTGCAGTTATGTATTCTTGAATTAAAAATTTGGTATAACTCCAATTACTCAGGTATGATCCAATTCAAGGACATTGCCAGGTAGGGAGTTTGACTGGGGCGGTACATCTATCAAATAATAAGGGAGGTGTTCCAAGGCCAGCTCAGTGCGGACAGAAACCACACATAGAGCAAAAGGGGAAATGCTGACTTGATCTCAGTGTAAGAGGTGACAGAAAAGTTACCATAGGGATAACTAGCTTGTGCCGGCCCAGCGTTCATAGCGACGTAGCTTTTTGATCCTTCGATGTCGGCTCTTCCTATCATTGTGAAGCAAAATTCACCAAGCGTTGGATTGTTCACCCATGCAAGGGAACGTGAGCTGGGTTTAGACCATCATGAGACAGGTTAGTTTTACACTACTAATGACAAAACGTTGTTGCGACAGCATTCCTACGTAGTACGAGACCAATGGTGCAATACTTGTTCGAGCGAACAGTGGTATCACACTACCTCCGTTGGATTAAGCCTGAACGCCTCTAAGGTCATATCCGTGCTGGACTGCAATAATAAATAAGGGGCAATTTGCATTGTATGGCTTCTAAACCATTAAAAGTTTGTTATTAATTTAATAAACGACGATGGATGTGATGCCAATGTTACATAGTAAATTAAACAACAAAGCCTTGAATCAATTGTAAACGACTTTTATCACAGGCAAGGTGTTGTAAGTGGTTGAGCAGCTGCCATACTGCGATCCACTGAAGCTTATCCTTTACTTGACGATTCGAAAATATGTATGTGTTTAAAACAAATAACTATAAATACAGATATGTTATAACACACATATGTGTATCAAAATATATGCAAATGTTGCATATAGAAAAAAAGATGCATGAGATTCCCTGGTAGCCAAATGATACATCATCGCATTAGTGACCTTATGAATATATTGGGTTGTCAAAAAAGTCCTACGGCATTTTTGCTAGTTGGCGCTGAAAGCGCGTAGTTCTAGTTTTATTCGTCGCATAGGGTCATGCTATACCTTTTTGGAAAGCTTATTTCACGCGATTGATTGTCGTTTCTATTAAGTCGTGAGTTATAGCGTCGCCAACATTGAGCAAAATAAAGAGAAAATACGGCATATTTTACAGTACTACTATGATAAAAATGCAAAAATGCATCTCAAAGCGCCATTAAAATTTAAGCAGTTTATGGACCCGATAAAGTTTCCATTTCCACCGTACAACGATGGTTTCAACGTTTTCGTTCTGGTGTAGAGGTGATCGAAGATGCGCCACGCTCCGGAATGCCTGACGTCGAAAATTGTGATAAAATCGCTGAATTGGTCGAAAGAGATCGGCATAGTAGTAGCCGTAGCATCGGTCAAGAGGTTATAAACCGTTATAAAGAAGCTTGGAGTCACTAAGAAGCTAGATGTATGGGTGCCACACGAATTGACGCAAAAAAACATCTTTGACCGTATCGACGCATGCGAATCGCTTCTGAATCGTAACAAAATCGACCCGTTTTAGAAGCGCTTGGTGAATGGCGATGAAAAGTGGGTAACTTACGATAACGTAAGGCGCAAACGATCGTGGTCGAAAAGCGGTTTGGTGGGATTGTCAGGGAATAATCCACTATGAGCTGCTCCCCTATGGCCAAACGCTCAATTCGGACCGTACTGCCAACAACTGGACCGCTTGAAGGCAGCACTCATGCAGAAGAGGGCATCTTTGATCAACAGAGGCCGAATCGTCTTCCATCAGGACAACGCCAGGCCACACACATCTTTAGTGACGCGCCAGAAGCTCCGGGAGCTCGGATGGGAGGTTCTTTTGCATCCATTGCATACAGTCCGGATCTTGCACAAAGTGATTACCACCTGTTTCTGTCCATGGCGAACGCGTTTGGTAGTCTGAAGTTGGCCACAAGAAAGTCCTGTGAAAATTGGCTCTCCGAGTTTTTTGCCAATAGGGAAGCAAGCTTCTCTGAGAGGGACATTACGAATTTGGCATCTCGCATATTTGACTTGAATCGCATTATTGTAACCAATTTTATGAACAATTGAAAATTCAATAAAAATACCGCAAGACTTTTTTGTTAACCTAATATATTTAATGTGATGAGGGGACACCAGGTATGTTAATATAAACATAAAGTGTTTATACTTCAATAGATTTTCATGGTATCCAAATGAATCGCCATCGTATTAGTGATAATATGACAAGATTTACTTGGTGAGCAAACACCAAGTTAAATAAATATATACTTAGTGGAAATATTCTTCAATAGATTTGAATGGAAGCCAAATGATTCGCCATCGTATTTGTGGCATATACATATAAGTTGTCAATTTGACAATATTATGTAATTGGTGTTGGGTGGCATCAAGTGTTTAAATATATGTTCAATATATTTATGCTTTAATTTGATTGAATTGTGGTAGCAAATTAACTTGGCGTTTCAAAAGTGGCGCAAAAAATATCAATATAAATTTAATGGTTGAAGGAGGCTGGTATACATATTAAACATATTATAGGTACACATATTAAATAATTTATATATTAAATATATACAATATGTGAAAACACAGTATCATATGGATACAAAATATTATATGAGAACAAATGGAGAACAAATTTTAAATGCAAACAAAATTTTATATAGAAAAAAAAGTTCATATGAAAAGATAATTCATATGAGTAATACATTTCATAAGTGAAAAAGATGTCAGAAGTGAAAAAAATTTAACGAATGAAAAAAATTTCATATTATATGAGAACAAATTTTATATGAAAAAAGAGGTCACCTTTGGGAAAGCGTGTCACAAAACCTATATAGGTGGAGATGTGTCGCGCAAGGCAAGTCATATGAAAAAAATTTTACATGTAAGATTCATTTGACTGTGGAGTGTTGTCTTGCCGGTATAAGTCATCTAATATATCAAAATAAGTCGGGTTTTCCTTCCTGACGCTATAACTCCAGAACGGACGAACCGATTTCCACGGTTCGTGAGGTTTATAGCAAACAAAGATCAGGAAAAATTTCAACAGGAAAGCGGGGAAATCATTTTTATTTCAAGTGTTAATACCAGCAACATAACATAGGCTGTTAAATATACAGAAGAATGTTAAGCATAGCAAGAGAATAAATTTTAGATCTATATATATAAAAGAAAGTCGTGTTAGTTACACCACTTACAACTCAAGAACGGCAGAACATATTTGGGTGAAAATTGGTAGGTAGGTAGCTTAGAGCCAAGAGACGGACATAGGATACTTTTTTTATCCCGTTCGACAGCGTTCCCGTGTGACTTGACGTGAATCGTCATAATAAGCTCACTGTTACAAAAACTGTAAATAACAGCAACATAACATAAACTATTAAATATACAGAAGAATGTTAAGCATAGCAATATATTTCATGGCTTCGAAGCAACGTTCTGAAACACCTCCACCAACTACATTGACCAGTTTTGTAATCTGCCAAAGCGATCAGTTTGCACGAACTTTGCTTTACTCGGAGATGTCACGTATTATACTTGGAATGCTTCATCGAAGAATTTTTAAAGACGGAAGCATGGCGATGCGGTTCCTGGGTATCCAGATGTGCGTTCTACTGATGCTAAGGGTCGTATGTATACAGTCATCCAAAGAATGGTGAATGTTTCTAATCTGTTAATGGTGTAATATTCCCAACATATCGAGTTGCATGTCAAGAAGAAAACGATAATCGCTGAAGCCATTATCTCTGCATCTCCAAGTCAGATATGCACATTATTCGCTATCATAATTTCGACATGTTTTTCATCAAACCCATGTAACCTGTGGCACAAATACAAGGATAATATGTCAGAAGATATTTTACATCAAATTCGTGTCAGTTCCAGAAATCACGATATTGAGTTGAATGAGGAGATACATAATCGTGCTTTACTCTTGATCGAAGATATGTCTTACCTGACGTGCGTAAATCGCCAGCGCCAGCGCTATATCGTGAAATGAATGACGCATTTAGTCAGGAATTGGAACGGGAACGTGAATATTATCACCAGGAATTAGATTAAGTAGTTCAAACGAATATACCCCTGTTGAATTATCAACAAAAGGAAGTTTATGATAATTTAATAAAGGCAATCGATGATGAAAATGGTGGTTTATATTTCCTAGATGCCCCTGATGGAACTGGCAAGACATTCCTCATGTCATTAGGTTTAGCAACATTTCGGGCGAGATCGAACATAGCGGTTGTAGTTGCTTCTCCTGGAATAGCAGAAACATTGTTAGGAGGATGCCGTACGGCTCATTCAGCATTTCAATTACCGTTAAATCTTCGAAATATTGAAGAACCAACGTGTAATATTGCAAAACACTCAGCAATGGCCAAAGTTTTAGCGGCATCGAAAATCATCATCTGGGACGAATGCACAATGGCGCATAAACGTGCTTTAGAAGTATTTAACCGAACATTAAAAGATTTACGCAATGATTCAAGATGTTTTGGAGGAGCAATGATTTTACGTCAGGTGATCTCCGCCAAATACTGCAAGTAATTCAAATATCTACGGCTGCCGACGAAATAAACGCTTCCCTCAAATCGTCAAATCTATAGC
This sequence comes from Drosophila formosana, assembly GCA_035045625.1. NCBI lineage: Eukaryota > Metazoa > Arthropoda > Insecta > Diptera > Drosophilidae > Drosophila > Drosophila formosana. The sequence goes on from JAWNOW010000599.1 coordinate 127,478, forward strand.
GCTATTCGAAGAAACTGAAGCTGACTAAAAACATGGGAGTCACATTGTTTAATGACACATCTGCTGAAGATTTCTCGGAGCAGACTAACGGTAATGGTCGAGTACCTGTCGATGAACCAAGCGGATTAAAATCATTTCCAAATAGAAGATGAAGCCACCAACTATCCAATTGAATTTTTAAATTCTTTGGACGTGCCTGGCTTACCACCGCACAATTTACGCCTAAAGTTTGGCTCCGTAGTAATCATTCTTCGAATCATAAACCAACCAAAACTGAGTAACGGTACGCGTTTGGTAGTTAGAAAATTGATGCACAATGTAATTTACGCTACGATAATGATAGGAAAATTCAAAGGTGAGGATGTTCTCATTCCGAGGATTTAAAAGTCTTCAATTTCCGATACGTCTTGCATTTGCCATGACCATCAACAAATCACAAGGCCAATCCTTCGAAATTTTTGGTTTAAATCTAGAACATTCATGTTTTTCCCATGGTCAATTGTACGTAGCACGTTCGCAGGTCGGAAGACCATCTGCGTTGTTTGTTTTTGCGACTGATAATAAAACAAACAAGTAAGAAAGCTACAGTCGAGAATTCTCGACCGTATGATACCCGCAACCCATTTCGAGAGAAAACAAAAGCTTGAATGATATTTTAACAAAAAATATACCACCAAATATACTAAAATTTGTTTTTTTGTATATAGATATTTTTTTTTAAATCCATTAAATACCGACATGGTCACTCTGTCAACTAAACAAACAAAGCGCGAGCAGCTGCAACTGAATTTTGCATATAAAATTGATTCTTTAATAACTTCCTTGTTTTTCACTCGATCTCATCCAAATTCAGTGCTTTAGGTCTATTATTACGGCTTTTACAGTATTTGGGGGCGGTAAGGGGCGTGGCAAAAATCTAAAACAAACTTTATCTGCGTAAGACCTACACGAATACTGTCACCAAATTTGATATATCTAGGTGATTCACACACTTAAAACGTCCATATGCACAGGGCACATCAATTTTGATAAATAATTTAACGAATAACTTTTGTTCCACTTATCCGATTTGTACCAAAATTACAGAGTATATTAAGAGTGTCAAGCGCAGATGGGTTACCAAATTACACATCATTACACACAGAACTTTTGGAGTTATACGCGATTTACATAAAAAAAACTTGACTTTTTCTAGATTATGCTTATTGTGGGCGAGGGGGGCGTGGCATCCAACTTTTGAAATAAACTTGATCTGCGTAGGGTATAAAGGAACCTTTTTGCCAAATTTGGTGTCTCTATGTCCTATAGTCTCTGAGATCCAGGTGTTCATACGGACAGACAGACGGACAGACGGACATGGCTATATCGTCTCGGCTGTTGACGCTGATCAAGAATATATATACTAAATGGGGTCGGAGATGCCTTCTTCTGTCTCTTACATACATTTCCTGTTGGCACTAAGTTATAATACCCTTCTACCCTATGAGTAGCGGGTATAAAAATGGAAACTGTTTCGTTGGGTGAGGGATTGTATTTACAACCATACAAAAAAGGGTATGGAATATAATTGAACAAAAATAATCGAAAACAAAATCGCAACCAAAAAAACTACTAAGCGAGCTACCCAAAAAGGCATTATCTAACTATGATATCTTGCGGTTTCCCTTTAAAAATATTCCACATTTTCGGGGTGTCTATATGAATGATGAATTATACAACGAACATTACGATCAAACAACTTATAATCAGAATAAGTAATTTCAACAAAATGTTTAAAGAACGAAGTTTTCCTGAACACTTGGAATATTTGGAGGAATCATTGGCATTTTTTAATAATAGACTAACTGATACCATGGTGGTTTCCAATCTTCATAGGCGGCATTTCACATCTTGTTGTTGGGCTAAAGACGATGTGTATTCTGGAGTCAACACATGTGCTTGTAATTTCTTTTCTGTTCGTTCATATAAAACTAAAAAAAATTATGAAAATGTATGTAAATTTAGGGCATCGCTTCTAAATATTGTTGTTGAATATAAAATAAAAATAAAATTACAAGAAAACATAAACCAATTTTGTTATTTTATTGGGAATATGACAAATCATAGGAAATTGTCATATCCAAACGAAATTGTACACACAAAAATTGTATACACTACTTGAGAAATATAAAAAATGAATACAATAGAATAACTGATAGCACGCTGGTTTCCAATCTTCATGAGCGGCGTTTCGCAAATGGTTGTTGGGTTAAAGACAATATGTATACTAGAGTTGACACATCTGCTTGTCATTTATTTTCTGTACATTCATACAAATCTCAAAAAATTATGAAAATAAATGTAACTTTAGAGCATTGCTGTTTAACATTGTAGTTGAAAATAAAATTACTCTAAATGTACACACAAAAATTGTATACACTACTTGAGAAATACAAAATATTTACAATAGAATAACTGATACCATGGTGGTTTTCAATCTTCATGAGCGGAATTTCACATCTTGTTGTTGGGCTAAATGCGATGTGTATTCTGGAGTCGACACATCTGCTTGTCATTTATTTTCTGTGCATTCATACAAATCTCAAAAATTATGAAAAAATAAATGTAACTTTAGAACATTGCTGTTTGGCATTGTACTTGAAAATAAAATTACTCTAAATATCTACACAAAATTTCTATTCACTACTTGAGAAAATATAAATGATAATAAATATTTTCAAGAAAAACCGTTATTTTACTGGGGATTGGGATTAGTGGATATGTAAATGAAAATTGTTCACACGATCGCAGGTGGTGTCAACTTATTCGAAGTCACCTCCCCAGTTATTCGATGAGTTGCATGTTGCGTTCGAACGACTGCACGTGTCAAAGGCCCGCCCCCTGCCAGTTGCGTTCGAATGCATGCTGGTGGCGAAAATCATTAACCCTGTTGCCAGCTGCGCTCGCGCAACCCAGATCTGTCAACACATTCAATCGATTCCGGCTGTTGCAGCTGTCGAAGGTCACCGATCGCCGGTCGCCGGTCGCCGCACTAGTTTTCTGTGTCTTATGTCCTCATACACTTGACTTATCCTAAAACAAGTAATAAAGCTACAGTCGAGAGTGCTCGACCGTATGATACCCGCAACCCATTTCGAGAGAAAACAAAAAACTTAAATGATATTTTAACAAAAAATATATAGAATATACTAAAACTTGTTTTTTGTATATATTTGAAAATAGCGGGTAAAAATCCACAACACCGTTATGGTCATACTGTCAACTAAACAAACAAAGCGCGGGCAGCTGCAAGTGAATTTTGCATATAAAATTGATTCTTTAATAACTTCCTTGTTTTTCATTCGATCTCAACCAAATTCGCAGGAATCATTGAGAATATAATTATTATTATGCACACCAAAATTCAATGCTCTAGGTCTACTATTACGGCTTTTACAGACTTGTGGGGGCGGAAAGGGGAGTGGCATCCAACTTTTGAAATAAACTTGATCTGCGTAGGACCTACAGGAGTACTGTCCCGAAATTTGGTAGCTCTAGCTCTTGTAGTCTCTGAGATCTAGGTGTTCATACAGACGGACAGACGGACATGGCTATATCGTCTCTGCTGTTGACGCTGATCAAGAATATATATACTTTATGGGGTAGGAGATGCCTCCTTCTGCCTGTTACATACATTTTCTGTTGGCACTAAGTCATAATACCCTTCTACCCTATGGGTAGCGGGTATAAAAATGTCGTGTATCAAAAGGTACTTAAGTGAAGAGCAACCTATGTACTAAAATACAAAAATAATAATGAATGATTAATGTAGGTATTTAATTTGTTGTATTTTTTCAAATAACAAAAAAATCTGCTTATTTATTGCCATTAAGGCGGAAAAAGTTCGCCGGATCAGTCTTGTATATTACATAAGTGGAAGAAATAACGAAGTTAAGTGTGGTATTATTTAGTGCAACATAATGCTTTATTGAGAGGAGGTACTCATTAAAAGAATAGCATTTGGGAAAGCGTGTCACAAAACCTATATAGGTGGAGTGGTGCCGCGCAAGGCAAGTCATATGAAAAAAATGTTACATGTGAAATTCATTTGACGGTGGAGAGTTGTCTTGCCGGCATAAGTCATATATAATATATGTGGAAGAAATAATGAAGTTAAGTGTTGTATTATTAAGTTAGTGCAACATAATGCTATATTGAGAGGAAGTACTAAATATAACAATAGCATTTGGGAAAGCGTGTCACAAAACCTTTACATGGTGAGCAGTGTGTGCTCATCTTTATATCTATTGGATGGATGTAATTCAGCTTGGATATTTTATATTATAAAAAATGAAGATTATTTATATATGATCTTCTCTCATCCAAAAAAATCGCTATTTATAAAACTGTATGCTATATTCAATGTGAGCATATGATTTTATACATAACTTCTTAGCTATGTTTTGTATATATTGAAATAAATTTAAAAAAAAAATTCTTTAAACACAATTTATTATATATTTGTGGGCGGAGGTTTTTACTAATATAATATTGTATACGCGTAAATGAAAAGTTAGATAAATTATAAATTTGTCATAAAAATAAAATAAATTTTTTTCAAATTATTGAATTAAAATTAAATGTGCATGTGTGATATTTTTTATTATGTAAGTTGAAATAAAATAATATTTTTGAACGATTTATATGCATATATATTTTGTAACGAACCGTCACAATGCCGGGATAGCCAGCGCCTGTCCAGGATTCGAAAACAAGATTTTTTATATTTGGTCAGATGGACCGTCAGATGAGAGGGATTTGCAGGGCAGACGCGATCGTCTCTACGGGGGGGGGGGTTAGAAGGCTTTTCTCGTACTATGTGATATGACGTGGTCGTCGTATCAGCACGGTAGCAAGATCGGCAGATTTAGCGTAGTCGCTAATGGAACTAGGAAATAGGGTTACACCCGCTGAAAAGATCCCGTCCCAGAAATACGTGTGCGTGAGTTCAAAGTTTATCCGCTTTCTTTTATTTAAAAATGTCTTAAATCTACGTTTAATTCTAGCCAGTGGGCGCAGATGCGTAGTCGCACTGCTCGAGATTGCAACAGGGTGTCGCAAGCAAGAGGGGAAGGAGTGGTCGCGGCTCGCTGTCTTAGTTTGTGTGTAGGTGTGGTCACATACACTCAAATTACAAAGCGTACACTGGGCCGGCACAACTGCGTAGTCGCACTGCTAGGCTCAGTGTTGGCGCTTAGTAGACACGAGGGGAGGGGCGGTCGCGGCGCTCTGCTGGTGTTTGTACATGTGTGTGGTCACACATACACAAACCTTGCATGCGCACGGAAACTATGCAGCTGCGTAATCGCACTGTTACAGTCCGTGCCGGCACTTCGTGGACGCGTGGGAAGGGAGTGGCTCACGGCTCTTCACGTCTGCTTGTGTGTGTGTGTCGTCACACTGGCACAAGTTTAGCAAGTTGCGTATAGACTCTGCGCAAGCGTGTTGTCACACTGCTAAGAACTATAACGGCACTCTGCAGACGAGGGAGAACAACGAGCAACTCGCCGAAAAGCGTTGGTTATGTGTGTGTGTAGTCACACGACACACGCCCGGCACGTGCAGCGATCTACGCGAGTATGTAGTCACACTGCTAGATTGCTGCGCCGACACCGTTGTAGGCGAGAGGGGGGGAAAAGCAGAGTTCGAATTGTGAATTCAATCGCGTAAGTAAAGAAGAGCGCTCGAAATTGCGCTGATCTAATTTTGTTTTATTTAACACTGTTCTAGTTGCGACGGGGGGGCCGATAAAAGTACTAATTTTACTTGCTGACATACCTGCATGACGTTTTGCTATCCTAGATACTGGGGTTAATCACTTGTCTTCTGTGTGTGTGTTTGGTTTACGTTGATCGCTGACCAGAGAGTGCGAGCCTGTCTCCTGGCCTCTCGTTAAGTAGGTCAGTTTTCTACTTAACAGAGCCCTGTTAAGCTCACTTGGGTCTGCTAGCGTTAAGCTCCTGCTGACTCACACACTGTGGCGAACGGCTCTTCAGCGGCTCGAGTGTGCATGTGTCCTGCCGGCTTTTGCTGTGACGTCTTGTACTTCTGGCAGCTCAGACAGTGTTGAATGTGTCGTTTTACGTCGCGGTGCATCCCCGGCCAGTAGTATCGCTGTGCGTCTCGCAAGATGGTCTTTCGTACACCGAGATGCCCTGCAGACGGGTGGTCGTGGCACTCCTGGAGTACTCGCAGCCGCATCTCTTGGGGTACGCACAACTTCCAGGTCACATCGTCGAAGTCGTCGGCTCGATGCACGATGTGGCGGTGTAGTTGGCCCTCCCTTACTGTGTAATCCGGGTATCGCTGTGGTTCATCGCTTACCTGTTGGATCCGTCGAGACAACCAAGGACACGAGCGGGGCTCCTCCTTTAGCCGGTCTAGACGGGTGACGGGTTGTCGAGACAGGGCATCGGCGACTACGTTCTGTTTCCCGGGACGATACCTCACGTCGTACTGGTACTGCTGCAACTCCAACGCCCAACGTGCTACTCGGCTATGTGGTGATTCCAGTGAATTCAGCCACTTGAGGGCCAGATGGTCGGTGATAACCTCGAACCGGTATCCATCTAGGTAGCAGCGTAGTTTCCTGATGGACCAAATCACTGCCAGGCACTCCTTCTCGGTAGTCGAATAGTTTTCCTCTGCCTGGTTCGACTGACGTAGGAGATTGCACGCTCCTGGCCGTCGATTTCCTGGGTTAACACGGCGCCGATTCCCACGTTGCTTGCATCCGTCTGTAGCACAAACTTGGCGTGGAAGTCTGGGCACGCTAGGACGGGTGCTGTGGTGAGGAGGACCTTCAACTGGTCGAACGCGACCTGTTGCTCCAGGGCTCCACTTTCGGCCTTTCTTGAGGATTTGAGACATTGGTTGTATTACGATGGCAAAGTTGGGCACGAACCTTCTATACCACGAGGCCATTCCAATGCACTGTCTCAATTCCTTGAGATTCGTTGGCGGAGGTAGGTCACGGACGGCGGCTACCTTACCTGGGTCGGTATGAATCCCTTCCTCACTAATGACATGTCCCAGGTAATGGATTCGTCGCTGGAAGAAGGCACACTTCTCGTGGTTAATCCTGAGGTTGGCCCGGCGGAGTCGGTCCAACACTTCCCGCAGATTTTTAGCGTGGTCTTCCAGGGAGTTCCCGAAGACTACTATATCGTCCAAATATGCGAACGCATGCGGCTCCATGTCGACCCCTATGACCGCGTCCAGAGCCCGTTGGAAGGTCGCCGGAGCCGAGTGTAGTCCAAAGGGCATCACCTTCCACTGGTAGAGTCCGCGTCCTGGTACCGTAAACGCAGTCGCTTCCCGACTACTTGGTGCCATGGGGATCTGCCAATAGCCATTCTTTAGGTCCAGCGTTGAAATGAACTTGGCGTGTCGGAGGCGTTTAAGGATATATGTGATCCGGGGAAGAGGATACGCATCGGGGATTGATCGTTCGTTGAGTTGTCGGTAGTCTACACACATACGCCATTGGCCGTTCTTCTTCCGAACTAACACAATAGGGGCGCTATGAGGACTATGCGATGCCTCAATAAGGCCTTCCTGCAGCAGTTGATCGACCTGCTCGTCGATGATGCGTCGCATGGCTGGATTTTTAGGGAAGTACCGCTGTTTGATCGGCCTCTCGTCTCGAAGCGTTATGTGGTGTTCCGCGATCGTGGTTACTCCGGTCATCTGGGAGAACTTTGGAAGTTCTTCTTCCAGAAATGCCTGAATGGTTGGGGCGATCTCCGGTGGCCATGCGTCTGTGCTCGATGGGGTAGGATCCAGCTCGTCTTCCTGGTCTGGGAGTGAAGTCTGTAGATCTGAAGTGAGGGTGACATCGTAGGTACTGGGACCTCCCATCTTAGAACCTGAGTTCGTCGTAGGCTCCAAGGCTCGAGCGAGAGGTCAACGAAGTCTCGGTGCAGGGATTGGGACAATGGGAGTATCCCGAGTGACGATCGTCCTTGGTGCTGGCGTGGGTGGAGATGGTGGGGTACCGAGATGAGCCGTGGGGCTTGTGCACTCCGGAGTCTGAGTTGTGTGGTACCACAACTGATGTTGGTTTCCATCGCGCACAGAAAGTCTATCTCGAGTATCACAGGCTCGAGGACATTGGGGAGAACCAGAAGGGGCATTTGTACTTGTCGGTCCGCCAGACGAATGCGTACTACCAATGTCCTCGTGACCTCACGGACAGAGCCGTCGGCCAAGCGGATCTTTGCACCTCTCTGTTGTGTGTTTCGGGACGTACCGAGTTGATTTGCCAGGTCTTCGCTGATGAAGCTCCGTGTGGCTCAGGTGTCCAGAGTTCCCTCTACCGGTATTCGCTCGACGTGGATCCTGGCCATGATCGTCCACCGGTCACGGATAAAACCGGGACTACTGGCGGGACTGGTTGAATGGAGTCCTTGGCTCCTCCCGTCGGGGCTGAGGACGCTGGTCGTTTCCCGTCATGTTCCTGCGACAACAATTAACTTTACGGACGTCCCCTTTTCCGCAGTCCCAACAGAACAGGACTTGTGGATTTTGGCACGCCGCCTGTACATGTCCTGCTTGACCACACCGTCTACACACGCGTTGCACGTCTTGGATCGCGGGCTGTCCAGACTGTGCAGTTCGGGGGCGGGGTTGCGTCAGTTCCGTGTGTAAGGGGTCGGGGTCGCCTCGGAAGGGATTATGCTATGCGGGTGTGGTTGTTGCGGGCGCCACAGTTCGGCGTTCAGCTGGCCGTGGAGGTACTACGACAGTAGTCGTTGCCAGGTTTGTCACCGAACTACCCTGTATACTCTCGAACTCGGTGGCTACCCGAATCAATTGGTTCAAGCTAGTCACCTCATGCCGTCGAGCGTAGTACTTGTATTCGGGCCGGGAGTTGTCGTAAATCCACTCCAACTCTTGCGCCACGCTGTAGTCAGCATGATGCATGAGGAAACGGATTTCGGTCACATACTCCTTAAACGACTCGTGGTCGAGTAGCTTTCGGTCCCGAATACTGTCCTCGAGGCGTTCGAAGTATCGCGGCGGGAAAAAATATGATAGGAATTCCCTGCGGAATTCCGACCATGTGGCTGTACTGAGTCCGCTGGTGCGGAACCAACGTGCGGCGCAATCGGTTAGGCCTTCGGCCATACTCCGAGGTAACGCGTTTACCCCAATGCCGTAGGCTTGGGCCCGTTCCTCCAGCGCTTCAATAAAAGCCAGTGGATCACCTTGACCGTCGAACTGGATCCCCCATTTCCTAATCCGGTCAAGGGTGGCCCCACATGGCCTGAAGCTAGGAAACTCGTCAGGCTCGGGGTAGGCATGCCTGCTATGAGTCGGAGCTGTCTGTGCGGGGTGGCTAGTGGCCGTATGTCTGGTTGTGGGCTCGTCTGTCTTGAACACCACCGGTGATGGAGCGGTCAAGAATTTACGATCCTGTTCTGTCCTGGAGGCTTGGACCTCGGGCTGTGGAGTACGTGGTCGCGGGAACTGTACCTCTAGTTCAGCCAAACGAGCCCACGCGTTTTTGTCTAATCGGGCCTTAGACACGAGCAACGCGAATGATCGCCTCAGGTCTTCGACCTTCTTCAGCGAAAGCCTCGAGTTCATCTCGTCGGCGGGAATAGATCCACTTGATGCCAACGCCAGGGTTGGTCATCCCCTGTGAACACCCTTCGCTGTCGCTGTCCAAATGGCTTGTCATTGCGTTTCGTCTGTCCCGTTAGTGGTGCTTTAATCCACTCGAACTTGCGTTCCACCTCTACTCTGACTGTGTCCCTGCTTGGGCGCCACTTGTAACGAACCGTCACAATGCCGGGATAGCCAGCGCCTGTCCAGGGTTCGAAAACAAGATTTTTTATATTTCGTCAGATGGACCGTCAGATGAGAGGGATTTGCAGGGCAGACGCGATCGTCTCTACGGGGGGGGGTTAGAAGGCTCTTCTCGTACTATGTGATATGACGTGGTCGTCGTATCAGCACGGTAGCAAGATCGGCAGATTTAGCGTAGTCGCTAATGGAACTAGGAAATAGGGTTACACCCGCTGAAAAGATCCCGTCCCAGAAATACGTGTGCGTGAGTTCAAAGTTTATCCGCTTTCTTTTATTTAAAAATGTCTTAAATCTACGTTTAATTCTAGCCAGTGGGCGCAGATGCGTAGTCGCACTGCTCGAGATTTCAACAGGGTGTCGCAAGCAAGAGGGGAAGGAGTGGTCGCGGCTCGCTGTCTTAGTTTGTGTGTAGGTGTGGTCACATACACTCAAATTACAAAGCGTACACTGGGCCGGCACAACTGCGTAGTCGCACTGCTAGGCTCAGTGTTGGCGCTTAGTAGACACGAGGGGAGGGGCGGTCGCGGCGCTCTGCTGGTGTTTGTACATGTGTGTGGTCACACATACACAAACCTTGCATGCGCACGGAAACTATGCAGCTGCGTAATCGCACTGTTACAGTCCGTGCCGGCACTTCGTGGACGCGTGGGAAGGGAGTGGCTCACGGCTCTTCACGTCTGCTTGTGTGTGTGTGTCGTCACACTGACACAAGTTTAGCAAGTTGCGTATAGACTCTGCGCAAGCGTGTTGTCACACTGCTAAGAACTATAACGGCACTCTGCAGACGAGGGAGAACAACGAGCAACTCGCCGAAAAGCGTTGGTTATGTGTGTGTGTAGTCACACGACATACGCCCGGCACGTGCAGCGATCTACGCGAGTATGTAGTCACACTGCTAGATTGCTGCGCCGACACCGTTGTAGGCGAGAGGGGGGGAAAAGCAGAGTTCGAATTGTGAATTCACTCGCGTAAGTAAAGAAGAGCGCTCGAAATTGCGCTGATCTAATTTTGTTTTATTTAACACTGTTCTAGTTGCGACGGGGGGGCGATAAAAGTACTAATTGTACTTGCTGACATACCTGCACGACGTTTTGCTATCCTAGATACTGGGGTTAATCACTTGTCTTCTGTATGTGTGTTTGGTTTACGTTGATCGCTGACCAGAGAGTGCGAGCCTGTCTCCTGGCCTCTCGTTAAGTAGGTCAGATTTCTACTTAACAGAGCCCTGTTAAGCTCACTTGGGTCTGCTAGCGTTAAGCTCCTGCTGACTCAAGTGAGCTGTTAACTCGCGTGAACGATTAAAGACCGTATATATTTACGCTGTTTCAGTATTTTTTTTAGTTTATTCTTATCGATTTATTTGTGTGGCCAGATTTTTGGGCCGTCACAATTTATATATACTCATATATAAATTGACAAAAGTTGTCAAACATTTTAAACTAACGAACGTGAATGCTATCTAATTGTGGCCATATTTGTATAGTACATGTCAAATTAAACACATATTTATAAATAAATAGTTATTGGATATTATCATTGTTATTCAAAAATAGTACATGTCAAATAAAACACATATATATATATAGTTATTATACCCGCTACCCATAGGGTGACTTAGTGCCAACAGAAAATGTATGTAACAGGCAGAAGGAGGCAACTCCGACCACATAAACTATATAGTTATATATCCACCACCAGAATAATTTCTCGTACATGACAAACACTCATAATTATTCCCCCTCCAAATTCTTTCCCACAAATCATATCATAAACATAAACATTTGTCGCAACGGCACCAACTGTCACAAACAAAAAGATCCTATTACATTGGCGATCGTGCACTTCCAAAAAATCCAAAGTCCATTAAAATTTTCCATTTGCAACTTGAGGACTCAGCATTACTGCACTAACACAAACACAAAACATCGCACGTATGTTAGCCCTAAGTCGTAATAAGAACTTTCATGTTAGAGCTCAGCATATTGTGAGTTTAGTTTTTAAAGACACTTTCCTCACTTAAGACGCGTAGCCCTATTATTAAGTAAACAAAAATAAATCCTTGTGTTTTATTTTGTTTACTGTTCGTGCACCGCGAACAACTAATTGGCGCAGCCGGTAGGATACGTCGTACTAGTTACTGAATCAACAAAGCAGTCGTGAACCGCTAGAAGGACTTTAACATTGTCCTGGGTGAACGCGTCCTAGTTGTGAACTATACAAAACGTATCCGCGAAAAACATCTACGTGCGTGAGTGCGTTATTAAAACGATAATACAAAAAACCTTGTAAAAAATCCGTCATAATAAAAAACTCAAAAACCCGAACCACGTGTGCAAATTAATAACAAATCAAAAATGGCAACCGAACTAACAGAAGCACACTTAAACCAGTGTATAAATCAAATCAAACACGTGCCAGCGTTTGATAACGGAGCAGAAGATTTGTCGGCATTTATAAAGAGAATAGATTTTATTCTGTCTCTATACCCAACAACTGATGTACGCCAAAGCAGCGTAATCTTCGGTGCTATTGAACGACAACTGGATGGAGAAGCCTTGCGTACATCCCACATTACGCAATCCAACAATTGGATGTCGCTGAGATCGTCCCTAATCGAGGAATTCAGGACACAGACACCTTATGAAGAGTTACTAAGAAGACTATACAACACCAACTGGAATGGAAGTCTACGTAAGTTCGTCGAAGAGCTCGAGAGAAAATCCTATATTGTTAGCAATAAGTTAGACACTGACGGTAACACAGCAATAATATACAGAAATGCTCTAAAAATTACTACAAAAAATGTAATAACCAGAAAATTACAAGACAGGATATACATGACCTCAGCAAGGCATGGTATAACTTCAATAAGCAAACTAAAAGCCGTTGCTCAAACAGAAGGTATTTATGAGTCTTATGAGAATCAGAATAACCATAAAAGTGAAAACAATAGTCGTAGGAATCAAAATAAATCTTACGCAAACTATTCAAACAATTCTCATTCAGATGAGTCGTCCAATTCAAAACCACAAATCAATTACTCAAATTCAAATCAGAATAATCAAAATCTTCACCAAGAATTCAATAAAAAACTAAAAGAAGCTCAAACCCAAAACCCTTATAAATTTTCGAGGGACACCTCAACAAGCCGTAGGCCTAACCCACCGGTAAAAAAAATAAGGGAAAGCCAAAGTGGCCAGTTCAAAATGGAGCAAGGTGAAAATTTTCATCAAAGTTCCTCGGAACTAAATGCAGAGCAAACACACCATACATTAGAATCAAAATGAATGAAGTAAACCTAAAATGTATCATTGATACAGGTTCTTCAATAAACCTTTTAAAACAAAATATTTTCAGTTTTCCAATTCATAAAAATCCAATCAATGTTCATACAATTAATGGCACTACCGAACTATCAGAAAGTATACTTTTTGGTCCCAGCAGACTTTGCCCTACAAAACAAAAATTTTACATTCATAATTTCTCTGAAAATTATGATATGCTATTAGGAAGAGAATACTTAAAAGCCAGTAAATCCCAAATTGATTACGAAAATGGCACAGTTACATTAGGAGAATATAAATTTACATTTCAAAACAAAGAAGAAAATTCTGAAGAAGCTTACACAGAAGATTATGCAAATCCACCCTTGACCGAAGATAGGCCATTGAACTTCGCAATCGAAGATGAATTAAAAGAGTGTAATGAGTTCAGACTTGAACATCTTAACACAGAAGAGGTAGAAAAACTAAAAAAGGTTTTACATGAATTTCGCGATATTCAGTACCGGGAAGGTGAAAATTTGACTTTCACTAGTACGATTAAGCATTCAATTCAAACGAAACACGAAGACCCATTGTATAAAAGACCCTATAAATACCCACAGGCTTACGATCAAGAAGTCAATAAACAAATCAACGAAATGATAGAGCAGGGCATAATTAAAAAATCAAAATCCCCTTATTGTTCACCCATCTGGATTGTTCCAAAAATAATGGACGCTTCAGGAAAACAAAAATTGACTACCGAAACCTCAATGAATTAACCATTGACGACAAATTCCCCATACCAAATATGGATGAGATCCTAGACAAGTTAGGCAAATGCCAATACTTCACTACGATCGATCTTGCAAAGGGTTTCCATCAAATCCAAATGGATCCCGATTCAATTGCAAAAACTGCCTTTTCAACCAAGCATGGTCACTACGAATTTACTCGGATGCCCTTTGGGCTTAAAAATGCTCCAGCGACTTTCCAGCGCTGTATGAATAACCTACTTGAAGATCTGATCTTCAAGGATTGTCTAGTTTACTTAGATGATATTATTATCTACTCCACTTCATTGGAAGAGCACATATCATCCATTTCGAAAGTCTTCTCAAAACTTCGGGAAGCAAATTTTAAATTACAATTAGACAAATGCGAATTCATGAAGAAGGAAACTGATTTCATCGGGCATGTAATCACCACGCAAGGTATAAAACCAAATCCAAACAAAATTAAGGCAATTGTTGAATTCCCAATACCAAAGACACCAAAAGAAATCAAATCATTCCTAGGTTTATGCAGATTTTATCGCAAATTTATACCCAATTTCGCAAATATTGCAAAACCCATGACAACAAAGTTGAAGAAAAACGCCACCATAAACATAAAAGATCCCATTTATGTGTCAGCATTTGAAAATTACAAAGATGGAAAATCCGATTAAACGAATACGATTATCAAATCAAGTATTTACCAGGAAAAGAAAATAACGTAGCAGATGCACTTTCACGTAAAAAAATAGAAGAGAATTTCTTAGGAGAAGATGCAATTAGCACAGGAGCAACTATACATAGTGCTCAAGAGGACAGTCAATATCACATACCAATAACCGAAAGACCTTTAAACTACTTTAACAGGCAAATAGAATTCATAAAAGGTGACGATAATAAAGTTGAAACAAACCACTATTTTCATAAACTTAACATAAAAATTTCTTATAAGGAAATGAATAATCAATATGCTAAAGATATGATAAAGGAATATCTTTGCTCGAAAAAGAGTATTGTCTATTTTCACAATGAAATAGATTTTCCAATTTTCCAAAGAGCTTTTTAGAAATAATAAATCCAAGTAATATAACTAAAATTATGAAAACAAACTTAAAATTAATTGACTTACAAACTTTTGCAGAGTTTAAAGAATTAATTTTAAAAACACAAAATTGTTACATCCAGGTATAGAAAAAACAATAAATTGGTTTAAGGAAAAATATTATTACCCTGATTACCAAAAACTAATACAAAATCTAATTAATGAATGTGAAATTTGCAACATAGTTAAAACCGAACATAGAGATACAAAACTCACGTTCGAGATAACACCCGAAGTACTTAATGTTAGGGATAAATATGTTATAGATTTTTATATGATAGATAAGAAACAATTTCTTTCTTGTATAGATGTTTATTCTAAATTCACAACATTAGTTGAAGTTCAAAGTAGAGATTGGTTAGAAGCTAAAAGAGCTTTACTAAAAGTTTTCAATGAAATGGGAAAACCCATAGAGATAAAAGCAGACAAAGATTCAGCATTCATCAGTGCGGCTTTGCAAATTTGGTTACAAGAAGAAGGCATAAAAATTAACATAACAACAAGTAAAACAGGAATATCAGATATAGAAAGGTTTCATAAAACTATAAATGAAAAGTTAAGAATAATAGGAAGCGACGATAATATAGAGAATAAAATAAAAAAGTTTGAAACAATATTATATACTTATAATTATAAAAGAAAACATAAGGCAACTAATAGAACTCCAGCATATATTTTTATTTATGCAGGAACCCCTGAATATAACTCACAAGATAATAAAGTAAATCAAATAAATAACCTCAATAAAAAATGAAGTGATTTTGAAGTAGATACACGATTTAGACAAGCTCCATTGGTTAAATTAAAAACAACAAATCCTTTCAAAAAGACAGGTAATATTAAAAAACTTGATGAAAAACATTACGAAGAAACTAATAGAGGTAGAAAAGTTACACACTATAGATCGAAGTTTAAAAAGAAAAAAATAATTAACAAAAGTAAATATGTTAATTCCAGCCCGAATGATGAAACATCCTAAATTGCTGATGTTACTCATATTTTCAACTATTTGTACAACTGTAAACACTCAACAAGTCGAAGTAAATCCCATTCAAAATGATCAAGGATTCATCCTATTTGAGTCAGGAACAATTAATTTACCAATATCCTTCGAATAACATTGCTTAACTATAAACGTAACACAAATAGAGAACTCTTTTGATTTATTATTAACTCAAAGCCATATCCTTAACAAGTACCCCCAAATAAAATATTTAATGAATAAATTAGAAAAGCAAATGGCAGGTATCAGAATAACAAGTCGTACTAAACGAGGTTTATTCGATTTCATAGGATCATAGCTTAAGTTCCTTTTTGGCACGTTAGATGAAGAAGATAAGAAACAATTTGAAAACCAAATTAACATTATTGCCCATAATTCAATTCAGGCAAATAATCTTAATGATTTTATAAATACATTTAATCAAGGTATTAATATTATAAATAATCAAAGCAAAATTTTGGAAGAAGAAAAACAATTAAATTAATTAATTTTTAACATTGAACATTTTACCGAATATATAGAAGACATCGAACTAAGCCTACAATTAACTCGCTTAGGAATAGCTTAGTGTTGAAGGAAAATTTTATTTACACAATAACTTTGTTTCGAATTCAATCTCTAAAAAGATCATAAATGACCAATGCATAACTAATATAATAAAACTTGAAACTCCAGTTTGCACCTTTAATAAATATCGTAAACCAGAATTTATACAAATAGTAGAACCAAACATCATAATAACCTGGAACTTAACCAGAACCAAACTAAATCAAAATTGTAATGATTTAGAAATATACATCGAAAAAGATAAAATAATAAAAATATTAATTGTACCATTGAATTAAAAAATGTTAAAATTTCAAATAGAGCGCAACAATTTACAACTATTATGTTTACAGAATACAATGTAACTAAAATAGAACCACTATCACACATTGAAATAAAAGAAATGATTATGTATAACAATAGAGAAAACAATAATTATAAATATCCAATAATTATGATTGTATTAATTTTAATCCTCATTGTTATATACAACTTAGTGAATAAGAAAATTAAAACACTATTCAACATAATAACACAAAAATTTGTAAGAACATATGACACAGACATAAGTGCTAATGCTGAAACCGATAACTTATGTACCCCGAACTAAACAGCTTGTCCTCAAGCGTTTATAGGTTGGGGGAGTAATATATCCACCACCAGAATAATTTCTCGTACATGACAAACACTCATAATTATTCCCCTTCCAAATTCTTTCCCACAAATCATATCATAAACATAAACATTTGTCGCAACGGCACCAACTGTCACAAACAAAAAGATCCTATTACATTGGCGATCGTGCCACTTCCAAAAAATCCAAAGTCCATTAAAATTTTCCATTTGCAACTTGAGGACTCAGCATTACTGCACTAACACAAATACAAAACATCACACGTATGTTAGCCCTAAGTCGTAATAAGAACTTTCATGTTAGAGCTCAGCATATTGTGAGTTTAGTTTTTAAAGACACTTTCCTCACTTAAGACGCGTAGGCCGCGAGCTTACAAATAAAAATAAAGAAGTCTATTAAGTAAACAAAAATAAATTCTTGTGTTTTATTTTTTTTACTGTTCGTGCACCGCGAACAACTAATTATATATATTATTGATCAGTGTCAACAGCCGAGACGATATAGCCATGTCCGTCTGTCCGTCTGTATGAACACCTAGATCTCAGAGACTATAAGAGCTAGAGCTACCAAATTTGGGGACAGTACTCCTGTAGGTCCTACGCAGATCAAGTTTTTTTCAAAGGTTGGATGCCACGCCCCTTTCCGCCCCCAAAAGTCTGTAAAAGCCGTAATAATAGACCTAGAGCATTGAGTTTTGATATGCATAATAATAATTATATTCTCAATGATTCCTGTGAATTTGGTTGAGATCGAATGAAAAACAAGGAAGTTATTAAAGAATCAATTTTATATGCAAAATTTACTTGCAGCTGCCCGCGCTTTGTTTGTTTAGTTGACAGTATGACCATAACGGTGTTGTGGATTTTTACCCGCTATTTTCAAATAAATACAAAAAACAAGTTTTAGTATATTTGGTATATTTTTTGTTAAAATATCATTAAAGTTTTTGTTTTCTCTCGAAATGGGTTGCGGGTATCATAACGTCGAGCACTCTCGACTGTAGCTTTCTTACTTGCTGGATATTATCATTGTTATTCAATAATATTTGTGAGTTGTCATATATATTACATATTTAAAGATTTGTGCAAATAGTTTTAATATATTTTACATAAAAAAATAAACATTATTCTGGTTGATCCTGCAAGTAGTTATATGCTTGTCTCAAAGATTAAGCCATGCATGTTTAAGTGCACACGAATTAATAGTGAAACCGCAAAATGCTCATTATACGAGGTGTGTTCAAAAAGTAAGGTGACTTTGTATTTTCAAGAAAAACTATTAATTTATTTATCAATATTTATGTTGTCCCCTTCAAAGTAATCCCCGTCAGATACAATACACTTATGCCAACGGTTTTTCCAATCCTCAAAGCACTTCCCATAAGCACTTTTCGGTATAGCCTTGAGCTCTTGCAGCGATGCAGTCTTTATCTCTTCAATCGTTGCAAATCTCCGTCCATTGGGACGATTGGGCTTTGGTTTCGATATCATAACCATATACCCATGATTCGTCACCAGTTATGACCCTTTTGAGTAAATCTGGGTCGTCGTTGACGTCATTCAACAGCTCTTGAGCGATGCTCATGCGACGGTTCTTTTGGTCAAAATTCAGCAATTTCGGAACAAACTTCGCTGACACACGACTCATACCCAAAACGTTTGAAAAAATTTCATGGCACGAGCCAAGCGATATACCGACATCTTCAGCAACTTCTCTGATAGTGATTCGACGATTTTCCAAAACAATTTTCGTCGCTGCTTGAACATTTTCATCAGTTGTTGACGTGTTTGGGCGTCCAGAGCGAGGCTGGTCATTGGCATCTTCCCGGCCATCTTGGAAGAGTTTGTACCACTTGTACACATTTTTTTTACTCAGAACAGTTTCACCGTATGCCACTGTCAACATTTCAAGTGTTTCAGAGCACTTAATTTTATTTTTTACACAAAATTTGATGCAAATCCTTTGATCCATTTTTTTCAATACCAAAAAATCGCCGAGCTCGCAAAATAACTTGTAACTTTACGCCACTCACAACCAAACAAAAGAGGATGTTCCATTGAAACTTGGTACAGATGTTAGGGAAGAGTGTACCAATATAACAAAACAAAAAAATCGATCATCGAAAATATGTTGCCCGCGAAATTTGAAAAGTCACCTTACTTTTTGAACACACCTCGTATCAGTTATGGTTCCTTAGATCGTTAACAGTTACTTGGATAACTGTGGTAATTCTAGAGCTAATACATGCAATTAAAACACGGACCTTCTGGAACGTGTGATTTTATTAGGCTAAAACCAGATCGTATGGTCTCGTACCGACGACAGGCCTGTCAAATGTCTGCCCTATCAACTTTTGATGGTAGTATCTGGGACTACCATGGTTGCAGCGGGTAACGGGGAATCAGGCTTCGATTCCGGAGAGGGAGCCTGAGAAACGGCTACCACATCTAAGGAAGGCAGCAGGCGCGTAAATTACCCACTCACAGCTCGGGTAGGTAGTGACGAAAAGTAACAATATAGGACTCATATCCAAGGCCCTGCAATTGGAATAAGTACATTTTAAATCCTTTAACAAGGACCTATTGGAGGGCATGTCTGGTGCCAGCAGCCGCGGTAATTCCAGCTCCAATAGCGTATAATAAAGTTGTTGCGGTTAAAATGTTCGTAGTTGAACTTGTGCTTCATACGGGTAGTGCAACTTACAATTTCAGTTAGTACTATACCTATATGTATGTAAGCGTATTACCGGTGGATTTCTTATATGTAATTAGGTATTTGCATTTTTTTATATATTCCTCCTATTTAAAAACCTGCATTAGTGCTCTTCATCGAGTGTTATTGTGGGCCGGTACAATTACTTTGCTTAAAGCAGGCTTAAAATGCCGGATTATTCTGTGCTTGGGATAATGAAATAAGACATCTGTTCTGCTTTCATTGGTTTTCAGATCAACATGATTAATAGAAGCAATTTGGGGGCATTAGTATTACGACGCGAGAGGTGAAATTCTTGGATCATCGTAAGACTAACTTAAGCGAAAGCATTTGCCAAAGTTTTCATTAATCAAGAACGAAAGTTGGAGGTTCGAAGGAGTACTATGTTTACCTGATTCTCAGCACAAGTGACATTAATGGGGTAATTAAGAGGATAATTTATGGGTTCAACTGTCAAAAAATATGTCAAGTGGTAATTAAGAGTTTTGATGAGGGTCAAAAAGTAGTGTGAGTGTTAAGGGATCGTGGTGATCAAAGGGTTTGGAAAATCAATAACCAATTAAATTAGACTATTGGGGGATTAGTGTGGTGTGATAGGTTGTGGGGATTGGAGTGTTGGATCTTGTTTGATTTTTATACCCGCTACCCATAGGGTAGAAGGGTATTATAACTTAGTGCCAACAGAAAATGTATGTAACAGGCAGAAGGAGGCATCTCCTACCACATAAAGTATATATATTCTTGATCAGCGTCAACAGCCGAGACGATATAGCCATGTCCGTCTGTCCGTCTGTCCGTCTGTATGAACACCTAGATCTCAGAGACTACAAGAGCTAGAGCTACCAAATTTGGGGACAGTACTCCTGTAGGTCCTACGCAGATCAAGTTTATTTCAAAAGTTGGATGCCACTCCCCTTTCCGCCCCCACAAGTCTGTAAAAGCTGTAATAGTAGACCTAGAGCATTGAATTTTGGTGTGCATAATAATAATTATATTCTCAATGATTCCTGCGAATTTGGTTGAGATCGAATGAAAAAGGAAGTTATTAAAGAATCAATTTTATATGCAAAATTCACTTGCAGCTGCCCGCGCTTTGTTTGTTTAGTTGACAGTATGACCATAACGGTGTTGTGGATTTTTACCCGCTATTTTCAAATATATACAAAAAACAAGTTTTAGTATATTCTGTATATTTTTTGTTAAAATATCATTTAAGTTTTTTGTTTTCTCTCGAAATGGGTTGCGGGTATCATACGGTCGAGCACTCTCGACTGTAGCTTTATTACTTGTTTTAGGATAAGTCAAGTGTATGAGGACATAAGACACAGAAAACTAGTGCGGCGACCGGCGACCGGCGATCGGTGACCTTCGACAGCTGCAACAGCCGGAATCGATTGAATGTGTTGACAGATCTGGGTTGCGCGAGCGCAGCTGGCAACAGGGTTGGTGATTTTCGCCACCAGCATGCATTCGAACGCAATTCGAACGCAACAGGCAGGGGGCGGGCCTTTGACACGTGCAGTCGTTCGAACGCAACATGCAACTCATCGAATAACTGGGGAGGTGACTTCGAATAAGTTGACACCACCTGCGATCGTGTGAACAATTTTCATTTACATATCCACTAATCCCAATCCCCAGTAAAATAACGGTTTTTCTTGAAAATATTTATTATCATTTATATTTTCTCAAGTAGTGAATAGAAATTTTGTGTAGATATTTAGAGTAATTTTATTTTCAAGTACAATGCCAAACAGCAATGCTCTAAAGTTACATTTATTTTTTCATAATTTTTGAGATTTGTATGAATGCACAGAAAATAAATGACAAGCAGATGTGTCGACTCCAGAATACACATCGCATTTAGCCCAACAACAAGATGTGAAATGCCGCTCATGAAGATTGAAAACCACCATGGTATCAGTTATTCTATTGTAAATATTTTGTATTTCTCAAGTAGTGTATACAATTTTTGTGTGTACATTTAGAGTAATTTTATTTTCAACTACAATGTTAAACAGCAATGCTCTAAAGTTACATTTATTTTCATAATTTTTTGAGATTTGTATGAATGTACAGAAAATAAATGACAAGCAGATGTGTCAACTCTAGTATACATATTGTCTTTAACCCAACAACCATTTGCGAAACGCCGCTCATGAAGATTGGAAACCAGCGTGCTATCAGTTATTCTATTGTATTCATTTTTTATATTTCTCAAGTAGTGTATACAATTTTTGTGTGTACAATTTCGTTTGGATATGACAATTTCCTATGATTTGTCATATTCCCAATAAAATAACAAAATTGGTTTATGTTTTCTTGTAATTTTATTTTTATTTTATATTCAACAACAATATTTAGAAGCGATGCCCTAAATTTACATACATTTTCATAATTTTTTTTAGTTTTATATGAACGAACAGAAAAGAAATTACAAGCACATGTGTTGACTCCAGAATACACATCGTCTTTAGCCCAACAACAAGATGTGAAATGCCGCCTATGAAGATTGGAAACCACCATGGTATCAGTTAGTCTATTATTAAAAAATGCCAATGATTCCTCCAAGTATTCCAAGTGTTCAGGAAAACTTCGTTCTTTAAACATTTTGTTGAAATTACTTGTTCTGATTATAAGTTGTTTGATCGTAATGTTCGTTGTAGTATTGTTTTTGTTATCGGTGGAATACATGTTTTAAATTTGTATATTGATTTTGGGTTCCGTGGACATCTATTTGTCTTGATTTCCGAAATTTGAATGAGAAAATGATTTACCAAGAAGTTAGACGACACGTTGAACTAATCGAGTTAATGGAGTATATTCAACTATACGATCATGAATGAGAAGGCATTATACTTTGGTATTCATCTCACTTGCTACAGTTAGTACGGTAGAAATTCATTTTGATATGAATGATGAATGAATGATACGAATGATTCATTTTGATATGAGAGATCTACAACAACAATAGGAGCCGTGGACAAGAATTTCGCTGGTGATAGAAGTGCACGAGCCTCTCGTTGTAAAAGCTCTCTTGAAATCGCACATACATATCATACAACACAGCAAACCGATTTTCACTTTATTTAATATTCAAAACCGCATTTCTTAAATTGTTTGTAATTAGATTTCCATTCAATGTAAATGCAATGATGGCATACCTCGGACGTTCTCTATTTGCAGCCAATTGAACATTCCATACATGATGTGTCCCCTGCACAAGTGTAGAATTTAAGTAATAATAGGCTAGCACCACTTTAACTCCATTAAACATTTTAATTTTGGCACTATCGCTTGGGACAATGTGGGGTACTTTCCAACTAATACTATGTATGTTAATTTTATGTGTATGATTGCCAACTGTTTTAACATACATATTATCTGTATTTTTAGCTAGTAAGAGAATAAGTTCATGTTTACAATTTAATATGACTTTTCTGTAGTCTTCTCCAAATCCCATCAACATTTTTAGTGGTACATAATAGCTGAAATGTCCTCCAGAAGAGATGTTATCACCACCGTTCCACCCAGCATTGCGATAAAGTAGATCTTCCTGTTGCCCCACAGAGAGAAAGTTCTTGAGAGTCGATGTTATTCCAGTGAACCGTGTCCTATCCAGCTCAGACCCATTCAATTCGTATCTTATTTCATCCAGAAAATAGGCCATACAATTATTTTTGAGCAGACGTGCTGGTTGCCCCTGTATTCGCATCAGTAATTTTCTCAAGTGTTCCTTCAAAGTGAAGAAAGCTTTCACACGGCAGCACATACAAATCTTGGTTCTGTATTGTGATGCGAACTTCATCGTTTGTCTTGAAGTTTTGTTCATATGGGAAATTAGAGTGATATTCATTTTTATCTTATCTTTCACGAAAAAATCTCATTCATTTGAAAGTTTGTTTTTCAACTTTATTGAATATTAAATGCTAATGATTTTAAAATTAATTTATTTTTTAAGGATAGTGCAGATCGTTGATTTTATGCTTTTTTAAATATTGATGATGATGATAATGATGATACTTTCACGTTAGCTTTACGTTTACTAATGGGGGTATGGACTGATGTGCTGGTTTTTTATTATAAATAATCATTCTGTAGGCCGCAAGTGTAGCCGAATTGATACAGTTTCACCACGCAAGTTGACTAAATCTCCCTTCTGATCTGTTATCCGAACTTTGAGTGTGCTTATTTCTCTGCTGTTGACAGGTAAATAAATCAGATTTCGTGGTGTAATGTTCATTTTATAACCTGGTGGGACATTAAATCCAAATTCATGAAACACATGATTTTATCTATTACCCACATATGAGCCACTAATAATGTTACATTCCAACCTAATTGTATTTATTTTTAAAATATTTACTGGATTATCTGAGATGTAAATTTCACACTTGTTCTATCTTAAAATACGTTTATTAAATCCAAATAGCTGTCCAATAGTTCGTTCACGATAAAAAAATACCGCTTCATTTCTAGTGCAAACTTGCACTTGGAGTGTGTTGTTATTACTTTGAATTTTTAGGGTATCATGAAGACCATACACATTTAGCTCATTCAAAATATATTTTGTGATGTCATCGAGTTCATACGAGCCCACTGGTATTTCTATGACTTTATCCCCAATGTGAAATAAATTGTTTCCTTTATCAACGTGTGGTATAGAATTGTATGTATAAAAGTCAATGAGAGCACACTCATAATTGCGTGTTAGTTCAATTTGTGGGAAAAAGTTTTCGGTTATAACTGATGTGTTCCCGTTCAATGTAAATGTTAAAGATGTAGTCATTTTGAAGCCTGACTGTAGACTGTCTTTTCACCGTCACCTCATTATACTTATATCCATTTTAATTAAAGTGGAATTAATTGATCAAATCCTTTTATATATCGGCCACTTTTCATATCGTCATCCTTAGAGATTACTAGAAATTTATCCACCCAACAAATTCGTGATATTTCCATAAATGTTTCATAGTCCATATCGCTATTTACATGATCTCGATATATGTGTCGCATGTTTAAATCGTCTTGTTTAATAATAAAATTTGCATTATCCCGTATTAAATGTTTCGGTATATGTGTATACGTTTGGCAAAGATAAAAAGAATCAATATTCTTATGACGACCCATACAAAAATAGTTTTGGATATTATCCTGTTTTTCACATGCCACATCATCAAGTATCATAATGGAATTATTTTTAGCTTCCTGTGGTATTAAAACTGTGTCATTTGCGGAGAATGTGTAGTATCCCATTCCTTGTATTGGTTTGATAAGTTTTTCCAAATACTCATATTTCGGTTGATATAAACTCTTTGAAAATACATAAATATTTTCAAATTTTACTCCGTTTGGACTCTCTATGAGGCTAAGCATCACATTGGTTTTTCCACAATTTGATGGAATAACAATTAAAGCTCTAATTGTGTTGGGTACCAAGGTATTGTGACGAGGCTGTTGATTCTCCTCCCCATGCCCACCGTCCTCAATGTTTCTCACTAAGATGCTTTTCTTTTGTGGTAATAAACGCTTGTTAATGAGAGAAGTACTTGATTCAATGAGGAACGTTGGTGGATTGAGGTCGTTATCAAATGTCAAACAGGGTGGTGGTCATGTAAACAATATTATAAACGCTCTACTCGTGGAGGTGCATTTACCTGGGTACAATTAGAGAAACGTTTATCACGCGGTGATCGTGGAATCAATGCTTTGGATGAAGCTTGTAGGGAACACGTCATAGCATATTCAAAAAGTAAGGACTTGAGTGAGCGTCATAAAGCTGACTCTGTTTTAATTGATAGGCCCTGGGATCGTGTAAAAGCATCGAATAGCAGTTTTGGTGAGAGAGCACCAGCGTACTTTGTAACGAACATGATGAAGGTAAAGAACAAATTTGGTATGGGATTAAAACAGAAAAAGACGAAGAAAGTAGTAAAAACGTCTCTTGCTTCAATAATCAAAAAGGCGACCAAGGAATTGAAAAAAAATAAACCGCTTGACATATTTCATGCAATAAAAGTTGCAAGCAAAGCAGTATCTAACTCAATGGGTTGTAGGAAAAATGTTGTAATTCCACGGGTTATAAATGTGCCCAAGGTAGGTGGCTTCTTGCCATTTGAACCAATTTTAACAGCACTTAGCGCTGTGGGCAGTTTAGCGTCAGGTAGCGCAGTAATAGTAAAGTCTATTAACAATGCAAAGATCGCAAAACAGCAACTAGAGGAGAACAAGAGACATAATAAAAAAATGGAAAGGGTATGGTATTTCATTTAACAAAAATAATCGAAAACAAAATCGCAAGCAAAAAAACTACTAAGCGAGCTACCCAAAAGGGCATTATCTAATTATGATATCATGCGGTTTGCCTTTAAAAATATTCAACATTTTCGGGGTGTTTGTATGAAAGATGAATTACCAAAAATCCCACTATATCGTGAGTGTGGAATAATAAATTTAGCAGACTCGTCATCAAAAGGAACGCATTGGGTAGCTTATTTTAAGAGAGGTTCTGTTTCACATTACTTTGACAGTTTTGGGAACTTACAACCACCATTAGAAGTAATTAAATATTTGGGAGAAAGCATTAAGTACAATTATCAACGTTTGCAACAATTCGGTACAGTTAACTGTGGACATTTGTGCCCACAATTTTTGTTGCAATCCAACTCATTGCACTAAAGATGGGTGGAATGTGTTTATGATATGTGTGTGTTCCTTGTAAGAACGCGAATGTCTGGATTGTGTGTCCCGTTACAGAACCACTTGAAAATCGGTTGGCCTTTGTGAACTTCACTCAAGAAATGCCCCAGAATATGCTCCTTTTTTCATCGTTGGAGGATATAAAATCAACCGGCTCCTCGAAGGAAAATATCATTCAGTGAGCACCAACAGTCTCGATAGCATCAGCAATCAGCGTCCACGACCTCAGCAACCAGCAACCAACACCCACAGCACCAAAAATGTCCATCAACGAGAACACCGCATCCAACATGATTGATCTCACGGAAATGGAATCCCAGCAAACATTTTATGAACACAACCGAGAGGACTTTGATGACCTTTTGAAAATCAATGATAATCTCTTAAAGATCAATGAAGATCTTTTGAAGGCCAATGAGGACCGAGTGAAGAGCGCCTTCAACTCGCTTAAAGTGAAGAGTAAACTTCACTTTAAGAAGCTGCTCATCAACACACCATACAATATCATGAAAGCGAAAAACGCTAAAGGATAATTTGGCACCAACGTGATGGTTGAGCTGGAGAACCATTTCGTTTTCCTCCCTCCTCGGTTTAATGCGATTGAAGAGAGCATCCTGGAGCTGGTTAAGGAAAAAAAATATATACTTACCAGAAGAGAAGACGACAACATAGACTTTGATATTAGAACAAATTTATAAATTGTATATTACAAATTGTTTTTAATAAAATGAAGTATAAATCAAAAAAATTTTGTTTTTTTAATTCAAATTATTACAGCTATATATGCTTACGATTCGTCAAGTAGTTCACAGTCCATTCACAACCACTAGAGTGAAATAACCGTTTCAGTTCTAACAGCTTGAGTGAATTTAAATTACAATAAATCAAAGTATTTTAGCTCAATTAACCAAAAGTCGAAAAGCTCTAAAAAAAAAATTTTCTGAACTAAAACAACTCAAAACTCAGAATACTGATGGTTTGGAGGAAACATTCAAACCCATAACAGAACCTTTACATGAACTTGTTAATGACACTAAAAAGTTACAGAATATGTTACCCACAGACTATAAAAATGTTAAAACTGAAATGACACCTAAACAAAACATTAGTGGAGATAACACACTACATGCGAAAAAGATGAAGATGAAGAAACTAAAAACTAAATATGATGATGACAGTGATGATAATGATGATGATGATGATGATAATCAATTCTATTCTCAGTCAGCAATAGAGGATACATCATTTGTACTCCCGAATCAAGATGAGCCCCATACATCAAGAGCGATATTGAGTCAAGTGTACCCTTATACCACATCCTCATTAACATATCCAGCTGTACATCATGATGAGAGCTCAAATTCTCTTTTGGATGTGACATTTGGACCATACAAAAATGCAACCGGTCAATTAATGATGGGAAGTAATTACATAAATGTATCTGGCAATAAAATTGAATTTGAAGATGGTAAAAACTGGGAACTGACAAATGGTTTATATTCTTTAATATTCCATCGTCAACCACAAAATTACAGTCAAAATGACTTGAAAATATACAGAGAAATTTTGATAAAAACTACTATAATGTATATCGAAGAAACTTTCATCCAAGTGGACAGTTGAAAGGAACAAGAGCACATAAATATACGAAAATTATAAAACCACTTTTAGCGAAAACACCTACTGCCGAGTCTACACCCAAACGCTCTAAACCAAGTGTATCTGGGTCTGGATTTATGACCCTTAATATGAATAAACCCAATTATGTATACTGGGATGATCCAAATGAGTTGGTTGAACGACTGCAGCTATTAATAGCCTCTCAATCAGCTGGAAATACTAATCACACTAATGAAATTACATCGATAATTGAAGAATTGAGAGAGGCTCAGATTATACTCTAAGTTATTTACACTATATATATATATGACATGTAAATATTCAAGAGAGTTTATAATCATCATGTCTGTTGACAAGTTTGGACACCACATACATGAGAAGCAGAACCCTAATCATTTAATACGAGATGAGAAAACTTTATCGGGACACTATATCGATGCAGATGGGAACTTTAATATTCAACGAAAACGTATAAAAAATGGTGTCGTACCAAAAGAGAACACTGACATTGTCATCAAAGAATATGTGGATAAGGTTATAAACGAGTCGAGTGATTCTCTAATGTCAACGATTTCACAACATCAAGATGCTGTTCATCGATCAATAAATTTTAAAACTG
Source organism: Drosophila formosana (assembly GCA_035045625.1). NCBI lineage: Eukaryota > Metazoa > Arthropoda > Insecta > Diptera > Drosophilidae > Drosophila > Drosophila formosana. The sequence goes on from JAWNOW010000599.1 coordinate 156,304, forward strand.
CAGAACATCAAGAATATTGAGACTTGAGGAACTTACGTCAAGCATTTATGAAAAAATTAAATATAATTATCGGCTCAAGTAAATTTCTCTTATTGTGATTACAAACCATCTAAATATGAGCAGACGAGGTATTGTAAACGAATTACATGCTTCCTCGCGGAAACATTTTTTACGGCGTAGAGTCATCACAAAGGGAATAAATGATTTATAGCAAGTCGACTTGGTTGAAATCGGAAAGTACGCAAAATCAAATAATGGTTATCGATACTTGCTAACAGTATAGACACATTCTCAAAATTTGCCTGGGGTGAAGCAATAAAGTCGAAACATGCGAAGGACGTTGCTCAGGCAATGGAGAAAATATTTAAATCCGGACGAGGAGTACCAAGAATCTACAATCAATTTACAGCTCTGATCAAACAATATGAAATCAATCACTATTCAACATATAGTAGTCTAAAGGCCTCAATTGTTGAGAGATTTAACAGGTCATTAAAACAACTCATGTGGCGAGAATTCAGTTTCAATGGAACATACAAATGGATTGATGTGTATAAAGAACTAATTGACATATACAATTGTAGAGTGCACAGGACCATAAAAATTGCACCCATCAATGTAAACATTGAGAATGAAAAACTCATCTTGAAAACTGCATACAATAATATTAAAATATTAAAATAATGGTATTCAACTAAAGATGGGGGACTATGTACGCATCAGCAAATATAAACATGTATTTGAAAAGGGATATACCCCAAATTGGACAGCTGAAATATTCAGAATAACTAAAGTACAAAATACTTACCCAACAACATACTTACTGCAAGACTGGAATAGGAATCCAATCAAAGGTGGTTTCTATAAAGAAGAACTGAAAAAAAACACTTTTCCCAATACTTACCTGGTTGAAAAAGTGCTGAACAGGAAAGGAAATAGAGCTCTGGTCCGCTGGCTGGGTTTCCCCAAAACCGAAGACAGCTGGATTCATAAAACTGAAATTTTGTAATGTTTAAGTAAAACATTTTTTCTTTTCTTTTCAATCTCTATCATTTATTTATTTAACAACATTTTTTAAGTTTATTAAAATTAAATTACTATTATCTAAATATCTTATAAGTATACATATGTTTTGTTTAAATAAACTATCACATTATAAATTTAAAGCTATCGTTTTATTTTTTTAATGCCATCTAATAACATAAAATGCATTATCATTTGAGCCTCTTGGATGTCTACCGCACTTTCATTTATTTCAACTTTTCTTTTTAATGCATTTACTTTCCTCACTTTACTTTGAGTGCTTTGTGAGTTCTCCTCCAACGCACATATTTGGCTGCGCCAAACACTGGACTGTGCTTCTAGAGTAGATATAGAACCCTCAATTTCATTGGGAATTGTAGAGTAATGCCCTATTGCTAGAGTTGAAACCCCATCTTCACAGTGTTCACAGTATTTTTAGTGTACTAATATCATGCCCTCTAGATCTAAACATGTAAGTTAAATTTCAATTTATTAAGAAATGATCTGCTTTATTGAAATGAACAATTTGAACTGAATTTACAAAGATTAAGAGTACCCTAAGCTAGCTGTGGGTTTGGGGCAGCGGCGCTGGCGAACTTTGCGCGAAGCTGGCGTTCTTTGTTGCGACGTTGGCGTAGGCGGCATTGTCGCTGCCGGCGACAATTTCGTGGATTCAGCATTTTGTTGCATTTGTTGTTTTTTTTTAGGACCGATCGGCGGATGTTTAGGCTATTGGCATCGAGTGGTCATTCTTGGAAACAATTTGCTTACAAAGTTGTATAATTGTTTATGCCACTGAACTTCTGATATTCTTGGTGTTAACTCCTCCTTCTTTAAATCCTACTTGTCCCCAAGTAGGTCAAAAATATGGTATGTTTTTGAATTGTGTTATTATTGGTTTTGGTTGGATATTATTTAATTTTATTTTATTATTCGGGACTTGTGGTACTTCATGTAGAATTATATTTGGTTTAGGCTTTATACAAAAACGTTTTATTATTATTATGGCCATAGTTGTTGTAAGCAACAGAATTATGGCTATACGGTTTATGGAAGAGTCTTGACTTATAGAGTTCATGTGGTTAATGTTTTTTATATTTAAAGCCTGAAGGGATTCCAAAGAAAGTATTTGAAATCTCTCCATCTCTATAGGGGTCATCTGGATGAGTGGTACCTGAGGCTTTAATATGGTTTTATCCTTGTTTTCAAATTGTCGTTGGTTTATTGCGATTGAGTCGTTCCAGAAATGCAGGAGATAAGTGCCTTTGATGTGCCGAGTTTCGTTTCCGCGCGTAATGTTGCCGTTGAAGTTGTTTAGTAGAATTAGACTGTTATCTAATTCTTCTATAGTTTGGATGTGGTCGGCGTTAGTGAAGTTACACAGCGATTCCTTTCCCTGAACTAACTTATAAATACATTTACTTTCTTTTAAATTTATAATTTTATCTTTATCGCATATTTTAACATTATTTGTAATTTTACAATTTTGTGGAATTTTTAGTATATTGTTTTCTAATAGAAATATTTCATTTGCTTCAATATTAGGTATTAAATTATTTTTTATTACAGGTTTGATTAATATGTTTTGAAAGTTTGTGGAATCTAATTCCGGGATTTTAACAATGTAGACAATTGCGGTTTTATTATGTAAGACTGAGATATCTGTAAGTTCTAACATTTCCTCAACTGTCAAGGATGAAACGTTATTCTTTTGAAAAATTTTATGAACCTCCTGTAGTTCTAATTCATTTAAGAGAAGAGAATTTATAATATTTAACTTTGCCCATTGAATGGCATATTTTACATTCATGATTTCTTCTTTTATTAGCCTGACCTGATTCTGAAGGCTTGTTGCTATTTCGTTGTTAAAGCCGCTATCTTTTTTTATAGAATTTTTTAACATGTTTGAAACTGTCGTTAAACTATTGATTCTGTCTTGTAACTGTTGATTTATAATTATTTGGTCATTATTATTTGTAATTAGACTACTCAGATTATTTTGTATTAATGTAAGATCGTCATGATCTGGGCTTCCGGCCACATATTTCCATGCCGATCCTAACCAATTAATTGATCTTGTCTTTCTTTCTTTAAACGTTAGTGTACTTAATGCTGATAATGCCTGAACTATTTCATGTGTTAGAGTGTGGTAGAGATAGCTGTGTCTTAGATCTTTCATAGTGTGCTCTTGGATGGTTAGGAGTTCTCTTTCAATTAATTGTAGATTTATTATGTGAATAAGTTTTACTGACGAAGTTTGAATCTTCCCGATTCCTTTGTAAAAGGAGATAGTATGCGCGTCTGTGTAATTGGTGATTTCCATGTTTGTCATTGCCATTGACAGTAATATTACAAGTAAGAGGATCCTGGCATAGGAAATTTTCTTTTAGTTAAACAATATTTGTTTAGGGGTATGGGCCGATTCGTCACAATCGGTTGCATACCCATAATCGAATAACATTTGATAAAGGTTAGTGAATTATATTAATTTTGTTCGGACAAATTGGACATTTTCCCTGTGAATCGGACATTTTGTTCGGACAACTTTTTTTTTTTTTTTTTTTTTTTCGGATACTTAGTTACTTTTAATATTACTTTTATGAACAATTCTGCCAGCTTCTGTGACGATAGTTGTGTGTCTATTTTCTTTTACTGTTTCTTTTTTAAATCGAGGGGAGAGTTTTGATCCTAGTCTAGTATTTTGTTTAACGAATATAGTTTGTCCTGGAGTGTAGTTCTTGATGTCTTTGCGATTTTTATTGTGATTCTGTAGGTCGGTCATTTGTTTTTGTCGTAGTTTTTCTATATTGTTTTGCCTACTCTGTTCGTATTGATCTGGATCGATGGTCACATTACGGCCAAAGAATACTTCAAGGGGTCTTTTTTGTGTAACAGAATGTATTGTGTAATTAAACTCATAAACGGCTCTGTCTAGTAGTTCGTCAAATGTTTTGTGGATTTGTTTTGTTTTTAAACATCTCATTATTTCTGCAAGGGTGGAGTGGAAACGTTCGACTTGTCCATTTACAGCTCTTTTATAGGGTAGTGCCTTAAAAACTTCTATGCCCAGTTGATCTTTCATCATGAATGAAATGGATGCTGAGTTTAAAGATTTTTCGTTATCTAACACAACACATTTTGGTATGCCGTAATAAAATAAAATGTCATGAAGTGGTTTTTTTACGTCTTCTATTGATTTAGATTTAATTATTCGTGCTTGTGCTAATTTAGAAAATTTATCTATTGCTGTTAGTACCAATTTTTTCTCTGTTGAAAATATGTCTATGTGCAAAGTATGTCCTGGGAATTCTGGTATTGGAGTTTCTGTAATCCCTGGATTTGGTGGATGTCTATCGTATTTTCCTTCTTTACATACTTGATACTGTTTTACTATAGTTTCTATTCTTTGTTTCATTTTTGGGAAGTAGTATTTCTCTGATATTGTGTGTTTGTAAAATTATTTCGTCTTGTTCCGTTTCTTCTGTTACATCTTGTACTTTTGATTGTGTAAATCTGACTTTGAAGGATCTAAAATGGTCTGGGTATAGTCGTTGAATTTGTCCCATAATGTCTTCAGTTGTTTGTATTCCGTTTATTACTGATGGGTTTAGGTATTTAGTTAATAGTTTCAAAAGGTCTTCGTCTGAGAAGGTTGGTTGAGAAATGGTATGTCTATGGAATGTAGGGAATGGAATAGTAAATTTGTAATCTGGTGGTTCGTCTTTAAAGATAAAAATTTGGTTTTTAAATGCATTAATCGGTACTTCAATGTTATAAATGAGATTATGTGAAGAGCTTTGAGCACTATGTTGGGTTCCTGTTATTGAATTGACTTCGTTCTGCTTAGGCAATCTTGAAAGTGCATCTGCTACTACATTTTCTTTTCCTGGTTTGTAACAAAGCTCTTTGTTATATTCATCGAGGTAAGATTTCCACCTCCTGATTGCTATTCCGCCTTTCCAATTACAATCGTGTGTGAGTGGCTCGTGATCAGTGTAGATTTTTACTTTCGAGCCGCCATATAGGTAGCTTCTAAAAGCTTTCACGGCCCAGCATATGGCTAATATTTCCTTTTTTGCAGTTTCGTAGCTTTCTTCAGTTTTTGATAGGGTCCTAGATATGAATGCTATTGGTCTGTCTGTTTGTGAGAGAACTGCTCCTATGGCATAGTCTGAAGCGTCTGGGGTTAGTATAAATTCTTTAGTGAAATCGGGGTACTGTAAAATTACTTCATCTGATATTAGGGCATTTTAAAGCTGTTCGAACGCTTTCTTTGCATCGTCGTTTAGTTTTATTGGTTTTCTGGATGAGGCTCCCTTTGATATGCGTCCGTCTTCTCCCCTAAGCAATGTCGTAAGTGGTTTGGCTATTGCGGCATAACCCATAATGAATCTTCTATAGTACCCTGATAATCCAAGAAATGATCGTAATTCTTTAAGGGTTTTGGGGAAAGGGTAGTTGGCTATGGTTTTTATTTTTGCTGGGTTTGTTTCTATTCCTCTGTCTGATATTACAAAACCTAAAAACTCGACTTTGGTTTTAAAAAATTCGCATTTGTCTAATTGACATTTAATGTTTGCTGCGTTTAATGTTTCGAATATTACGTCAAGATTCTTAAAATGGGTTTCCTCGTCTTGGCTAAAAACAATGATGTCGTCAATGTAGATATAACAGATTTTTCCAATGTGATCTCTAAGAATGTCGTCAAGTGCGCGTTGAAAAATGGAAGGGGCATTTTTTAATCCAAAGGGGAGTCTTGTGAATTCATATTTTCCATTATTAACAGAGAATGCAGTTTTCTCTTTATCTTTTTCTTTTAAAAGGATCTGATGGAACCCACTCTTAAGGTCCAATACGGAAAACAACTTATTATTGCCTAATTGTGCAAGTACCCCGTTTATATCTGGTATAGGGTATCTGTCTGCTATTGTTACGCTATTTAATTTCCTGTAGTCGATAACCATTCTGTATTTTTGAATATTTGATGCGTCTAATTTTTTGGGGACAATCCACACGGGTGAATTGTATGGTGATCTAGAAGGTCGTATTATGTCATTATCTAAGAGTTCTTTAATCTGCCTGTTAACCTCATCTTTTAAGGCCATTGGGTATTGGTAGAATTTAGAATATACAGGTGTGTCTGTGTTGGTTCGTATTTCTGCCTTTACATTAGTTGTGTAAGTTAGTTTTTCGTTGGGTTCTGCAAAAAGATTTGGGGTTTTTTTTAAAGTTGGTTTAATTTGATTCTTTGATGACGAGTTAAGTGGTCGGCCCTAGGAATGATTACATTCACTGATTCGAATTTTCTTTGTTTGATAGGAATACTTATGCCGCTTTTTAGTATCATTTTTCCTTTGTTAGTGTCAATAATAGCACCAAGTTCTTTGAGGCTGTCATTTCCTAATATTGCGTCGAAAGTTTTAAGTATTGGTAATAAGAAGAATTTTACTATTGCTTTTGGGTCGTTAAAGAGGCTAGCCATTTTATGATGAGTTATTGATATGTTGCCTCCTACAGAGACAGCATGAAATTTATTTTCATTAGGTAGGGGATTTGCAACGAGCTTGGGTTGGATGTAATTTCTGTTGGAGCCTGTGTCAATTAGTATTTGGAGGATTTTTCCGTTCCTCACTTTACATTCGAAGTATGGCAGTGAGGAGTCTGTTATTCTAAAAAATTAAGGTGAGTATAGTCACATTGTTGTTCTTGTTCATTATAGTCGGCAAGTTCTATGTATTCGGCGAGTGTTTCTTCATAGTCAGTTTGGTTGTCTTGTTCGGTTATATTTTGATCGTATTCGGTTATTGTTAGTGTGTGCTCCGTGTCTTGTTGTTCGTTGTCCGTCTGGATATTGAAATTTCTTTGTCGCTTGTTAGCTTCAACATTCTGCATTGATGGCAACGGTGGCCTCTTTCCGGTATCAAATTGAGGTCTATTCATGTAATTGATCTGTCTGGTTTGAATACTCTTGTCAATGTCCATTGGTTCCGGTTTCGGTTGTGGTTTTGCTGCAGTCGGACGAGGTGGTTGATATTGTGCGTTATAGTTATGTCCGAATTGATTACCTAAATTTTGGAATACTGGTCTTTGCTGTATCTGTCCGAAATTATTGAATGGTCTGGGAATCATGGAAGTAGGTTGTTGTAAATTATTTCTGGGTGGATATGGGGGTCTATTCTGGAAAGCTAAATTAGTGGGAACATGAACCGGTCGAGCTACTGTTACTGGAATTTGAGGGAGATTTCTAAATGTATTTTGTTGACCTTGATTTCTAGCGTGTTTGGAACGGAATGCTTGGTTTTCTAATTTTAAGCACAGATGCAGTGCAGTAGGTAAATCAGTAGGCTCTTTTATGCCCAGAAGTCGTGGGAGATCACCTCGTAGTCCGCGAATGAATGTATCCAAAGCTTTGTTTCTATACAACGTGGTAGCAAGATCGTGTGCTTCCTTGCCTAGTCCCATACTATTTACCTTGTTAAGAATCAAGGATAGGTGTCTGTAAACTATTGCATGGAATTCCTCTACTGTTTGATTGGGGCCTTGACTTATTATAGTCATCTCGTATTCTAAGGTAGCAATGTCTCGTTTGTCCGCGTAGTGTAAAGTAAGGCATTTTGATATAGCTTCCCAATTTAGTGGACAATTAAACGATTCTAAGGCGGTATCTGCAACTCCAATTATTTTATCGCGAATGGATTGCAAGATGTTGAAATATTTTGGAGTACCGATTGTGTCTTTGTAAACATTTATAATTCTATCTACGCTCTTTTTCCATGATCCAAATTCAACTGGGTCTCCTGAAAATACGCGTATGGCTTTTACGATGTCGGGCACTCTATCAAGATCAGCTAAGTTCCCTGCATGTTCTGGGTCAATTCCTTGAGCTTCTGCATTAGAAAAGTCACAAGTGGTATTCTGAACCTGTTGTAAAAGCGATGGTAATGATTCCTGTACTGCATTTAAAACAAATTGTCGAATTTGATCTGCTGTAATGGTGGCTTGTTGTCCATTCGGTCCACTCGCATTGCCTGTGTCTAATACGGAGGGTCTAATTAAATTGTTGGGGTTCGACATTTTGAAAGGAAAATTTTGTTTTTGTTTAGTTGAGGAACTTTGGAACTTTGGTTTTAAAATTTGTTTTACGATTTTGGTTTATAACTTTTGTTTTTGAGAAAATGTTGTATTGAGCTTTTGTTTTAAGAACTTTTGTTTTTCCTTATTGTTTATCTTGTTTGGGTGTGTGTGTGTGTGTGTTTTGTTTGATGTCTTAAAATTTAATTATATTAAAATAATTTGATGAAAGTTGTTAATGATCAACACTTGTTCGAAATCAATTTAAACTTGGTTTTACTTAATTTGGAATGCTTATTATTTTATTTAGTATTATTAATATAAAAAATATTTTTTTTTGAATTTCGTTTTATTAATTTAGTTATTTATTTTGAAAACCAGTAGCTGGTTTGACTCTTCTATTTTGGAGGGTCCGTTATAGGATTCGCAAAATTGGGTTTAGTAATACTGCCTGCTGCGCAAGTATTTTGTTTTAATTTGCAGCCGCAGTTTCTTTTATTTTGTTATAGTTTTACTATGTTTTATGGTTCGGTGTTACTTTGTTATTATTGATCATTAACACTTTCACTTGGGTTTCACTTATATTTTAGTTGATTTGTTTGAATTTTGTCACTTAATCACTAGCTTACATTTCTTATATTATTGATGTGGCTTCTCCCTCTGATGTTTAGGCTATTGGCATCGAGTGGTCATTCTTGGAAACAATTTGCTTACAAAGTTGTATAATTGTTTATGCCACTGAACTTCTGATATTCTTGGTGTTAACTTGTACATGCTATCACTTGCTTGCTGTGCTGTGTACAAACAATTTTTATACCCCTCAAATGTGACCTTCTCCAGACAACTGCGCTTTACTCCTTTATTCTTTTTTACGCATATTTCCCTAGCAGTACCAGAATTTTCACACCTATATGCATACATTTTTGAACGTAACCCAACAAACTCACTCATTGGTTTACCATGCATCTCATCTTTAAAGAAACCTAGACGCTTCTTGTTGCACTGTTTAAAATTGTATAATGTAGCCAATTCATTTGAATACTCAGATGTATCAAATTTCAATTCGACATCATCACGAATTTCTTCATAGAAGTCGTTCGTTTTTATAGAGTATATAAACGAATCGGTGTCCATATAATTTAATTTAGGTGCTTTGTTAAATTTAGGTTTCATATAATCATAATGAAAATCATACATTTTGAATTTAGATAATTCCAACACTGCAAAGCCTAAATATATTGGCTTATCACAAATGTGTAATCGTTTCATCTGAATTGCAAACATAGTTTCATTAAACTATGTTGCACTATGAAAATTTGACCTGGATATCAAGTCTCTAGCACACAATCTAGGTTGCCCACCTTGTGGACCTCCGTCTGGAGAATTTCATTCTGTAACAATCCGAATTTCTACCCTCTTTTCGCTGTTTTCCATGGTTTTACCATCGACAGCATTATTTAGCAATTTGAAAAAATCTTTTTCAAAATTATTTGTTGCCGTAGTCCTATGCTCAGTGTTTTAGTCAATATACTTTTTAAGCCAGGCCTTCTGTTTAAACTCTAAGACTGTGTGAATCTTTTTAATCCTCAACCCATGCTTAATACACTGTTGTAGAGTTTTGTAGTGTATTACATACTTCTCCTTATCACGGAGATCATCTATTAGCTTGGGAATTTTTGATGATTTTTAAGGTAATTTATTGGACGGGCAGAAGGGCAAATCATTGTGCATATCGTGGAGTGAGTATGGATATTCCAAGTCAACCTCAAGAATATATCCATACTCACTGTTATCAGATATATCATCAATGTCAAATGATTGCACTTTTGCCCGCTCTAACCATTTGAATTCACCGTAAGCTAGAGGTTCAGACATGGCCCAAACATAAAGGTTATTTGCATCCACATACATTAAATATTCCGATTCTCTTGTAGAATCAAAATCTTTAAGGTATTTGTGGTTTGTTTGGTGTGTCTATGACTACATTGAACTAATCCACCTCGAATTCCAAACTGAATATATCTTATCATATTAATATCTGTGAGTAATTCAAGGCGAATCAATGTTGTTTTCAACATCGCATCTCAAGACAACCCTGGGGTTGTGTAATAATGAGCAGGATCGAGTTGATGAATGCTTAAACAAAGTTCCCTAAAGTTTTCGAAAACGTCTGTTAACAATAAAACATCAGTTTTCAAATATAACTCCAAGTAGTCCTTAAGAGTTTGACACTTGAAGTTATTCCACACTGAGCATGCATGGTTCTAATCTTCCTCAGAACATTCTGACTCTGTCAAATTGCTGTAGAACTTACTCCTTGGTGGGAGACAAGTTTCTTCCAACTTTTGAGCTGAATCTAAATATTCATATTCATTCATAATACTCCTTTCCTACGAAGAAGGGCAAAATCGGATTTGTTTAGGTATTGTGTTTTGAGAATATTACAATTTTTCTCACTTAAATTTCCTGCAAGTGTGCTTAGACTAGAGGGCATAAATCTTAAAGAGTCCAAAAATCTAATTTCTAGGGTATCATCTTCTACTGGAACAAATTTTGAAATACTAATATATAATTCCTTACTCAAAGGAATTACTTTAATATCCCCTTAATCTCCCCGAGCTCTTTCACAAACAAATGTGCATCATATTTTGACAAATTGTGAAAGAACACGGGGATAAAATTTTCTTTCCTATGGTTGAGGTTGCACGAATTATGTGCTGCACCTCGGTATGTGCCAGTAAAATGACAGTGATCTCTCACTCTGTCATTACCCAAACTACCCTTGCAAATATGGCAATTAATGGCCTCGTGGAAATTGTATGAATCCTGTGCACTCATTTGGATGGGTTCCACATTCTACATGTGGCTCTGATATAATTCGGACAAATCGGATGTTAGACTTTCAATGAAAGTGCGGCTTACATCCCCGCCCGTTCTTAAAATAAACTTATCTAGTGCTGTATCAAATGCACACTTTATATAGTATGCAAATGCTACAGGCACATGCTTATTAATAATTTGTGAATTATCACTTACATTTATATTTGTAGGATCCAGTATCTGCAAAATCTGCATAGACGGTGAATGGAATCTTCAGCTGCCGGTGGTGATTTTTGAAGAACACCTCTGTCTGGTGGGGCTTAGGTGGCTCCGTGACAGTTGGACTGCATATTTCTGCATATCGACTGGCCCTCTCTTAACTCGTTGAATATCGCAAGCATTGGTTGCAGAACCAACGCTTTGGATACTCCCTACCCAATTGTGATGAGAGCAGACTGAAATTATAAAGAAAATTGTTCACAAGATCGCAGGTGGTGTCAACTTATTCGAGGTCACCGTCCCCAGTTATTCGATGAGCTGCATGTTGCGTTCGAACGACTGCACGTGTCAAAGGCCCGCCCCCCCGTTTTTCGGTGTGATGCCTGTTGCGTTCGAACAACTGCACGAGTCAAAGGCCCGCCCCCTGCCTGTTGCGTTCTAATTGCGTTCGAATGCATGCTGGTGGTGAAAATCACCAACCCTGTTGACAGCTGCGCTCGCGCAACCCAGATCTGTCAACACATTCAATCGATTCCGGCTGTTGCAGCTGTCGAAGGTCACCGATCGCCGGTCGCCGGTCGCTGCACCAGTTTTCGGTTTTATATGTCCTCATTCACTTGACTTAACCTAAAATCAAACAAGATCCAACACTCCAATCCCCACAACCTATCACACCAAACTCACCCCCCAATAGTCTAATTTATTTGTTTATTTATTTACCTAACCCTTTGATCACCACGATCCCTAAACACCCACACTACTTTTCGACCCTCATCAAAACTCTTAATTACCACTTGACATATTTTTTGACAGCAGACAGAAAATTTTGTTTTTGTTTAGTTGAGGAACTTTGGAACTTTGGTTTTAAAATTTGTTTTACGATTTTGGTTTATAACTTTTGTTTTTGAGAAAATGTTGTATTAAGCTTTTGTTTTAAGAACTTTTGTTTTTCCTTATTGTTTATCTTGTTTGGGTGTGTGTGTGTGTGTGTTTTGTTTGATGTCTTAAAATTTAATTATATTAAAATAATTTGATGAAAGTTGTTAATGATCAACACTTGTTCGAAATCAATTTAAACTTGGTTTTACTTAATTTGGAATGCTTATTATTTTATTTAGTATTATTAATATAAAAAATATTTTTTTTTGAATTTCGTTTTATTAATTTAGTTATTTATTTTGAAAACCAGTAGCTGGTTTGACTCTTCTATTTTGGAGGGTCCGTTATAGGATTCGCAAAATTGGGTTTAGTAATACTGCCTGCTGCGCAAGTATTTTGTTTTAATTTGCAGCCGCAGTTTCTTTTATTTTGTTATAGTTTTACTATGTTTTATGGTTCGGTGTTACTTTGTTATTATTGATCATTAACACTTTCACTTGGGTTTCACTTATATTTTAGTTGATTTGTTTGAATTTTGTCACTTAATCACTAGCTTACATTTCTTATATTATTGATGTGGCTTCTCCCTCTGATGTTTAGGCTATTGGCATCGAGTGGTCATTCTTGGAAACAATTTGCTTACAAAGTTGTATAATTGTTTATGCCACTGAACTTCTGATATTCTTGGTGTTAACTTGTACATGCTATCACTTGCTTGCTGTGCTGTGTACAAACAATTTTTATACCCCTCAAATGTGACCTTCTCCAGACAACTGCGCTTTACTCCTTTATTCTTTTTTACGCATATTTCCCTAGCAGTACCAGAATTTTCACACCTATATGCATACATTTTTGAACGTAACCCAACAAACTCACTCATTGGTTTACCATGCATCTCATCTTTAAAGAAACCTAGACGCTTCTTGTTGCACTGTTTAAAATTGTATAATGTAGCCAATTCATTTGAATACTCAGATGTATCAAATTTCAATTCGACATCATCACGAATTTCTTCATAGAAGTCGTTCGTTTTTATAGAGTATATAAACGAATCGGTGTCCATATAATTTAATTTAGGTGCTTTGTTAAATTTAGGTTTCATATAATCATAATGAAAATCATACATTTTGAATTTAGATAATTCCAACACTGCAAAGCCTAAATATATTGGCTTATCACAAATGTGTAATCGTTTCATCTGAATTGCAAACATAGTTTCATTAAACTATGTTGCACTATGAAAATTTGACCTGGATATCAAGTCTCTAGCACACAATCTAGGTTGCCCACCTTGTGGACCTCCGTCTGGAGAATTTCATTCTGTAACAATCCGAATTTCTACCCTCTTTTCGCTGTTTTCCATGGTTTTACCATCGACAGCATTATTTAGCAATTTGAAAAAATCTTTTTCAAAATTATTTGTTGCCGTAGTCCTATGCTCAGTGTTTTAGTCAATATACTTTTTAAGCCAGGCCTTCTGTTTAAACTCTAAGACTGTGTGAATCTTTTTAATCCTCAACCCATGCTTAATACACTGTTGTAGAGTTTTGTAGTGTATTACATACTTCTCCTTATCACGGAGATCATCTATTAGCTTGGGAATTTTTGATGATTTTTAAGGTAATTTATTGGACGGGCAGAAGGGCAAATCATTGTGCATATCGTGGAGTGAGTATGGATATTCCAAGTCAACCTCAAGAATATATCCATACTCACTGTTATCAGATATATCATCAATGTCAAATGATTGCACTTTTGCCCGCTCTAACCATTTGAATTCACCGTAAGCTAGAGGTTCAGACATGGCCCAAACATAAAGGTTATTTGCATCCACATACATTAAATATTCCGATTCTCTTGTAGAATCAAAATCTTTAAGGTATTTGTGGTTTGTTTGGTGTGTCTATGACTACATTGAACTAATCCACCTCGAATTCCAAACTGAATATATCTTATCATATTAATATCTGTGAGTAATTCAAGGCGAATCAATGTTGTTTTCAACATCGCATCTCAAGACAACCCTGGGGTTGTGTAATAATGAGCAGGATCGAGTTGATGAATGCTTAAACAAAGTTCCCTAAAGTTTTCGAAAACGTCTGTTAACAATAAAACATCAGTTTTCAAATATAACTCCAAGTAGTCCTTAAGAGTTTGACACTTGAAGTTATTCCACACTGAGCATGCATGGTTCTAATCTTCCTCAGAACATTCTGACTCTGTCAAATTGCTGTAGAACTTACTCCTTGGTGGGAGACAAGTTTCTTCCAACTTTTGAGCTGAATCTAAATATTCATATTCATTCATAATACTCCTTTCCTACGAAGAAGGGCAAAATCGGATTTGTTTAGGTATTGTGTTTTGAGAATATTACAATTGTTCTCACTTAAATTTCCTGCAAGTGTGCTTAGACTAGAGGGCATAAATCTTAAAGAGTCCAAAAATCTAATTTCTAGGGTATCATCTTCTACTGGAACAAATTTTGAAATACTAATATATAATTCCTTACTCAAAGGAATTACTTTAATATCCCCCTTAATCTCCCCGAGCTCTTTCACAAACAAATGTGCATCATATTTTGACAAATTGTGAAAGAACACGGGGATAAAATTTTCTTTCCTATGGTTGAGGTTGCACGAATTATGTGCTGCACCTCGGTATGTGCCAGTAAAATGACAGTGATCTCTCACTCTGTCATTACCCAAACTACCCTTGCAAATATGGCAATTAATGGCCTCGTGGAAATTGTATGAATCCTGTGCACTCATTTGGATGGGTTCCACATTCTACATGTGGCTCTGATATAATTCGGACAAATCGGATGTTAGACTTTCAATGAAAGTGCGGCTTACATCCCCGCCCGTTCTTAAAATAAACTTATCTAGTGCTGTATCAAATGCACACTTTATATAGTATGCAAATGCTACAGGCACATGCTTATTAATAATTTGTGAATTATCACTTACATTTATATTTGTAGGATCCAGTATCTGCAAAATCTGCATAGACGGTGAATGGAATCTTCAGCTGCCGGTGGTGATTTTTGAAGAACACCTCTGTCTGGTGGGGCTTAGGTGGCTCCGTGACAGTTGGACTGCATATTTCTGCATATCGACTGGCCCTCTCTTAACTCGTTGAATATCGCAAGCATTGGTTGCAGAACCAACGCTTTGGATACTCCCTACCCAATTGTGATGAGAGCAGACTGAAATTATAAAGAAAATTGTTCACAAGATCGCAGGTGGTGTCAACTTATTCGAGGTCACCGTCCCCAGTTATTCGATGAGCTGCATGTTGCGTTCGAACGACTGCACGTGTCAAAGGCCCGCCCCCCCGTTTTTCGGTGTGATGCCTGTTGCGTTCGAACAACTGCACGAGTCAAAGGCCCGCCCCCTGCCTGTTGCGTTCTAATTGCGTTCGAATGCATGCTGGTGGTGAAAATCACCAACCCTGTTGACAGCTGCGCTCGCGCAACCCAGATCTGTCAACACATTCAATCGATTCCGGCTGTTGCAGCTGTCGAAGGTCACCGATCGCCGGTCGCCGGTCGCTGCACCAGTTTTCGGTTTTATATGTCCTCATTCACTTGACTTAACCTAAAATCAAACAAGATCCAACACTCCAATCCCCACAACCTATCACACCAAACTCACCCCCCAATAGTCTAATTTATTTGTTTATTTATTTACCTAACCCTTTGATCACCACGATCCCTAAACACCCACACTACTTTTCGACCCTCATCAAAACTCTTAATTACCACTTGACATATTTTTTGACAGCTAAACCCATAAATTTTCATCTAAATTACCCCATTAATGTCACTTACGCTGAGAATCAGGTAAACATACTACTCGAAGGCGATCAGATACCGCCTTAGTTCTAACCATAAACGATGCCAGCTAGCAATTGGGTGTAGCTACTTTTATGGCTCTCTCAGTCGCTTCCCGGGAAACCAAAGCTTTTGGGCTCCGGGGGAAGTATGGTTGCAAAGCTGAAACTTAAAGGAATTGACGGAAGGGCACCACCAGGAGTGGAGCCTGCGGCTTAATTTGACTCAACACGGGAAAACTTACCAGGTCCGAACATAAGTGTGTAAGACAGATTGATAGCTCTTTCTCGAATCTATGGGTGGTGGTGCATGGCCGTTCTTAGTTCGTGGAGTGATTTGTCTGGTTAATTCCGATAACGAACGAGACTCAAATATATTAAATAGATATCTTCAGGATTATGGTGTTGAAACTTATATAGCCTTCATTCATGGTGGCAGTAAAATGTTTATTGTGTTTGAATGTGTTTATATAAGTGGAGCCGTACCTGTTGGTTTGTCCCATTATAAGGACACTAGCTTCTTAAATGGACAAATTGCGTCTAGCAATAATGAGATTGAGCAATAACAGGTCTGTGATGCCCTTAGATGTCCTGGGCTGCACGCGCGCTACAATGAAAGTATCAACGTGTATTTCCTAGACCGAGAGGTCCGGGTAAACCGCTGAACCACTTTCATGCTTGGGATTGTGAACTGAAACTGTTCACATGAACTTGGAATTCCCAGTAAGTGTGAGTCATTAACTCGCATTGATTACGTCCCTGCCCTTTGTACACACCGCCCGTCGCTACTACCGATTGAATTATTTAGTGAGGTCTCCGGACGTGATCACTGTGACGCCTTGTGTGTTGCGGTTGTTTCGCAAAAGTTGACCGAACTTGATTATTTAGAGGAAGTAAAAGTCGTAACAAGGTTTCCGTAGGTGAACCTGCGGAAGGATCATTATTGTTTTAATGCATCTAACCGTTAATAAATTAAATTTGTATTACTTTTAATGTGTATAAATTATGCAATTGGGTTTTACAAAAATTTAATGAAAGAAATTTGAATTGATTTTTATTTTACTCAATTATATGAAATGCAATATTATTAATATATATATATATACAATTAATTTGTTAAATTCTGTCTGTCATATTTCCGTTGTATATTGTATTAATAGTGTTTCATGTGCTTTGAATAAAATAAGTGCGTGTATATGTACCATAATATACATGCGTTGCACAAATGTATTGTTCATATTCCAATGCGCATACATTGTATAAACGCAACAACCTAAATTTAACAATGTTGTACCTGTTTTCAGGTTAATGCTTTACATATGTTGATTATAATAAAAATATATTTAGCTAAATTATGTTTGTCATGTTTCCTTATTATCATCGATTATGTAAAACTAAGACATCTCGCAACATTTTTTTTAGGTATATTAAAACAATTTATTGAAGGAATTGATATATGCCAGTAAAATGGTGTATTTTTAATTTCTTTCAATAAAAATATTATTGACGTAATGAAATAAAACAAAAAACTTATATCACTCTAAGCGGTGGATCACTCGGCTCATGGGTCGATGAAGAACGCAGCAAACTGTGCGTCATCGTGTGAACTGCAGGACACATGAACATCGACATTTTGAACGCATATCGCAGTCCATGCTGTTATGTACTTTAATTAATTTTAGAGTGCTGCTTGGACTACATATGGTTGAGGGTTGTAAGACTATGCTAAATAAGTTGTTTGAAATTTTTCGGAATTTTAAGCACATGGTATATTATTGGATAATATAAATGTGAATGTAATAGTTTTCATTTAAAATATTCATAATATTAATAAATAAAATGAAAGTACTATACTCTGTTGTATGAGAAATTTTTGAAGAATTATATGTTCTTTATTCATTTCAAATATAATACTGAGGAATGTCTAGCATAAAATATGTGATTTTATATACTAGAATTGCCTCTTATTTATGAATATGAATAAAGAAGAACGTTGTAAATAATATGGACCTTCAAAATAAAATTAGTATCATTCAAATTGTTAAAATAGACATCATGTTTATATTAACATATATTGTGTAATTATACAACCTCAACTCATATGGGACTACCCCCTGAATTTAAGCATATTAATTAGGGGAGGAAAAGAAACTAACAAGGATTTTCTTAGTAGCGGCGAGCGAAAAGAAATCAGTTCAGCACTAAGTCACTTTGTCTATATGGCAAATGTGAGATGCAGTGTATGGAACGTCAATATTCTAGTATGAGAAATTAACGATTTAAGTCCTTCTTAAATGAGGCCATTTACCCATAGAGGGTGCCAGGCCCGTATAACGTTAATGATTATTAGATGATGTTTCCAAAGAGTCGTGTTGCTTGATAGTGCAGCACTAAGTGGGTGGTAAACTCCATCTAAAACTAAATATAACCATGAGACCGATAGTAAACAAGTACCGTGAGGGAAAGTTGAAAAGAACTCTGAATAGAGAGTTAAATAGTACGTGAAACTGCTTAGAGGTTAAGCCCGATGAACCTGAATATCCGTTATGGAAAATTCATCATTAGAATTGTAATATTTAATCAATATTATAACGATAGTGTGCATTTTTTCCATATAAGGACATTGTAATCTATTAGCATGTATGGAATTTATCAAACAATTTTGATAAGAGTTTATTTAAATTAAAGTGCTTGCATTTTAACACAAAATAAATTTCAAAAATTTGATAAAGTGCTGATAGATTTATATGAATACAGTGCGTTAATTTTTCGGAATTATATAATGGCATGATTATCATTGATTTTTGTGTTTATTATAAGCACTTGTATGATTAACAATGCGAAAGATTCAGGATACCTTCGGGACCCGTCTTGAAACACGGACCAAGGAGTCTAACATATGTGCAAGTTATTGGGATATAAACCTAATAGCGTAATTAACTTGACTATTAATGGGATTAGTTTTTTAACTATTTATAGTTAATTAACGCAATCCCGGGGCGTTCTATATAGTTATGTATAATAATATTTATATTATTTATGCCTCTAACTGGAACGTACCTTGAGCATATATGCTGTGACCCGAAAGATGGTGAACTATACTTGATCAGGTTGAAGTCAGGGGAAACCCTGATGGAAGACCGAAACAGTTCTGACGTGCAAATCGATTGTCAGAATTGAGTATAGGGGCGAAAGACCAATCGAACCATCTAGTAGCTGGTTCCTTCCGAAGTTTCCCTCAGGATAGCTGGTGCATTTAACTGTTGTATAAAATAATCTTATCTGGTAAAGCGAATGATTAGAGGCCTTAGGGTCGAAACGATCTTAACCTATTCTCAAACTTTAAATGGGTAAGAACCTTAACTTTCTTGATATGAAGTTTAAGGTTATGATATAATGTGCCCAGTGGGCCACTTTTGGTAAGCAGAACTGGCGCTGTGGGATGAACCAAACGTAATGTTACGGTGCCCAAATTAACAACTCATTCAGAAACCATGAAAGGCGTTGGTTGCTTAAAACAGCAGGACGGTGATCATGGAAGTCGAAATCCGCTAAGGAGTGTGTAACAACTCACCTGCCGAAGCAACTAGCCCTTAAAATGGATGGCGCTTAAGTTGTATACCTATACATTACCGCTAAAGTAGATGATTTATATTACTTGTAATATAAATTTTGAAACTTTAGTGAGTAGGAAGGTACAATGATGTGCATAGAAGTGTTTGGCGTAAGCCTGCATGGAGCCGTCATTGGTACAGATCTTGGTGGTAGTAGCAAATAATCGAATGAGACCTTGGAGGACTGAAGTGGAGAAGGGTTTCGTGTGAACAGTGGTTGATCACGAGTTAGTCGGTCCTAAGTTCAAGGCGAAAGCCGAAAATTTTCAAGTAAAAATTAGATAAATCGAATTTGTGTATGTTTAAAAACTTGAATAATTTTGAACGAAAGGGAATACGGTTCCAATTCCGTAACCTGTTGAGTATCCGTTTGTTATTAAATATGGGCCTCGTGCTCATCCTGGCAACAGGAACGACCATAAAGAAGCCGTCGAGAGGTATCGGAAGAGTTTTCTTTTCTGTTTTATAGCCGTACTACCATGGAAGTCTTTCGCAGAGAGATATGGTAGATGGGCTAGAAGAGCATGACATATACTGTTGTGTCGATATTTTCTCCTCGGACCTTGAAAATTTATGGTGGGGACACGCAAACTTCTCAACAGGCCGTACCAATATCCGCAGCTGGTCTCCAAGGTGAAGAGTCTCTAGTCGATAGAATAATGTAGGTAAGGGAAGTCGGCAAATTAGATCCGTAACTTCGGGATAAGGATTGGCTCTGAAGATTGAGATAGTCGGGCTTGATTGGGAAACAATAACATGGTTTATGTGCTCGTTCTGGGTAAATAGAGTTTCTATCATTTATGGTAGTTTCTTGTTCCCCGGATAGTTTAGTTACGTAGCCAATTGTGGAACTTTCTTGCTAAAATTTTTAAGAATACTAATTGGGCAACCAGTTAGTTCTTTTAAATTATAACGATTATCAATTAACAATCAATTCAGAACTGGCACGGACTTGGGGAATCCGACTGTCTAATTAAAACAAAGCATTGTGATGGCCCTAGCGGGTGTTGACACAATGTGATTTCTGCCCAGTGCTCTGAATGTCAAAGTGAAGAAATTCAAGTAAGCGCGGGTCAACGGCGGGAGTAACTATGACTCTCTTAAGGTAGCCAAATGCCTCGTCATCTAATTAGTGACGCGCATGAATGGATTAACGAGATTCCTACTGTCCCTATCTACTATCTAGCGAAACCACAGCCAAGGGAACGGGCTTGGAATAATTAGCGGGGAAAGAAGACCCTTTTGAGCTTGACTCTAATCTGGCAGTGTAAGGAGACATAAGAGGTGTAGAATAAGTGGGAGATATTAGATTTCGGTTTAGTATCGACAATGAAATACCACTACTCTTATTGTTTCCTTACTTACTTGATTAAATGGAACGTGTATCATTTCCTAGCCATTATACGGATATATTTATTATATCTTATGGTATTGGGTTTTGATGCAAGCTTCTTGATCAAAGTATCACGAGTTTGTTATATAATCGCAAACAAATTCATTAATGAGAGAGTGCATTTATGTATTCTTAAATTAAAAATTTGGTATAACTCCAATTACTCAGGTATGATCCAATTCAAGGACATTGCCAGGTAGGGAGTTTGACTGGGGCGGTACATCTCTCAAATAATAACGGAGGTGTCCCAAGGCCAGCTCAGTGCGGACAGAAACCACACATAGAGCAAAAGGGCAAATGCTGACTTGATCTCGGTGTTCAGTACACACAGGGACAGCAAAAGCTCGGCCTATCGATCCTTTTGGTTTAAAGAGTTTTTAACAAGAGGTGTCAGAAAAGTTACCATAGGGATAACTGGCTTGTGGCGGCCAAGCGTTCATAGCGACGTCGCTTTTTGATCCTTCGATGTCGGCTCTTCCTATCATTGTGAAGCAAAATTCACCAAGCGTTGGATTGTTCACCCATGCAAGGGAACGTGAGCTGGGTTTAGACCGTCGTGAGACAGGTTAGTTTTACCCTACTAATGACAAAACGTTGTTGCGACAGCATTCCTGCGTAGTACGAGAGGAACCGCAGGTACGGACCAATGGCACAATACTTGTTCGAGCGAACAGTGGTATGACGCTACGTCCGTTGGATTATGCCTGAACGCCTCTAAGGTCGTATCCGTGCTGGACTGCAATGATAAATAAGGGGCAATTTGCATTGTATGGCTTCTAAACCATTAAAAGTTTGTTATTTATTTAATAAACGACGATGGATGTGATGCCAATGTTACATATAACATAGTAAATTGGGAGGATCTCCGATCACCTGGTGCCGCGCTAGTTATATATTAAAACATTATTTAATACAATGACAAAGCCTTGAATCAATTGTAAACGACTTTTATAACAGGCAAGGTGTTGTAAGTGGTTGAGCAGCTGCCATACTGCGATCCACTGAAGCTTATCCTTTGCTTGACGATTCGAAAATATATATGTGTTTAAAACACATAAATATACATATATATATATATGTGATAAAAATCACATATATATATATATAACTATATGCAAATGATGCATATAGAAAGAGCAGGATCCATGGTAGCCAAATGGTACATCATCGCATTAGTGACCTTATGAATATATTGGGTTATCAAAAAAGGCTTGCGGCATTTCCGCTAGCTGGCGCTGAAAACGCGTAGTTCTAGTTTTATTCTTCGCATAGGGTCATGCTATACCATTTTGGAAAGCTTATTTTACGCGATTGATTATCGTTTCTGTTAAGTCGTGCGTTTTAGCGTCGCAAACATTGAGTAAAATAAAGAGAAAATATGGCATATTTTACAGTACTACTATGATAAAGGCAAAAGTGCATCTCAAACCGCCATTAAAATTTAAGCAGTTTATGGACCCGATACAGTTTCCATTTCCACCATACAACGATGGTTTCAACGTTTTCGTTCTGGTGTAGAGGTGATCGAAGATGCGCCACGCTCCGGAAGGCCTGTCGTCCAAAATTGTGATAAAATCGCTGAATTGGTCGAAAGAGATCGGCATAGTAGTAGCCGTAGCATCAGTCAAGAGCTGGGCATGAGTCACCAAACCGTTATAAACCCTTATAAAGAAGCTTGGAGTCACTAAGAAGCTAGATGTATGGGTGCCACACGAATTGACGCAAAAAAACATCTTTGACCGTATCGACGCATGCGAATCGCTTCTGAATCGCAACAAAATTGACCCGTTTTAGAAGCGCTTGGTGAATGGCGATGAAAAGTGGGTAACTTACGATAACGTAAGACGCAAACGATCGTGGTCGAAAAGCGGTGAAGCGGCCCAGACGGTGGCCAAGCCTGGATTGACGGCCAGGAAGGTTCTTCTGGGTGTTTGGTGGTATTGGCAGGGAATAATCCACTATGAGCTACTCCCCTATGGCCAAACGCTCAATTCGGACCGTACTGCCAACAACTGGACCGCTTGAAGGCAGCACTCATGCAGAAGAGGGCATCTTTGATCAACAGAAGCCAAATCGTCTTCCATCAGGACAACGCCAGGCCACACACATCTTTAGTGACGCGCCAGAAGCTCCGGGAGCTCGGATGGGAGATTCTTTTGCATACATTGCATATAGTCCGGATCTTTCTCAAAGTGATTACCACCTGTTTCTGTCCATGGTGAACGCGCTTGGTAGTCTGAAGTTGCCCACAAGAGAGTCCTGTGAAAATTGGCTCTCCGAGTTTTTTGCCAATAGGGAAGCAAGCTTCTATGAGAGGGGCATAACGAAGTTGGCATCTCGCATATTTGACTTGAAATAATGTAACCAATTTTATGAACAATTGAAAATTCAATACAAATACCGCAAGACTTTTTTAACAATCTTATATATTATATGTGGTGAGGGGACACCAGGTATGCTAATATAAACATAAAGTGTTTATACTTCAATATATTTAAATGGAAGCCAAATGATTCGCCATCGTATTTGTGGCATATACATATAAGTTGTCAATTTGACATTATTATGTAATTGGTTTTGGGTGGCATTAAGTGTTTAAATATATGTTGAATATATTTATTCTTTAATTTGATTGAATTGTGGTAGCAAATTAACTTGGCGTTTCAAAAGTGGCGCAAAAAATATCAATGTAAAATTAATGGAAGGAGAATATATTGTATATTAAAATTATACAATATGCGAAAACACAGTATCATATGGATACAAAATATTATATAGAATAAATATATTATATATTAAATATATACAATATGTGAAAACAAAGTATCATATGGATACAAAATATTATATGAAAAGAAAATTCCATATGGAGAAACAATTTTATATTAAATTAAATATATTATAGGTACACATATTAAATATTTTATATATTAAATATATACAATATGTGAAAAAACAGTATCATATGGATACAAAATATTATATGAAAAGAAAATTTCATATGGAGAAACCATTTTATATGCAAACAAAATTTTATATGAACAAATTTTTACAAGTCAAAACCATCCCATATGTGGATTATATGGATTGAAAATTTCATACGGATAAACAATTTCATATGCAAACAAAATTTTATATGAGCTAGAAAATGTCATATGGCGAAAAAATTTTATATGAAAAAAAAATTTTATATTTAAAAAAAAAGTTCAGGTCCTTCGAGCCGGATATTTTCCAATTAACCGCTCGCCCTTAATTCTAACCATAAAAGATGCCAGCTAGCGGTTAACCAAAGCTTTTGGCCTCCGGGGATGTATGGTTGCAAAGCTGAAACTTAAAAGAATTGATGGAAGGGCACCACCGGGAATCGAGCCTGCGGCTTCATTTGACTCAACACGGGAAAACTTACCAAGTCCGAACATAAGTGTGTAAGACAGATTGATAGCTCTTTCTCGAATCTATGGGTGGTGGTGCATGGCCGTTCTTAGTTCGTAAAGTGATTTGTCTGGTTAATTCCGATAACGATCGAGACTCAAATATGTTAAATAGATATCTTCAGGATTGTGGTGTTGAAAGTTATATGTCCTTTATTCATGGTGACAGTAAAATGTTTATTGTGTTTGAATGTGTTTATATAAGGTGGGTAACAAATTGCGTTTAGCAATAATGAGATTGAGCAATAACAGGTTTGTGATGCCCTTAGATGTCCTGCGCTACAATGAAAGAATCAACGTGTATTTCCTAGACCGAGACGTCCGGGTAAACCGCTGAAACATTTTCATGCTTGGGATTGTGAATTGAAACTGTTCACATGAACTGGAATTCCAGTAAGTGGGTTACGTGCTTACGGATTTTAGGGGGGGGGGGTTTTTGGGAGGGTTTTTTTTTTTTTTTGTTTTTTTTATTATTATTATTTTTTCTCGTTTTTGAGTTTTTATTTTTTGTTGGTTGTTGGGGGGGGTTGGGTTTTTTTAGTTTTTTTTGGTTTTTTTTTTAGGGGGGGAGGGGGGGTTTTTTTTTTTTTTTTTTGGTTTAAACACGGACTAAGCAGTCTAACATACTATATGTGCAAATTATTGGGATATAAACCTAATAGCGTAATTAACTTGATTATTAATGGGATTGGTTTTTTAAATATTTATAATTAATTAACGCAATTTCGGGGCGTTTTATATAGTTATGTATAATAATATTTATATTATTTATGCCTCTAACTGGAACGTACGTTGAGCATATATGTTGTGGCCCGAAAGATGGTGAACTATACTTGATCAGGTTGAAGTCAGGAGAAACCCTGATGGCAGACCGAAACAGTTCTGACGTGCAAATCGATTGTCAGAATTGAGTATAGGGGCGAAGGACTAATTGAACCATCTAGTAGCTGGTTCTCTCCGAAGTTTCTTTCAGGATAGCTGGTGCATTTAACTGTTGTATAAAATAATCTTCTCTGGTAGAGCGAATGATTAGAGGCCTTAGATTCGAAACGATCTTAACCTATTCTCAAACTTTAAATGGGTAAGAACCTTAACTTTCTTGATATGAAGTTTAAGGTTATGATATAATGTACCCAGTGGGCGCTTTTTGGTAAGCAGAACTGGCGCTGTGGGATGAACCAAAGGTAATGTTACGATGCCCAAATTAACAACTCATTCAGAAACCAGCAGGACGGTGATAATGGAAGTCGAAATCCGCTAAGAAGTGTGTAACAACTCACCTGGCGAAGCAACTAGTCCTTAAAATGGATGGCGCTTAAGCTGTATACACCTATACATTACCGCTAAAGCAGATGATTTATATTACTTGTAATATAAATTTTGAAACTTTAGTGAGTAGGAACGTACAATGATGTGCAGGGTTATGGGGACACGCAAACTTCTCAACAGGCCGTACCAATATCCGCAGCTGGTCTCCAAGGTGAAGAGTCTCAGTGATAGAATAATGTAGGAAGGGGATTAGGTGGGGGTGGTGGGGGGTATGTGCTCGTTCTGGGTAAATAGAGTTTCTATCATTTATGGTAGTTTCTTGTTCCCCGGATAATTTATTTGACATTTGGAACTTTCTTGCTAAAATTTTTAAGAATACTAATTGGGCAACCAGTTAGTTCTTTTAAATTATAACGATTATCAATTAACAATCAATTCAGAACTGGCACGGACTTGGGGAATCCGACTGTCTAATTAAAACAAAGCATGGTGATGGCCTTAGCGGGTGTTGACACAATGTGATTTCTGCCCAGTGCTCTGAATGTCAAAGTGAAGAAATTCAAGTAAGGGGGTAAGAAATTCAAATGCCTCGTGATCTTATTAGTGACGCGAATGCATGGATTAACGAGATTCCTACTGTCCCTATCTACCATCTAGCGAAACCACAGCCAAGGGAACGGGCTTGAAATAATTAGCGGGGAAAGAAGACCCTTTTGAGCTTGACTCTAATCTGGCAGTGTAAGAAGACATAAGAGGTGTAGAATAAGTGGGAGATATTAGATTTCGGTTTAGTATCGACAATGAAATACCACTACTCCTATTGTTTCCTTACTTACTTGATTAAATGGAACGTGTATCATTTCCTAGCCATTATACGGATATATTTATTATTTCTTATTGTATTGGTTTTAATGCAAGCTTCTTGATCAAAGTATCACGAGTTTGTTATATAATCGCAAACAAATTCATTAATGAGAGAGTGCATTTATGTATTCTTGAATTAAAAATTTGGTATAACTCCAATTACTCAGGTATGATCCAATTCAAGGACATTGCCAGGTAGGGAGTTTGAATGGGGCGGTACATCTATCAAATAATAACGGAGGTGTTCCAAGGCCAACTCAGTGCGGACAGAAACCACACATAGAGCAAAAGGGCAAATGCTGACTTGATCTCGGTATTCAGTACACACAGGGACAGCAAACGCTCGGCCTATCGATCCCTTTTGGCTTAAAGAGTTTTAAACAAGAGGTGTCAGAAAAGTTACCATAGAGATAACTAGCTTGTGGCGGCCAAGCGTTCCTAGCGACGTAGCTTTTTGATCCTTCGATGCCGGCTCTTCCTATCATTGTGAAGCAAAATTCACCAAGCGTTGGATTGTTCACCCACGCAAGGGAACGTGAGCTGGGTTTAGACCGTCATGAGACAGGTTAGTTTTACACTACTAATGACAAAATGTTGTTACGACAGTATTCCTGCGTAGTACGAGAGAAACCGCAGGTACGGACCAATGGCACAATACTTGTTCGAGCGAACAGTGGTATCACGCTATGTCCGTTAGATTAAGCCTGAACGCCTCTAAGGTCGTATCCGTGCTCGACTGCAATGATAAATAAGGGGCAATTTGTATTGTATGGCTTCTAAACCATTAAAAGTTTGTTATTTATTTAATAAACGACGATGGATGTGATGCCAATGTTACATATAACATAGTAAATTAAAACAACAAAGCTTTGAATCAATTGTAAACGACTTTTATTACAGGCATGGTGTTGTAAGTGGTTGAGCAGCTGCCATACTGCGATCCACTGAAGCTTATCCCTTGCTTGACGATTCGAAAATATATATGTGTTTAATACACAAAACTATAAATACATATATGTTAAAAACACATATGTATATAAAACTATATGCAAATGTTGCATATAGAAAAAAAGATGCATGAGATTCCCTGGTAGCCAAATGGTACATCATCGCATTAGTGACCTAATGAATATATTGGGTTGTCAAAAAAGTCTTACGGCATTTTCGCTCGTTGGCGCTGAAAGCGCTTAGTTCTAGTTTTATTCGTCGCATAGGGTCATGCTATACCTTTTTGGAAAGCTTATTTCACGCGATTGATTGTCGTTTCTATTAAGTCGTGAGTTATAGCGTCGCAAATATTGAGCAAAATAAAGAGAAAATACGGCATATTTTACAGTACTACTATGATAAAGGCAAAAATGCATCACAAACCGCCATTAAAATTTAAGCAGTTTATGGACCCGATACAGTTTCCATTTCCATCGTACAACGATGGTTTCAATGTTTTCGTTCTGGTGTAGAGGTGATCGAAGATGCGCCACGCTCCGGAAGGCCTGACGACGAAAATTGTGATAAAATCACTGAATTGGTCGAAAAAGATCGGCATAGTAGTAGCCGTAGCATCGGTCAAGAGGTTATAAACCGTTATAAAGAAGCTTGGAGTCACTAAGAAGCTAGATGTATGGGTGCAACACGAATTAACGCAAAAAACGACGCATGCGAATCGCTTCTGAATCGCAACAACATCGACCCGTTTTAGAAGCACTTGGTGAATGGCGATGAAAAGTGGGTCACTAACAATAACGTAAGACGCAAACGATCGTGGTCGAAAAGCGGTGAAGCGGCCCAGACGGTGGCCAAGCCTGGATTGACGGCCAGAAAGGTTCTTCTGTTTGTTTGGTGGGATTGTCAGGGAATAATCCACTATGAGCTGCTCCCCTATGGCCAAACACTCAATTCGGACCTGTACTGCCAACAACTGGACCGCTTGAAGGCAGCACTCATGCAGAAGAGGGCATCTTTGATCAACAGAAGCCAAATCGTCTTCCATCAGGACAACGCCAGGCCACACACATCTTTAGTGACGCGCCAGAAGCTCCGGGAGCTCGGATGGGAGGTTCTTTTGCATCCATTGCATATAGTCCGGATCTTGCACAAAGTGATTACCACCTGTTTCTGTCCATGGCGAACGCGCTTGGTAGTCTGAAGTTGGCCACAAGAGAGTCCTGTGAAAATTGGCTCTCCGAGTTTTTTGCCAATAGGGAAGCAAGCTTCTCTGAGAGGGACATTACGAATTTGGCATCTCGCATATTTGAATCGCATTATTGTAACCAATTTTATGAACAATTGAAAATTCAATAAAAATACCGCAAGACTTTTTTGACAACCTAATATATTATATGTGGTGAGGGGACACCAGGTATGTTAATATAAACATAAAGTGTTTATACTTCAATAGATTTTCATAGTAGCCAAATGAATCGCCATCGTATTAGTGATAATATGACAAGATTTACTTGGTGAGCAAACACCAAGTTAAATAAATATGTCGAATAATCATCCATATCGTACCGAATCGACTCTTCGGGATTAATATT
Source organism: Drosophila formosana (assembly GCA_035045625.1). Taxonomy (NCBI): domain Eukaryota; kingdom Metazoa; phylum Arthropoda; class Insecta; order Diptera; family Drosophilidae; genus Drosophila; species Drosophila formosana. The sequence goes on from JAWNOW010000599.1 coordinate 185,255, forward strand.
CTCAGTCATATTCTCATACTAAAAAACGGAGCGGAGCGAGTCCCAGTGTGCGCGTCAAGATACAAAAAAGAATTAGCCTCTCCGCCCACGTGACAGTTCGGTATTTTTCCAACACACTCAACCTAACACTGGGCAACACTGACGACAACGTATGTTGTCGTCCCACTCTTTTTAGTGTTATGTAACTCAAAAGGATATCACCTTTTCCAACACAACCTACTTCGCATGGGCACACAATTCAAGTAATCAATCCATCTCCGATACGGCCATACTGACAACTTACACGTCCTCGTGTAATTCAAAGGAGATGACTTTCTCCAATTTGGTAATTCTGACCACTTACAAATTTGCATGTACCACAAAAGATAAAAAGTCTTTCTCCACTACGGCCATACTGACAACTTTCACGTCCTCGTGTAATTCAAAGGAGGAACGTTAACGACATTTTCCTTTTTTTTCCTTTTTTTTTTTAAATTTATTTAACAAAATTTGCTTACTCGTAGTTACAATTTTTAGTTCTATTATTACGAAGTATAATACTTCCTCATTTCTAACATCTTTGTACAAGAGTTTTCTTAACCTCCGGGCCAGGTACCGCCGCTTAGCATCGACATTACGACTCACCAGTGCCACACTGGTTTCACCACACGCTAGTGCCACACTAGCCACTACAGTCTATTTCAACTGTTTTATTCATTTGCCAGTGCCACACTGGACTTCAACACATGCTAGTGCCACACCAGCCACTACAGTCTGTTTCAACTGTTTCATTCATTTGTGGAATTTCAACTGTTTTATTCATTTGCCAGTGCCACACTGGACTTCAACGGTCTGTTTCACCCGCATTACTCGTTGCTAGTGCCACACTAGTCTTCACGGCCTTTTTCATCCGTACCAATGCCACATTGGTCTTCGCAGTCCTCGACCGCATCAACAAGTGAACTTAATTCATCATCATCAATATCTAGCTCGCTTGGCACCTGCCCTTCTGGCATTCTACGTAAACTCTCATGGGGATATTTTTACTGCCTCTTACTCGTTAAAGACTTTAGCTTGTATCGATCACCGTCTAACACTTGTGTTACAACGAAAGGTCCACGAAATTTCGGATCTAACTTAGTTTGCAGTCGCTCGCTATTCTTGAGAAGGACATAATCTCCTTCAGTAAACTTGACTATTTTAGCTTTGCTTTTGTCAAATCTTGTTTTGTCATATTCGGCTGCGCTTTCCATATTCTTTATAGCTTCTGATCTTTGTTTATTTAAATCAACCTCACTTTCCTCGTCACAAATCGGTATCAAACCCAGTGGTCGTGAGCACTTGCCAATTAATAGCTCTAATAGACTAGATTTCGTAACTCGATTAATGGTACAATTCAAGGACAGTTCTATTTCTCCCAAAGCATCCTGCCATGATCGATCACTAGATTCGACAACAGTCAGCATATTCTTTAAGGTGCTCATTACTCTTTCAACCTGCCCGTTGGCGCGACTTGCACCAGTTGCTATTAAATGAAGCTGCATTTTCTGGGAGGTACAGAACTCAACAAATTTTGTTCCCGTAAAACTTCTGCCCTGATCAGCCACTAGACGATTAGGGACACCGAACAACGCTATTGAAGATTTTAAAGCGTCTATACAACTGCTTGCATCTAATTTGAAAGTATGAAACAGGTGAACATATTTAGTAAAGCCGTCTATCTGAACTATGATGTATTCCTTACGATCATTTTTGCCACTTAATTTTCCTGTGATGTCAATATGCAACGTGTGCCACGGTATACTGATTTTTGGGATTGAATGTAATTCTGCTTGAACTTTTCCCGACACCGATTTCGTCACTCTGCAGGTAATACAGTTTTCAACAAATTTTCGAACGTACTTTGACATTCCTACAAACCAATAATGCTCATACACCTTGTCAAGTGTCTTTTCCCAGCCTAACTGCAAAATAGACTCATGAACCTGGTTGATAATTGACCACCTGAAAGCTCGAGGTATAACTGGCAAACAACGAGTTTTACAATGTCTTTGAATTTTCCAGTATAACACATTTGCCCTCATCTCGTAGGTTGTAGCCAAATCACCGTCATTCAGTTTGCCAATTGTACTTAAAATGTCCTGATCGCGCTGCTGTTCTGCTTGAATCCAACTTTCAGTAATACTCATAAGTTCTACACGCTTTTCAATAACCTTGTTCTGTATTTGTTTACTCTTGTCAGGCAAAAAATTTCTTGACAAAAAATCCACATGGGCCATGCGCTTTCCCTCTCGGTACTCTATGTCAAAATCAAAGGCCTGTAGAAATGCCCACCAACGGTATACTCTAGATGATAATTCAATTTTTGTTCTGGACGCTTTCAGTGAATTACAGTCAGTAAAAAGAACAAACCTTCTACCATGTAAAAAGTGTCTAAAATGTTTAACAGCATTAACAACCACAAGAGTTTCCAGCTCATATGATGTGTACTTTGACTCACAAGGACTAGTAGCTTTACTGAAATACTCCACTACATAGGGTTTACTTTCGATACGATGCAAGAGTATGGCACCATAACCAATGGCACTCGCATCCGTATGCAACTCTATAGGGTATTGTGGATCGAATATTGTCAAAACTGGTTTGCTTGTGAGAATATTGACGATACGTTTACGGATTACCTCATGCTCATTATTCCAAACAAAGTTTCTTTTCGCAGATGTAAGAGAATACAGGGACTTCATCAGCTGAGAAAACCCTGGTACGAACTGCCGAAAATATGAAGCTAATCCTATGAATTGACGTAACGTAGCAACGGTCCTAGGTGGTGGTAACGCACATAATGCTTGGATCTTACGCAAATTGGGTCGGATCTCACCAGCGTGTACTTCGTACCCCAAATACTGTACAGAATCCCTTAAGAAGGAACATTTATCCACATTGAATGAAAAGCCAGCTTCTGTCAAGATATTTAAAATGATTTCCAATTTCTCAAGTGCATCTTCCTTAGTGGATGCCACGATCATTATATCGTCCATGTAAACAATAACGTAAGAATACGCTAATTCACCTAGCGCTTTCATCACGGCTCTTTGAAAAACCGAAGGAGCATTTTTTAACCCAAACGGCATCGCCAGATACTCAAACTGACCATCCGGAGTCACAAAAGCCGTGTATTCGATTGAGTCGGTATGAACTGGCACTTGATGATACCCACATGCCATGTCTCAACAACTGAAGTATTTGGCTCCTCGCAATCTAGCTATCTGATCCGATATTAAAGGTAATGGAAACTTGTCTGCAATAGTGTTTCTATTTAATTCGCGATAATCCACACAGAGTCTAGCAGATCCATTCTTCTTTTTCACTAAGAGTGCGGGACTGGCATACGGTGAACAGCTGGGTCTAATTACGTTATGCTCAATCAGCTCTTGAACTTTTGCTCTTAACAATTCCCTTTCACTGGGACTGAAACGGTATGGACGTCTCTGAACAGTCTTTGTCGGCTCGCTTAGACGAATAATCATTTCTCCGCTTACGAGAGTTAAAGGAGTTCCCCGAATAAACGACTTAGAGTACTTTTTCAATAACTGTATTAATTGTTGTTTCTCTGCTCCATACAATACGGTTTCTAGTTGATCAAAATTATATTCACTGTCTGATACAGCACAAACGTTAACTGTTTTGTCTTTAACTAACTCTACACCTTTACTTGATATTACTGCAGAATATCCCTGGGCCAAGATTTCTCGTCCAATTACAATATCGTTTTTCATGCAGCCGTCATTAACTACGTGGAACATTACTTCAATACCATTTCCGTCAATCATAACATTACTTGAAATCTGTAAGGTACTAACAATGTTAGCGTTGCCTATACCACTTAATGATACGACGTTGTTAACTCTCTTCCCAGTCAGCTTACGCGATGCACTCTCTTTAACTAAAGAGCACTCTGCTCCAGAGTCGAAAGCAATTGGAAACTTCTCACCTCGTTGCATCATGATCGCTTTCGGTATCTCCACTTCACACAACTCAACTTGCTTATGCGTGCGAGATCCAGATTTTCCATCGGCAGCATTCTTGGGGCATTGAGTAGAGATATGCCCCGGTTTCTGACAACGATAGCACGTGATGGTGGTCTTGGCACGCTGAGACCACTTTTGATCTGGTTAACGTTTCCCATTAGTGAATGACTGCTGCCTCTTTTTGCATTCCGCCTTTTTGTGCCCAAATTGACCGCAATTGTGGCACGTTACGTCAGAAGACTTTGCACGCTTAGCACTCGGCTCCTCATTTGAGAAATCGGATCACTTTTTGTCCAGCGAAAAGACTTGCAACTCAGACTGCATATCACGTCTGGTTTTAACAGTTGCAGTGTAGGCAACTCGCTGCAATCGACGGTCTTGATTCGCCAGATGTCCAAGTACCACGGACGCTGCAATTTCTTCTTTGTCCAGATGACGCCATTTTGTGATGAGTGACGTCATTTTTCGGCTTGCATACACGCCAAGGCTCTCTCCAGCATTTGGATGGGTGTTTAGGAAATTTAGAATTGTAGCCGCCGGTGTCTCCGTATTGTCAAACCGCTGCTCAAACAGTTGCCTAAATTCCTTCCACGTGATGCCAGGGTAACAGACCTGCGAAAGCCACTGTGACGCACTTCCTTCTAGAGACTTCGTTAGGGCCAAAATTAATGCACTGCCTTCCAACGGTTTCTCGCCCACAATTATGTCCACTGTCGCACACCATTGCATAGCATCAGCTCCAGCTATGTCTGAGTTGAATTTTGGCAACACCAAGCCGCCATTTTGTTGAGATACTCCTGACGACAACTGCAACGCTTTTGCCAACTGCAAAAAGTTCTGGTTTTGCTGTTCCAATAAGACGCGAAACTGCTCCGGAAGAACTGAAGGCCGCGAGTCAGATCCCACTTCTGATGTCGAATAATCATCCATATCGTACCGAATCGACTCTTCGGGATTAATATTCTCAGTCATTCTCTTACTAAAAAACGGAGCGGAGCGAGTCCCAGTGTGCGCGTCAAGATACAAAAAAGAATTAACCTCTCCGCCCACGTGACAGTTCCGGTATTTTTCCAACACACTCAACCTAACACTGGGCAACACTGACGACAACGTATGTTGTCGTCCCACTCTTTTTAGTGTTATGTAACTCAAAAGGATATCACCTTTTCCAACACAAGCTACTTCGCCTGGGCACACAATTCAAGTAATCAATCCATCTCTGACAAATATATACTTAGTGGAAATATTCTTCAATAGATTTGAATGGAAGGCAAATGATTGCCATCGTATTTGTGGCATATACATATAAGTTGTCAATTTGACAATATTATGTAATTGGTGTTGGGTGGCATCAAGTGTTTAAATATATGTTCAATATATTTATGCTTTAATTTGATTGAATTGTGGTAGCAAATTAACTTGGCGTTTCAAAAGTGGCGCAAAAAATATCAATGTAAATTTAATGGTTGAAGGAGGCTAGTACACATATTAAATATATTATATATTAAATATATACAATATGTGAAAACAGAGTATCATATAGATACAAAATATTATATAAAATAAATATATTATACATTAAATATATACAATATGTGAAAACACAGTATCATATGGATACAAAATATTATATGAAAAGAAAATTCCATATGGAGAAACAATTTTATATGCAAACAAAATTTTATATGAACAAATTTTTACAAGTCAAAACCATACCATATGTGGATTATATGGATTGAAAATTTCATACGGAGAAAAAATTTCATATGCAAACAAAATTTTATATGAAAACAAGTAAGAAAGCTACAGTCGAGAGTTCTCGACCGTATGATACCCGCAACCCATTTCGAGAGAAAACAAAAAGCTTGAATGATATTTTAACAAAAAATATACCACCGAATATACTAAAATTTGTTTTTTTGTATATAGATATATTTTTTTAAATCCATTAAATACCGACATGGTCACTTTGCAACTAAACAAACAAAGCGCGAGCAGCTGCAACTGAATTTTGCATATAAAATTGATTATTTAATAACTTCCATGTTTTTTATTCGATCTCAACCAAATTCACAGGAGTCTATTAGTCTATTATTATTATTAGTCTATTATAGTCTAGGTCTATTATTACGGCTTTTACAGTTTTTGGGGGCGGAAAGGGGCGTGGCAAAAGTCTAAAACAAACTTGATCTGCGTAAGACCAACACGAATACTGTCACCAAATTTGATATCTCTAGGTCATTCACACACTTAATACGTCCATATGCACTGGGCACAAAAATTTTGATAAATAATTTAACGAATAACTTTTGTTCCACTTATCCGATTTGTACCAAAATTACAGGGTATATTAAGAGTGTCAAGCGCAGATGGGCTACCAAATTACACATCATTACACAAAGAACTTTTGGAGTTATACGCGATTTACATAAAAAAAAACTTGACTTTTTCTAGATTAATGCTTATTGTGGGCGAAGGGGGCGTGGCATCCAACTTTTGAAATAAACTTGATCTGCGTAGGGTATGAAGGAACCTTTTTGCCAAATTTAGTGTCTCTATGTCTTATAGTCTCTGAGATCCAGGTGTTCATACGGACAGACAGACGGACAGACGGACAGACGGACAGACTGACAGACGGACAGACGGACATGGCTATATCATCTCGGCTGTTGACGCTGATCAAGAATATATATACTTTATGGGGTCGGAGATTCCTTCTTCTGCTTGTTACATACATTTTCTGTTGGCACTAAGTCATAATACCCTTCTACCCTATGGGTAGCGGGTATAAAAATTTTACAAGTCAAAACCATATCGTATGGCTAGAAATGTCATATGAAGAAAAAATTTTATATGGAACAAAAATTTTATATGAAAAAATTTTTAAAAGTCAAAACCATATCGTATGGCTAGAAAATGTCATATGAAGAAAAAATTGTATATGGGAAAATAATGTTATATGAAAAAATTTTTACAAGTCGAAACCATATCGTATGGCTAGAAAATGTAATATGAAGAAAAAATTGTACATGGAAGAAAAAAAATTTTTACAAGTCGAAACCAGCTATACGATAGGCTAGAAAATGTGATATGTGGAGAAAAAATTTTGTATGTGTCGGAATGGAGTTGTGGCAATCCATTATTAAAGCCGTCTCTGAAATATGGCTGCGAGTTGTGCATTTCCTAGGCTGTGACATTTCGTGACCACTCTTCTATGACGCTCAGCAACTACTCAACTATTTCACAATATTGCATCATCCAAGCATTGTCTGAAACGCAACTGATCGCATTCGCCGCGATTGCTCTCTTTCTCTCTTTCTAACACGTTGTCACGCCGAGGCTACGCAAAACAGAGAGCTCTGTTCTTACAATAAACAGAAGACGGAGATAAAAAGGATGAGACAAAAATGGTATTCACATTTTATTTAACAGAGATGCCAATACTTCATTTGAGATGACAGTATTTAATAGAGATGACAAAATTGGTACATGTTGCTTTCTTTTAACATCACACGTCCTCGTGTGTAACAAAAGATTCAAAATAGAGTAACTCAGTCTGAAATGAGTCCATCCAAAATAAACCAAAAGTATAAGTTGAACGTAACTTTTCATAGTCCACATTACAATTATTATTATTCATATGCGGACCAACCTAATTGACAGAAGTGAGAAGGAAACCCATATTACGAAGACTGACTGCGGATTTCAAAGATATATTAACTTTGTACCAGGACAGCCCATCGGCTTACCGCAATGCCGATCACCAAACATCACATAAGTCAACACATTAACTCGTGTACCTATTAGCACTGGCAATTCGATATGTGGCTCACCTAAGGGTTTGGCGTCCCAACTACCACATTGAAATCCATCAACGCAGATTATTCGCCTGAGTCCTCAAACGGATTCGTGTCGTCTATTTGCACGTCTTCTTACTCATTGGAATCCACCAATGAATCTCTGACGTATCTTGCTTTTGTTACTCGATTTGTTGTACAATTTATAGACAATTGTATGTCTCCTAAGGCGTCTTGCCAAGAACGCTGGCTACTTTCAATGGCAGTTAACATACTTTTAGCACACTCATAATGCGCTCCACTTGTCCATTTGCTCGACTAGCTCCTGTTGCAACTAGATGTAGCTCCTGTTGCAATTAGATGTAATTGGATTTTTTGCATGGAACAGAAATCACTAAAACATGAGCATCTACCCTGATCTGCGATGATTCGTGTTGGTACTCCAAATATAGATATTGCTGATTTTAAAGCGTCTATACAGCTTTCACTATTAATATTTACCGTGTGGTGCAAAAAAAAAAAAAAATCGTAATTGCGTCAATTTGTACGATAATATACTCCTTCTGATCCTTCTTGCCACTTAATTTGCCCGTAATATCCATATGGATCGTGTGCCATGGAATCTCTACCTTGGGTATTGGGTGGAGTTCGATTGGCAACTTTCCCGAAGGAGGTGTAGTTAGTTTACAAGTAATGCAATTGTCTACAAATTTACGGACGTACTTGGCCATATGCTCAAACCAATAAAATTCGTTCATTTTGTCTAACGTTTTTTCCCATTTTTTCATCTATTAATGTTTTGATAATTATACCCGCTACCCATAGGGTAGAAGGGTATTATGACTTAGTGCCAACAGAAAATGTATGTAACAAGCAGAAGAAGGAATCTCCGACCCCATAAAGTATATATATTCTTGATCAGCGTCAACAGCCGAGATGATATAGCCATGTCCGTCTGTCCGTCTGTCAGTCTGTCCGTCTGTCCGTCTGTCTGTCCGTATGAACACCTGGATCTCAGAGACTATAAGACATAGAGACACTAAATTTGGCAAAAAGGTTCCTTCATACCCTACGCAGATCAAGTTTATTTCAAAAGTTGGATGCCACGCCCCCTTCGCCCACAATAAGCATTAATCTAGAAAAAGTCAAGTTTTTTTTTATGTAAATCGCGTATAACTCCAAAAGTTCTTTGTGTAATGATGTGTAATTTGGTAGCCCATCTGCGCTTGACACTCTTAATATACCCTGTAATTTTGGTACAAATCGGATAAGTGGAACAAAAGTTATTCGTTAAATTATTTATCAAAATTTTTGTGCCCAGTGCATATGGACGTATTAAGTGTGTGAATGACCTAGAGATATCAAATTTGGTGACAGTATTCGTGTTGGTCTTACGCAGATCAAGTTTGTTTTAGATTTTTGCCACGCCCCTTTCCGCCTCCAAAAACTGTAAAAGCCGTAATAATAGACCTAGACTATAATAGACTAATAATAATAATAGACTAATAGACTCCTGTGAATTTGGTTGAGATCGAATAAAAAACATGGAAGTTATTAAATAATCAATTTTATATGCAAAATTCAGTTGCAGCTGCTCGCGCTTTGTTTGTTTAGTTGCAAAGTGACCATGTCGGTATTTAATGGATTTAAAAAAATATATCTATATACAAAAAAACAAATTTTAGTATATTCGGTGGTATATTTTTTGTTAAAATATCATTCAAGCTTTTTGTTTTCTCTCGAAATGGGTTGCGGGTATCATACGGTCGAGAACTCTCGACTGTAGCTTTCTTACTTGTTTTTTTTTCGTATTTGCTCGTGTTCATGTTTCCATTCAAATTTTTTATTCTTACAGGTCAAACAGTATAATGGTTTCATGATTTCTGAAAATTTTGACACAAATTGCCGAAAATAAGAGGCAAGGCAATAAATTGTCTTACTTGGGTCACGGACTGTAGAGGGGGTAGGGCGACCAAAGCTTGAATTTTGCGTGGATTTGGTCGGATTTCACCCTCACTAACAAGAAACCCAAGATATTCAGTGCTTGATTTAAGGAATGAGCATTTGGAAATATTTAAAGAAAACCCAACCCATGATAACATTTTTAAAACCGTTCTTAGCCTTTTTAAAGCTTCCTCTTTGGTATGTGCAATAATCATGATGTCGTCCATATAGACGATTACGTAAGAATAGGCAATCTCACCTAACGCTTTTATAATTGCCCGCTGAAATACAGATGGAGCATTTTTTAACCTAAACGGCATAGTTAGGAATTCGTATTGGCCCTCTGGAGTCTCAAACGCTGTACGCTCAATCGAATTTGGATTAATAGGGATCTGGTGGAACCCGCTGGCCATATCCAAACAACTAAAGAATCTTGCTCCACGTAGCCTAGATATTTGATCGCTAATTAGCGGCAAGGGATATTTTTCAGCAACGGTGTTTGTAGTTAGCTCGCGGTAATCTATATAAAGGCGATCTGATCCATTTTTTTTTTAACGAGTAGCATAGGAGTGGCAAATGGGGAACTACTGGGGCGAATTATATTGGATAATAGCAATTCTTTAATTTTATTTCTCACTATTTCTTTTTCTTCTATACTAAGCCTGTATGGTCGTCTGTGTACAGTTTTAATTGGGTGAATTAAACGTATTTCTAACTAGCCAGTTGTGACGCGGCTTTTCGAAAATCCGTCTATAAATGATTTTGAAAATTCATTTAAAATATCTAACAAATTTTCTTTATCTACACCACACAATTCGGTATCCACATTAGCAATATTGACATTATTTTTCAAAGCAGAAAGGGTATGCACAGACTTAGTCTTACATAATTTGATTTCATCATTTGTTATCGTAGCACTAAATCCCTGACTTAAGATTTCTCGACCAATTATTATATTGTAATTAATGCAACTGTTAAGTACTACGTAAAAAAGGACTTCAAGAAAGTATTCACTTATATATTATATTATTTGGCCATCACAACCCTATCGGGTCACGGCCTGAAAAAGTTGCCTCCACGCGCTTCTGTCCTGGGCACGTCTCCTCCAGTTGGTAACACCAAGTGAGGACAGAGCTTCCATCACTTGATCCTGCCAACGCATCCGGGGTCTTCCTCTCCTCCGATTGCCGACCACTACTGCATCAAACACCTTACGAGCTGGAGCGTCTTCCTCCATACGAGCAATATGACCCAGCCAGCGAAGTCTATGGCTCCTAACTCTGCTGACTACGTCCATATCGCCGTAAAGCTCATACAGCTCATGGTTCCATCTGATGCGATAGGTATCCCCGATGCAAATCGGACCATAGATCTTGCGGAGAATCTTTCTCTCGAACACACCAAGAGCGGCTGCATCTGCCTGTGTCAAGGTCCAACACTCTGCACCATATAATAGTACCGGCATGATGAGCGTCTTGTAAAGTGTAATTTTTGTGTGTCGAGAGAGGGCTCTACTACTCATTTGCCTACTGAGCCCATAGTAACACCTGTTGGCAAGAGTGATTCTCCGCTTGATCTCCAGGCTGACATCATTCGAGCTGGTCATAGCAGTGCCAAGATAGATAAACTCCTTGACGGACTCGAAGTTATAGCTGCCCGCTACTAGCTGAGAATCTTGTCGCCGCGATTCCCTGCTCGAGCACACCATAAACTTTGTCTTACTCATGTTCACTGCCAGACCAGCTTTAGCCCATTCTTTTTCAATAGCCCCAAAGGCTGCTGTAACATCACGCTTGGTATGCCCAATGATATCAATATCATCGGCATACCCAAGCAACTGGACACATCTATTTGTCAATATTGTGCCCGTCCGATGCACACCAGCCTTCCTTATAATACTCTCCATTAGGATATTGAAGAGCATACAAGACAACGAGTCACCTTGTCTGAGGCCACACTTGGTACTAAAGGTTTCGGAATGGTCATTTCCTACTTTGACGGAGCTGATGGTGTTGCTCAACGTCATTCTGCAAAGCCGCGTAAGCTTTGCTGGAATACCAAGCTCAGACATGGCGGCATATAGGTGATCTCGTCGGGGGCTATCAAAAGCTGCCTTGTAGTCGACGAAAAGATGGAAGGTGTCTATCTGACTTTCGTACGACTTCTCCAAGATTTGGCGCAACGTGAATATCTGGTCAATAGTAGATTTTCCAGGCCTGAAACCGCACTGATAAGGTCCAATCAGTGCTTCGGCGTGAGGTTTCAGTTTTTCACATAATACGCTCGTTAGGACCTTATATGCGACCGGAAGAAGACTAATGCCACGGTAGTTGGAGCGCACCGTGGCATAGGACAGATCATGCTGAGGTTCCAATCTTCGGGCATGCTCTCAGTGAGCCATATCTTGCTGATTAGTTGGTGCATGCACCCTACCAATAAATCACCACCAGCCTTAAAAAGCTCAGCTGGTAAGCCATCAGCTCCAGCAGCCTTGTTGTTCTTAAGGCGCTGTATCGCCGCACTGACTTCGATATGGCTCGGGATTGGTACTTCTGTGTCAGTACCATAGATTGGGGTTTGTGGATCACCATCGTCAAGGTCGTCGTTGTCTCCATCCAAAAGCTTTGAGAAGTGATCCCTCCATAACCTCAGCACAACATCCGCGTCTGTGACCAAGTTTCCGTTGTCATCCCTGCAAGAAACTCCTACCGTCCTGTGGCCTTGGGTTAGACGCTTAACCCTCTGGTAGAAGTTCCGAGCTTCGTTCCGGCATCTGCAACTCTCTACATTCTCGCACTCTCGCCTTTCGTGTTCTCGTTTCTTGCGACTATACGTCGTGTCGCCCCAGCCTGCAATGTTCTTCTGTACGCCACGTCTTTTGCAGCTGTTGCGTCACGACACTCCTGATCGTACCATGGGTTCCTCTTAGGTGGAGGCCGGAATCCTAGTACCTCTTCCGCCGAAGCCTTCAAGGAGTTCACTATGTGCTCCCACATAGAGCCGATGTCCTCAGGTCTTTGAGATGTCTGTCCCAGTAGGTCCGAGACACGAGTGGAGAATGTTTCCTTCACCAGTTGTGATTGCAGCTTCCCGACGTCCAGCCTTCTCGGCATACTTCGACGCACAATCTTCGTCGCACTTAGCCGCATGCGTACCTTGGCTGCAACAAGGTAATGGTCGGAGTCTATGTTAGGACCCCGCCATGTTCGCACATCAAGTATACTAGATGCATGCCTTCCGTCAATCACAATATGGTCGATCTGATTTTTGGTCAGTCGATCCGGAGAGAGCCAAGATGCCTTATGAATGTCCAAATGACGGAAACTTGTACTACGCACCACCATGTTATGCGCTGCTGCGAAGCCTACTAGCCTGAGACCATTGCTCGAAGTGGTCTCATGCAGACTATATCGCCCCACGGTGGCACCAAAGATACCTTCCCGCCCAACCTTGGCATTAAAGTCTCCGAGGAGGATTTTAATGTCATGGGATGGGCAGCGGCCGTATGCTCGGTCGAGCTCCGCATAAAAGTTATCCTTGGCGACAATGATGTTAAAGAATTCGGCTGTAACCCGGATTGTTGCTATTCTCTCATTTATCGGAGTAAAATGAGAGACCCGGCGCCTCAATCGAGAGCCTACAACAAATCCACAACCAAATTCATGCCGGTCTGGATGGCAGCTGTAGTATATGTCACAGTCCTTCTTCTTCACGCAACCTTGTCCTATCCATCGCATTTCCTGGATGGCAGTGATGTCAGCCCTACATTTATTGAGGGTATCCGCTAGTTGTTGAGCAGCACCCGGTCTGTACAATGTTCGCACATTCCAGGTGCATACTCTCAAATCATTGTCCTTTGTTCGGTTCTTATGGTCGTTATCTTTAGTCCGGTGTCTATCCGAGGCTTCTCTTTCCTTCACTGAATTTTTGGTTTTTACGTGGGTGGATTTCAAGTCCTACGCCACAACCTAGTTTGAAGAGCCAGGACTCCCGCCGCGCACTTTGGTATGCCGCACAACGGATGTTGAGCAACATTCCAGGGAGAACCACGTGGAGGTAGTGCGTCGACTTGAAGAAAGCAGTATAAGGATCGCGCTGGCATTCGCCAAGTTGAATGCGATCAGCAACTTTACCTTATATGCTTCCCCCCAGTCTACCCCACTTATAATCACTTTTGACAAAATTTGTAATGTACTAGTGACAGTATTATTTCCAATACCCTTTAATGTAACGATGTTATTAACTCGTGTGCCTGAGAGTTTCATAGACACAGATTCCCTTACGAGTGAACACTCGGCTCCAGAATCGAAGCAAAATGGATACGACTCAACGGATGAAATCAATGTTCCAATTGGCTCAGCAACATGGCATAGGTTAACGTGTTTTTTGTCCGTTTTGCTTTGACTTCCCATCGGCTGTCGTTTAGGGCACGCTGATGCAATATGCCCTCGTTTCCACATCTGTAACAAGTAATTGGTCCAGCTTTTGACTCGGATGAACGTGCAGAACTTGAACTTGGTCCTTGTGGCTTCATGTTATTTTTCCTGGAGCGGTAGTCGGCTATTTTGTGACCCATTTTTCCGCAGAAACGACATTTAACAGGTGTCTGCAGGCGCATTTTTTTGCTTACAAAAGTTTCCGGATCGAAATGTTGGGAATATTACACCATTCATAGTTCGTAGTATCTCAAATGACGTTGGACCACTCACATATACCAGCAACAACCGAAAATAGAAACATTCTTTGGATGAACTGTATACATACGACCAAGAGCATCAGTAGAACGCACATCTAGATACCCAGGAATCGGCATCTCCGAGTAAAGCAAAGTTCGTGCAAACTGATCGCTTTGGCAGATTACAAAAAAAATGGTCAATGTAGTTGGTGGAGGTGTTTCAGCACGTTGCTTCGAAGCCATGAAATATATTTTCTTGCTATGCTTAACATTCTTCTGTATATTTAACCATTTATGCTATGTTGCTGTTATTTACAGTTTTTGTAACAGTGAGCTTATTATGACGATTCACGTCAAGTCACACGGGAACGCTGTCGAACGGGATAAAAAAGTATCTTATGTCCGTCTCTTGGCCCTAAGCTACCTACCTACCAATTTTCACCCAAATCTGTTCTGCCGATCTTGAGTTATAAGTGGTGTAACTAACACGACTTCCTTTTATATACGAGGTGTGTTCAAAAAGGAAGGTGACTTTTCAAATTTCGCGGGCAACATATTTTCGATTATCGATTTTTTTGTTTTGTTATATTGGTACACTCTTCCCTAACATCTGTACCAAGTTTCAATGGAACATCCTCTTTTGTTTGGTAGTGAGAGGCGTAAAGTTACAAGTTATTTTGCGAGCTCGGCGATTTTTTGCTATCGAAAAATATGGATCAAAGGATTTGCATCAAATTTTGTGTAAAAAATAAAATTAAGTGCTCTGAAACACTTGAAATGTTGACAGTGGCATACGGTGAAACTGTTCTGAGTAAAAAAAATGTGTACAAGTGGTACAAACTCTTCCAAGATGGCCGGGAAGATGCCAATGACCAGCCTCGCTCTGGACGCCCAAACACGTCAACAACTGATGAAAATGTTCAAGCAGCGACGAAAATTGTTTTGGAAAATCGTCGAATCACTATCAGAGAAGTTGCTGAAGATGTCGGTATATCGCTTGGCTCGTGCCATGAAATTTTTTCAAACGTTTTGGGTATGAGTCGTGTGTCAGCGAAGTTTGTTCCGAAATTGCTGAATTTTGACCAAAAGAACCGTCGCATGAGCATCGCTCAAGAGCTGTTGAATGACGTCAACGACGACCCAGATTTACTCAAAAGGGTCATAACTGGTGACGAATCATGGGTATATGGTTATGATATCGAAACCAAAGCCCAATCGTCCCAATGGACGGAGATTTGCAACGATTGAAGAGATAAAGACTGCATCGCTGCAAGAGCTCAAGGCTATACCGAAAAGTGCTTATGGGAAGTGCTTTGAGGATTGGAAAAACCGTTGGCATAAGTGTATTGTATCTGAGGGGGATTACTTTGAAGGGGACAACATAAATATTGATAAATAAATTAATAGTTTTTCTTGAAAATACAAAGTCACTTTACTTTTTGAACACACCTCGTATGTCGGAATGGAGTTGTGGCTATCCATTATTAAAGCCGTCTCTGAAATATGGCTGCGAGTTTTGCATTTCCTCGGCTGTGACATTTCGTGACCACTCTTCTATGACGCTCAGCAACTACTCAACTATTTCACAATATTGCATCATCCAAGCATTGTCTGAAACGCAACTGATCGAATTCGCCGCGATTGCTCTCTTTCTCTCTTTCTAACACGTTGTCACGCCGATGCTACGCAAAACAGAGAGCTCTGTTCTTACAATAAACAGAAGACGGAGATAAAAAGGATGAGACAAAAATGGTATTCACATTTTATTTAACAGAGATGCCAATACTTCATTTGAGATGACAGTATTTAATAGAGATGACAAAATTGGTACATGTTGCTTTCTTTTAACAAAATGAATAGCGATTCGACACGGCCTTCCTGACCATCACACGTCCTCGTGTGTAACAAAAGATTCAAAATAAAGTAACTCAGTCTGAAATGAGTCCATCCAAAATAAACCAAAAGTATAAGTTAAACGTAACTTTTCATAGTCCACATTACAATTATTATTATTCATATGCGGACCAATCTAATTGACAGAAGTGAGAAGGAAACCCATATTACGAAGACTGACTGCGGATTCCAAAGATATATTAACTTTGTACCAGGACAGCCCATCGGCTTACCGCAATGCCGATCACCAAACATCACATAAGTCAACACATTAACTCGTGTACCTATTAG
This sequence comes from Drosophila formosana, assembly GCA_035045625.1. Classification (NCBI taxonomy): domain Eukaryota; kingdom Metazoa; phylum Arthropoda; class Insecta; order Diptera; family Drosophilidae; genus Drosophila; species Drosophila formosana. Next base: position 201,862 of record JAWNOW010000599.1, read on the forward strand.
CACTGGCCATTCGATATGTGGCTCACCTAAGGGTTTGGCGTCCCAACTACCACATTGAAATCCATCAACGCAGATTATTCGCCTGAGTCCTCAAACGGATTCGTGTCGTCTATTTGCACGTCTTCTAACTCTTTGGAATCCACCAATGAATCTCTGACGTATCTTTCAACGTCTTCGCTCTCATTGGAATCCACCAATGAATTTTTAACGTCTTTTTCGACGTTTTCAGACACATCACACATATCCAATTCCTTAAGAATCTCTTCTGTCGGCATGCTCCTTAAAGCTTCATGCGCATACTTATATGTCCGCTTATTCACCAAAGACTTTAGAGCATACCGATCTCCTTCCAGCACCTCTGTCACCAGGAATGGACCTTTAAATTTTTGGTCTAACTTTATTTGGTGTCTCTCTTCATTTCTGAGTAGAACATAATCGCCAACCTTAAAATTTTTATACCCGCTACCCATAGGGTAGAAAGGTATTATAACTTAGTGCCAACAGAAAATGTATGTAACAGGCAGAAGGAGGCATCTCCGACCACATAAACTATATATATTCTTGATCAGTGTCAACAGCCGAGACGATATAGCCATGTCCGTCTGTCCGTCTGTCAGTCTGTCCGTCTGTCCGTCTGTATGAACACCTAGATCTCAGAGACTATAAGAGCTAGAGCTACCAAATTTGGGGACACTACTCCTATAGGTGCTACGCAGATCAAGTTTATTTCAAAAGTTGGATGCCACGCCCTTTCCGCCTCCAAAATTCTAAAAAAGCCGTAAAAATAGACCTAGAGCATTGAATTTTGGTGCGCATAATAATAATTATAGTCTCAATGATTCCTGTGAATTTGGTTGAGATCGAATGAAAAACAAGGAAGTTATTAAAGAATCAAATTTATATGCAAAATTCACTTGCAGCTGCCCGCGCTTTGTTTGTTTAGTTGACAGTGTGACCATAACGGTGTTGTGGATTTTTACCCGCTATTTTCAAATATATACAAAAAAACCAGTTTTAATATATTCGGTATATTTTTTGTTAAAATATCATTTAAGTTTTTTGTTTTCTCTCGAAATGGGTTGCGGGTATCATACGGTCGAGCACTCTCGAGTGTAGCTTTCTTATTTGTTAAATTTAACTTTGTTCTTATCAAATCTAGCTTTATCATACAATGCATTTTTCTTCATATTTTCTTTTGCCATATTTCTTACAAAATTTACATCAAATTTATATTATCTTCACATATTGGTAACATATTAAAAGGTCTGGCTTCTTTTCCAATTAGTAATTCAAGAGGACTTGCTTTTGTTACTCGATTTGTTGTACAATTTATAGACAATTGTATGTCTCCTAAGGCATCTTGCCAAGAACGCTGGCTACTTTCAATGGCAGTTAACATACTTTTAGCACACTCATAATGCGCTCCACTTGTCCATTTGCTCGACTAGCTCCTGTTGCAACTAGATGTAGCTCCTGTTGCAACTAGATGTAATTGGATTTTTTGCATGGAACAGAAATCACTAAAACATGAGCCTGTAAAGCATCTACCCTGATCTGCGATGATTCGTGTTGGTACTCCAAATATAGATATTGCTGATTTTAAAGCGTCTATACAGCTTTCACTATTAATATTTACCGTGTGGTGCAAAAAAAAAAAATCGTAAATGCGTCAATTTGTACGATAATATACTCCTTCTGATCCTTCTTGCCACTTAATTTGCCCGTAATATCCATATGGATCGTGTGCCATGGAATCTCTACCTTGGGTATTGGGTGGAGTTCGATTGGCAACTTTCCCGAAGGAGGCTTAGTTAGTTTACAAGTAATGCAATTGTCTACAAATTTACGGACGTACTTGGCCATATGCTTAAACCAATAAAATTCGTACATTTTGTCTAACGTTTTTTCTCATCCTAAGTGTACGATTGCTTCATGCACATGGTTTACTACCGACCATCGGAAGGCTCTAGGGACAACTGGGAGACATCTAGTTTTGCCGCTTCGCTGAATTTTACGGAAAAGAGTTTTTGAGCGCAATTCATAACTTCTTGCTAAATTCTCCTCGAGTTCATTGTTTTAATTTTAGATGCAATAGTTGAAATCTCTGAATCTTTTTGTTGCTCAGCAAGAAGCCAGTTATCTGTAATTTCAGCTAATAGGATATGCTTCTTTTGTATACCTGTATGAGCAATTGTCTCAGCCGGCTTACATATAGGATTACGCAAAAAAAAAATCAACATGAGCCATTTTAGCACCTGGCCTGTACTGAATGTCGAAGTCGAATAACTGCATATATGCCCACCAACGGTGCACTCTTGGTGTTAGTTCAACTTTATTGCGAGTGGCATTTAGCGAATTGCAGTCAGTCAATACGACGAAACGTCGGCCATGTAAATAGTGCCGAAAATGTTTCAGGGAATTGTACACAGTTAAAGTTTCAAGCTCATATGAATGATATCGTGATTCCGTAGGAGATGTTTGTTTGCTATAATACTCGATAACGCGAGGTTTATTTTCTATTTTATGGAGTAGAATAGCGCCATAGCCATCCATACTGGCATCAGTATGCAGCTCAATGGGATACTGAGGATCAAATATAATAAGAACGGGTTCATCTATTAATGTTTTGATAATTTTTTTTCGTATTTGCTCGTGTTCATGTTTCCATTCAAATGTTTTATTCTTACAGGCCAAACAGTATAATGGTTTCATGATTTCTGAAAATTTTGACACAAATTGCCGAAAATAAGAGGCAAGGCCAATAAATTGTCTTACTTGGGTCACGGACTGTGGAGGGGGTAAGACGACCAATGCGTGTATTTTGCGTGGATTTGGTCGGATTTCACCCTCACTAACAAGATATTCAATGCTTGATTTAAGGAATGAGCATTTGGAAATATTGAAACAAAACCCAGCCCGTGATAACATTTTTAAAACCGTTCTTAGCCTTGTTAAAGCTTCCTCTTTGGTTTGTGCAATAATCATGATGTCGTCCATATAGACGATTACGTAAGAATAGGCAATCTCACATATCGCTTTTATAATTGCCCGCTGAAATACAGATGGAGCATTTTTTAACACAAACGGCATAGTTAGGAATTCGTATTGGCCCTCTGGAGTCACAAACGCTGTACGCTCAATCGAATTTGGATTAATAGGGATCTGGTGGAACCCGCTGGCCATATCCAAACAACTAAAGAATCTTGCTCCACGTAGCCTAGATATTTGATCGCTAATTAGCGGAAAGGGATATTTTTCAGCAACAGTGTTTGTATTTAGCTCGCGGTAATTTATATAAAGGCGATCTGATCCATTTTTTTTTTTAACGAGTAGCATAGGACTGGCAAATGGGGAAGTACTGGGGCGAATTATATTGGATAATAGCAATTCTTTAATTTTATTTCTCACTATTTCTTTTCTTCTATACTAAGCCTGTACGGTCGTCTGTGTATAGTTTTAGTAGTATGTTTACCTGAGTATGGGCACAAGTGACATTAATGGGGTAATTAAGAAGATAATTTATGGGTTTAGCTGTCAAAAAATATGTCAAGTGGTAATTAAGAGATTTGATGAGGGTCAAAAAGTAGTGTGGGTGTTTAGGGATCGTGGTGATCAAAGGGTTAGGTAAATAAATAAACAAATAAATTAGACTATTGGGGGGTGAGTGTGGTGTGATAGGTTGTGGGGATTGGAGTGTTGGATCTTGTTTGATTTTAGGATAAGTCAAGTGTATGAGGACATATGACACCGAAAACTGGTGCGGCGACCGGCGACCAGCGATCGGTGACCTTCGACAGCTGCAACAGCCGGAATCGATTGAATGTGTTGACAGATCTGGGTTGCGCGAGCGCAGCTGGCAACAGGGTTGGTGATTTTCGCCACCAGCATGCATTCGAACGCAATTCGAACGCAACAGGCAGGGGGCGGGCCTTTGACACGTGCAGTCGTTCGAACGCAACAGGCATCACACCGAAAAACGGGGGGGCGGGCCTTTGACACGTGCATTCGTTCGAACGCAACATGCAGCTCATCGAATAACTGGGGACTGTGACCTCGAATAAGTTGACACCACCTGCGATCGTGTGAACAATTTTCGTTTACATATCCCAATCCCAATCCCCAGTAAAATAACGGTTTTTCTTGAATTTGCCTTGTGATCGATAGCGACAGTCAGAACTCTAAAAGAGGAGAGGACGATAAACATATTGTAATGTTGGTGTCATATATCGCAACAGGGACGCAAGGAAAATTAGGTGAGCGAGAGGGAAGATAAGTCCACGATCGTCGGAATGTGTATAAGCGCCCAACATTGAAAGGTCACATGACTCGAAAAATAATAAATAAACAAAATGCTATGTATGTTAAATTGTGATGCTGGTCCACTTGACCATGGAAACACTTGAAAACAATTTCTGAAAAGATCAGATGTATGCTGATAGTTTTTAGAAATCACTTCTAATTCGTCATTCGAAGCAAACCGCCCTAGTTTCCCAAAATTTGAAAATTGTTTAAACAAATTTAAAAATTTGAAAATATTTTGTGTAAAAATTTGTGTAAAAATTTGTGTAAAACAAACAACATCAACAACAACAACAACAACAACAACATCATCAACAACAACATCAACATCAAAACCAACAACAACATCATCAACAACAACACCAACAACACCCACATCAGCAACGTCATCAACAACAAAACCACCAACATCATGAATTCAAACAACATTAGCAACTTCAACAACACCAACAACACCAACAACTTCAACAACATAAATGGAGTGTTTTGTCACCCATGCCAGCAGTATTTACCTGCAAATATGCAATGGCACCACCATGTTCGCACCGAGTTGCATAAATATAATGCAATCCGACCGGTGGATGGACAGGTGAAGCAAATTGTTGATGGATACAAGGGACGTATCCTTCAATATATGTTTATTAATGAGGGAGCTGCTGTAAGAATTCCTGATGAAATCCTTAATGAAGCTGGAGTAGCACTGATTCCTCATTTAGAAAGGGTAATGAGCTCACATACAACATCAAAAGTTAATTTTGAGTTGTTTGCTGAGTACATGCTGCTGAAAGAGCATGATTCCCAAATAGAGGTAAAATCGTTCCAGAGCAAAATGTCACTGGTTTCGATGTATTCCAATTTCATGGAACTCTATGAAATGCATGCAGATGCAATTAAAAATAAAATGAGTGAGTTTCAGGAAAAGGATAGTGGATGGACGATGACTCGTCTCATCAGAGTGGAGCTAAACATGCTTCAATGTGATCCCATTAGAGGATCACAACATTTTAAAATTCCGTTGAAGCTTGAACACAAACGAGCTCTCATCAACGTGCAGAACAATGATGTGTTCTGCTTCAAGTGGGCAATAATATCAGCCCTTAAGCCAACTAGAAATGCACAGCGATGCTCCAGCTACAATGTCAACATAGCTTCACAAATAATTCAAGTGGACAACAACTAAAAGGTGGACTTCAGAGGACTATCGTTTCCAATGGAGCTTAGCAAAATGAATGAGTTCACAAGACGGAACCCACTCATCAGCATAAATGTGTTTGGATATGATGAGGAAGCAAACAAAGTGTTTGGACCACTTTACTATGCTGGATTTGAAGGGAAATCGCACATCAACCTACTACTATTGGATGGACGAAATGGAAATGTACACGGACACTATGTGTGGATAAAAAATATATCTGCGTAAGTACAAGTAATAAAATAAAAATAAAATTTAAATAACATATATCGAATTCTTTATAATTTCAGTCTGCTCTCATCACAATTGGGTAGGGAGCAACCAAAGCGTTGGTTCTGCAACCAATGCTTGCGATATTCGACGAGTGAAGAGAGGGCCAGTCGACATGGAGAAATATGTAGTCGAACTGTTACGGAGCCTCCTAAGCCCCACCAGACAGAGGTGTTCTTTAAAAATCACCACCGGCAGCTGAAGATTCCATTCACCGTGTATGCAGATTTTGAATGCATACTGGATTCTTCTAATATAGATGTAAGTGATAATTCACAAACTATTAATAAGCATGTGCCTGTAGCATTTGCATACTATATAAAGTGTGCTGTATCAAGCACTAGATAAGTTTGTTTTAAGAACGGGCGGGGATGTAAGCCGAACTTTCATTGAAAGTCTAACGTCCGATTTGTCCGAATTGTATCAGAGCCACATGAAGAATGTGGTACCCATCCAAATGAGTCCACAGGATTCATATAATTTCGATGAGGCCATTAGTTGTCATATTTGCAAGGGTAGTTTGGGTAATGACAGAGTGAGAGATCACTGTCATTTTACTGGCACATACCGAGGTGCAGCACATAATTCGTGCAACCTCAACCATAGGAAAGAAAATTTTATCCCCGTGTTCTTTCACAATTTGTCAAAATATGATGCACATTTGTTTGTGAAAGAGCTCGGGGAGATTAAGGGGGATATTAAAGTAATTCTTTTGAACAAGGAATTATATATTAGTATTTCAAAATTTGTGCCAGTAGGAGACGATACCCTAGAAATTCGATTTTTTGACTCTTTAAGATCTATGCCCTCTAGTCTAAGCACACTTGCAGGAAATTTAAGTGAGAACAATTGTAATGTTCTCAAAACGCAATACCCAGAAAAATCTGATTTTGCCCTACTTCGTAGGAAAGGAGTATTCCCTTATGAATATTTAGATTCAGCTCAAAAGTTGGAAGAAACTTGTCTCCCACCAAGGAGTGAGTTCTACAGCAATTTGACAGAGTCAGAATGTTCTGAGGTAGACTACAATCACGCATGCTCAGTGTGGAATAACATCAAGTGTCAAACTCTTAAAGACTACTTGGAGTTATATTTGAAAACTGATGTTTTATTGTTAACAGACGTTTTCGAAAACTTTAGGGAAATTTGTTTAAACATTCATCAACTCGATCCTGCCCACTATTACACAACTCCAGGGTTGTCATGGGATGCGATGTTGAAAACAACAGAGATCCGCCTTGAGTTACTCACAGATATTGATATGATAAGACATATTCAGTGTGGAATTCGAGGTGGATTAGTTCAATGTAGTCATAGACATACCAAAGCAAACCACAAATACCTTAAAGATTTTGATTCTACAAGAGAATCGGAATATTTAATGTATGTGGATGCAAATAACCTTTATGGTTGGGCCATGTCTGAACCTCTAGCTTACAGTGAATTCAAATGGTTAGAGCGGGCAGAAGTACAATCATTTGATATTGATAATATATCTGATAACAGTGAGTATGGATATATTCTTGAGGTTGACTTGGAATATCCATACTCACTCCACGATATGCACAATGATTTGCCCTTCTGCCCGTCCAATAAATTACCGTCAAAATCATCAAAAATTCCCAAGCTAATAGCTGATCTCCGCGATAAGGAGAAGTATGTTATACACTACAAAACTCTACAGCAGTGTATTAAGCATGGGTTGAGGATAAAAAAGATTCACACCGTCTTAGAGTTTAAACAGAAGGCCTGGCTTAAAAAGTACATTGATAGGACTAGGGCAACAAATAATTTTGAAAAAGATTTTTTCAAATTGTTAAATAATGCTGTCTATGGTAAAACCATGGAAAACAGCGAAAAGAGGGTAGACATTCGGATTGTTACAGAATGGAATTCTCCAGACGTAGGTCCACAAGGTGGGCGCCCTAGATTGTGTGCTAGAGACTTGATATCCAGGTCAAATTTTCATAGTGCAACAAAGTTTAATGAGACTATGTTTGCAATTCAGATGAAAAGATTACACAACATTTGTGATAAGCCAATATATTTAGGCTTTGCAGTGTTGGAATTATCTAAATTCAAAATGTATGATTTTCATTTTGATTATATGAAACCTAAATTTAACAAAGCACTTAAATTAAATTATATGGACAAAGATTCGTTTATATACTCTATAAAAACGAACGACTTCTATGAAGAAATTCGTGATGATGTCGAATTGAAATTTGATACATCTGAGTATTCAAATGAATTGGCTACATTATACAATTTTAAACAGTGCAACAAGAAGCGTTTAGGTTTCTTTAAAGATGAGCTGCATGGTAAACCAATGAGTGAGTTTGTTGGGTTACGTTCAAAAATGTATGCATATAGGTGTGAAAATTCTGGTACTGCTAGGGAAATATGCGTAAAAAAGAATAAAGGAGTAAAGCGCAGTTGTCTGGAGAAGGTCACATTTGAGGGGTATAAAAATTGTTTGTACACAGGACAGCAAGCACGTGATAGCATGTTCATGTTTAGATCTAGAGGGCATGAAATTAGTACACTAAAAATAACAAAAACTATTTTAGACAATAAAGATGATAAAAGAATAATTTGTGCAGATGGGGTTTCAACTCTAGCAATAGGGCATTACTCTACAATTCCCAATGAAATTGAGGGTTGTATATCTACTCTAGAAGCACAGTCCAGTGTTTGGCGCAGCAAATATATGTGCATTGGAGGAGAACTCACAAAGCACTCAAAGTAAAGTGAGGAAGGTAAATGCTTTAAAAAGAAAAGTTGAAATAAATGAAAGTGCGGTAGACATCCAAGAGGCTCAAATGATAATGCATTTTATGCTATTAGATGGCATTAAAAAAATAAAACGATAGTTTTAAATTTAAAATGTGATAGTTTATTTAAACAAAACAAATGTATACTTATAAGATATTTAGATAATAGTAATTTCATTTTAATAAACTTAAAAAATGATGTTAAATAAATAAATAAATGATATAGATTGAAAAAGAAAAGAAAAAATGTTTTACTTAAAGATTACAAAATTTCAGTTTTATGAATCCAGCTGTCTTCGGTTTTGGGGAAACCCAGCCAGCGGACCAGAGCTCTATTCCCTTTCCTTTTCAGCACTTTTTCAACCAGGTAAGTATTGGGAAAAGTTGTTTTTTTCAGTTCTTCTTTATAGAAACCACCTTTGATTGGATTCCCATTCCAGTCTTGCAGTAAGTATGTTGTTGGGTAAGTATTTTGTACTTTAGTTATTCTGAATATTTCAGTTGTCCAATTTGGGGTATATCCCTTTTCAAATACATGTTTATATTTGCTGATGCGTACATAGTCCCCTATCTTTAGTTTACTACCAGCAAACATTTTGTTATTATTGTATGCAGTTTTCAAGATGAGTTTTTCATTCTCACCGTTTACATTGATGGGTGCAATTTTTATGGTTTTGTGTACTCTATTGTTGTATATGTCAATTAATTTTTTATACACATCAATCCATTTGTATGTTCCATTGAAACTGAATTCTCGCCCCATGAGTTCTTTTAAAGACCTGTTGAATCTCTCAACAATTGAGGCCTTTAGACTACTATATGTTGAATAGTGATTGATTTCATATTGTTTGATCAGAGCTGTAAATTTAGTGTTAAAGAACTCTATACCATCGTCTGATTGTAGATTCTTGGGTACTCCTCGTCCTGATTTAAATATTTTCTCCATTGCCTGAGCAACGTCCTTCGCATGTTTCGACTTTATTGCTTCACCCCAGGCAAATTTTGAGAATGTGTCTATTACTGTTAGCAAGTATCGATAACCATTATTTGATTTTGCGTACTTTCCCATTTCAACCAAGTCGACTTGCCATAAATCATTTATTCCCTTTGTGATGACTCTACGCCGTAGAAAATGTTTCCGCGAGGAAGCATGTAATTCGTTTACAATACCTCGTCTGCTCATATTTAGATGGTTTGTAATCAGAATAAGAGAAATTTACTTGAGCCGATAACCATATTTAATTTTTTCATAAATGCTTGACGTAAGTTCCTCAAGTCTCAATATTCTTTCATCAAGTTCTGCAGTTTTAAAATTTATTGATCGATAAACAGCATCTTGATGTTGTGAAATCGTTGACATTAGAGATTCACTCGACTCGTTCATAACCTTATCCACATATTCTTTAATGACAATGTCAGTGTTCTCTTTTGGTATGACACCATTTTTTATACGTTTTCGTTGAATATTAAAGTTCCCACCTGCATCAATGTAGTGTCCCGATAAAGTTTTCTCATCTCGTATTAAATGATTAGGGTTCTGCTTCTCATGTATGTAGTGTCCAAACTTGTCAACAGACATGATGATTATAAACTCTCTTGAATATTGACATGCCATATATATATATATATATATATATATATATATATATATATATATACTTAGCATATAATCTGAGCCTCTCTCAATTCTTCAATTATCGATGTAATTTCATTAGTGTGATTAGTATTTCCAGCTGATTGAGAGGCTATTAATAGCTGCAGTCGTTCAACCAACTCATTTGGATCATCCCAGTATACATAATTGGGTTTATTCATATTAAGGGTCATAAATCCAGACCCAGATACACTTGGTTTAGAGCGTTTGGGTGTAGACTCGGCAGTAGGTGTTTTCGCTAAAAGTGGTTTTATAATTTTCGTATATTTATGTGCTCTTGTTCCTTTCAACTGTCCACTTGGATGAAACTTTCTTCGATATACATTAGTTTTTATCAAAATTTCTCTGTATATTTTCAAGTCATTTTGACTGTAATTTTGTGGTTGACGATGGAATATTAAAGAATATAAACCATTTGTCAGTTCCCAGTTTTTACCATCTTCAAATTCAATTTTATTGCCAGATACATTTATGTAATTACTTCCCATCATTAATTGACCGGTTGCATTTTTGTATGGTCCAAATGTCACATCCAAAAGAGGATTTGAGCTCTCATCATGGTGTACAGCTAGATGTGTTAATGAGGATGATGTATGAGGGTACACTTGACTCAATATCGCTCTTGATGTATGGGGCTCATCTTGATTCGGGAGTACAAATGATGTATCCTCTATTGCTGACTGAGAATAGAATTGATTATCATCATCATCATCATCATTATCATCACTGTCATCATCATATTAAGTTTTTAGTTTCTTCATCTTCATCTTTTTCGCATGTAGTGTGTTATCTCCACTAATGTTTTGTTTAGGTGTCATTTCAGTTTTAACATTTTTATAGTCTGTGGGTAACATATTCTGTAACTTTTTAGTGTCATTAACAAGTTCATGTAAAGGTTCTGTTATGGGTTTGAATGTTTCCTCCAAACCATCAGTATTCTGAGTTTTGAGTTGTTTTAGTTCAGAAAATTTTTTTTTTAGAGCTTTTCGACTTTTGGTTAATTGAGCTAAAATATTTTGATTTATTGTAATTTAAATTCACTCAAGCTGTTAGAACTGAAACGGTTATTTCACTCTAGTGGTTGTGAATGGACTGTGAACTACTTGACGAATCGTAAGCATATATAGCTGTAATAATTTGAATTAAAAAACAAAATTTTTTTGATTTATACTTCATTTTATTAAAAACAATTTGTAATATACAATTTATAAATTTGTTCTAATATCAAAGTCTATGTTGTCGTCTTCTCTTCTGGTAAGTATATATTTTTTTTCCTTAACCAGCTCCAGGATGCTCTCTTCAATCGCATTAAACCGAGGAGGGAGGAAAACGAAATGGTTCTCCAGCTCAACCATCACGTTGGTGCCAAATTATCCTTTAGCGTTTTTCGCTTTCATGATATTGTATGGTGTGTTGATGAGCAGCTTCTTAAAGTGAAGTTTACTCATCACTTTAAGCGAGTTGAAGGCGCTCTTCACTCGGTCCTCATTGGCCTTCAAAAGATCTTCATTGATCTTTAAGAGATTATCATTGATTTTCAAAAGGTCATCAAAGTCCTCTCGGTTGTGTTCATAAAATGTTTGCTGGGATTCCATTTCCGTGAGATCAATCATGTTGGATGCGGTGTTCTCGTTGATGGACATTTTTGATGGTGCTGTGGGTGTTGGTTGCTGGTTGCTGAGGTCGTGGACGCTGATTGCTGATGCTGTGGAGACTGTTGGTGCTCACTGAATGATATTTTCCTTCGAGGAGCTGGTTGATTTTATACCCACTAGCGACATACACCACCGATTGGTAGGAAAGGAGCTCGAGGATGTGGTGTAAGATGAACACGGCGATTGCCACTGTAAACCAGTGGTCATACAGTAGGACTTAAGCTGGCGCCCAGAAGACGGAGGCCGTACTTATTAGCAGCCGAAAGAAAGTGGAGACGGTCAACATCAAAGTGGCCGGGCGAAATCACCTCAAAGAGAGACTACGTACTTGGAGTCTTTATTGATTCGGTGTGTTCCGAGAGATTGGCGGCTGCGAGCTGCAAGGCGGCCATAATAGCAGGGCTCTTTCGCGCATAATGCTCATACACGTGGCCCTAGGCAAAGCCGACGTGTCCTGTGAGCAGTGTAGCAAGATCTGTTGCCCTCTCGCCGCTCCAGTTGGGCAATGCATTGAAAACAAAAAGCTACTACAGAGATTTGCGGCGACGCACCGGCTGGGAGCAATAAGAGTCATAAGTGGCTTCAGGACTATATCCGACGATGCGGCCCTTGTCATCGCCGGAGTCGCGCCATTCGAAGAGCTAGCTACCGAGCGGGCGTCCGTGTATCGCCAGTTGCAAACTGCAGGTCTCGAAGCCACCGACAAAAAAGTGATTCGCGAGACAGCCAGCAGGGCCCTGTTGGAAAGGTGGCAACGACGCTGGAACGAGTCAACCAAAGGTCGCTGGACTCACCGCCTCATTCCCAATATAGGCGAGTGGACAAGGAGGAAGCACGGGCAGGTAAACTTCTGGATTACCCAGATTCTTAGCGGGCACGGGTGCTTCAGGAGCTATTTGCACCGTTTCGGCCACGAAGCGTCGGCGGAATGCCCCCGGTGCGGACCAGGCGTGGTGCAGGATGTGGAGCACACCATCTTTGAATGCGCTAATTACGCAGGTGAAAAGGCAAGTCTGGAAGTGGCTCTAGGTTGCACCATTAATGCGGACAACCTCGTTGCACAAATGCTTCAGTCGGAAGCGAAGTGGTCTGCAATCAGCGACTACGCGGCAGTGGTGATGTCCAAGCAGAGAATGGCAGAGAGAGCCAGAAGAGGAGTGCTGGATTGAGCGGCGCGGGAGCTTCTGTGAAGCAATACCTAACGGTGGTCCCACAGGAGAAACGCTCCGCTCAACAAATCTTTCCAAATTTCTCCCTTTGTTCATACTGTAACTTCCTCCATTCCTATTTTTTTTTTGTTGTATCTTAAATTTCCTTTTATCTTGTTTTTTTTTACCGAAATAAAAAAAAAAAAAAAAAAAAAAAAAAAAACACACACACACACACACACATACACACACGCTCACAAATACACACAGGATCCACCCTTCACATATCGAGTTGGATTGTATACAAACTGTATCTAAAACTGATCTCTTGCCAATTTATATTAGATGTTTGTGTTAACCAGGCCTGATATCAATGGCTGTTTGTGTTAACCAGGTCTGATATCAATGGCTGGTTTTGTTAACCAGGTCTGATACCATTAGCTGTTTGAACCGACCAGGTCTGATACCATTAGCTGTTTGAACAGAACAGGTGTGTTGGTAATAGCTGTTTTTAGACCAGTTATATCCTGTAAAAAAAAAGCTGAAATAAAAGCTGAAAATAAAGCCAAAGTTCTAAAAATCCAAGATTAATGCAAAACACCTCCTCAATTAAACAATTTTAATTTGTTTTAAAATTTTTTTTTTTTTTTTAATTTGTTTTAAATTTTTTTTTTTTATTTTAAAATTTTGATTAAATATATATTTATATTATTTTTAAAAATAAAAGTTGAAAATAAAATTTAAAATAAAAGCTGAAATAAAAGCTGAAATAAAATTAAAACACCTCCCCAATTAAAAAATTTTGTTTTGTTTGTATATATTTATAATTTTATTTAAAAGGTATTTCTTATTTTAAAATTGTCCCACGCATATCTGGGTCCTCCTCAATGTCTTTCAAGAGGGCATCTAAGTCCTCTTGGGTTATCATATTGTCACATGACAACGGGTCGAGGAGGTTGAAGACACTTGTGTCTACGAACTCCTCCTCCGTCACCTGAGATTCCGATGAATCTTCCTCTGTTAGCATCGTCAATGGTAGGTTGTCTATCAACCTCCACAAAATGTTAAAGTTGTTGATGTTATCAAAATTGTTGCATTCCATATTGTTGTTGTTGTTGTTGCTGTGATGGTGCTGTGATGGTTTGATGTTTTTGTTGTTGTTGCTGCTGATACTGCTGATGCTGTTGATGCTGCTGATGCTGTTGATGCTGCTGATGCTGTTGATGCTGTTGATGCTGCTGATGCTGGTGTTGCTGGTCACTGAATGATATTTTCCTTCGAGGAGCCGGTTGATTTTATATCCTCCAACGATGAACAAAGGAGCATGTTCTCGAGCATTTCTCGAGTGAGGTTCACAAAGGCCAACCGATTTTCAAGTGGTTCTGTAACGGGACACACAGTCCAGACATGTGCGTTCTTACAAGGAACACACATACACACACACACACACATATCATAAACACATTCCACCCATCTTTAGTGCAATGAGTTGGATTGCAACAAAAATTGTAGACACAAATGTCCACAGTTAACTGTACCGAATTGTTGCAAACGTTTATAATTATACTTAATGCTTTCTCCCAAATATTTAATTACTTCTAATGGTGGTTGTAAGTTCCCAAAACTGTCAAAGTAATATGAAACAGAACCTCTCTTAAAATAAGCTACCCAATGCGTTCCTTTTGATGACGAGTCTGCTAAATTTATTATTCCACACTCACGATATAGTGGGATTTTTGGTAATTCATCTTTCATATAAACACCCCGAAAATGTTGAATATTTTTAAAGGCAAACCGCATGATATCAAAGTTAGATAATGCCCTTTTGGGTAGCTCGCTTAGTAGTTTTTTTGGTTGCGATTTTGTTTTCGATTATTTTTATTAAATGATATTCCATACCCTTTTTTGTATGGTTGTAAATACAATCCCTCACCCAACGAAACAGTTTCCATTTTTTTATTATGTCTCTTGTTCTCCTCTAGTTGCTGTTTTGCTATCTTTGCATTGTTAATAGACTTTACTATTGCTGCGCTACCTGACGCTAAACTGCCCACAGCGCTAAGTGCTGTTAAAATTGGTACAAGTGGCAAGAAGCCACCTACCTTGGGCACATTTATAACCCGTGGAACTACAACATTTTTCCTACAACCCATTGAGTTAGATACTGCTTTTCGTGCAACTTTTATTGCATGAAATATGTCAAGCGGTTTATTTTTTTTCAATTCCTTGGTCGCCTTTTTGATTATTGAAGCAAGAGACGTTTTTACTACTTTCTTCGTCTTTTTCTGTTTTGATCCCATACCAAATTTTTTCTTTACCTTCATCATGTTCGTTACAAAGTACGCTGCTGCTCTCTCACCAAAACTGCTATTCGATGCTTTTACACGATCCCAGGCCCTATCAATTAAAACAGAGTCAGCTTTATGACGCTCACTCAAGTCCTTACTTTTTGAATATGCTATGTCGTGTTCCCTACAAGCTTCATCCAAAGCATTGATTCCACGATCACCGCGTGCTAAACGTTTCTCTAGCTTTGTACCTGGTCCACAGTAATTGTACCCAGGTAAATGCACTTCAACGGGTAGAGCGTTTATTATATTGTTTACAAGACCACCACCCTGTTTGACATTTGATTTACGAGTGTTTATATTATAAAAATGTTTCATCATTTTATAACGACCTCAATCCACCAACGTTCCTCATTGAATGAAGTACTTCTCTCATTAACATGCGTTTATTACCACAAAAGAAAAGCATCTTAGTGAGAAACATTGAGGGCGGTGGGCATGGGGAGGAGAATCAACAGCCTCGTCACAGTACCTTGCTACCCAACACAATTAGAGCTTTAATTGTTGGTCCATCAAATTGTGGGAAAACCAATGTGATGCTTAGCCTCATAGAGAGTCCAAATGGAGTAAAATTTTAAAATATTTATGTATTTTCAAAGAGTTTATATCAACCGAAATATGAGTATTTGGAAAAACTTATCAAACCAATACAAGGAATGGGATACTACACATTCTCCGCAAATGACACAGTTTTAACACCACAGGAAGCTAAAAATAATTCCATTATGATATTTGATGATGTGGCATGTGAAAAACAGGATAATATCCGAAACTATTTTTGTATGGGTCGTCATAAGAATATTGATTCTTTTTATCTTTGCCAAACGTATACACATATACCGAAACATTTAATACGTGATAATGCAAATTTTATTATAATGTTTAAACAAGACGATTTAAACATGCGACACATATATCGAGATCATGTAAATAGCGATATGGACTATGAAACATTTATGGAAATATCACGAAATTGTTGGGTGGATAAATTTGGATTTCTAGTAATCTCTAAGGATGACGATATGAAAACTGGCCGATATAGAAAAGGATTTGATCAATTCATTATACTTTAATTAAAATGGATAACAGTATAATGAGGTGACGGTGAAAAGACAGTCTACAGTCAGGCTTCAAAATGACTACATCTTTAACATTTACATTGAACGGGAACACATCAGTTATAACCGACAATTTTTTCCCACAAAATGAACTAACACGCAATTATGAGTGTGCTCACATATACCAGCAACAACCGAAAATAGAAACATTCACCATTCTTTGGATGAACTGTATACATACGACCAAGAGCATCAGTAGTACGCACATCTAGATACCCAGGAACCGCATCGCCATGCTTCCGTCTTTAAAAATAATAATAATAATACGTGGCATCTCCGAGTAAAGCAAAGTTCGTGCAAACTGATCGCTTTGGCAGATTAAAAAAAAACTGGTCAATGTAGT
Organism: Drosophila formosana; assembly: GCA_035045625.1. Classification (NCBI taxonomy): domain Eukaryota; kingdom Metazoa; phylum Arthropoda; class Insecta; order Diptera; family Drosophilidae; genus Drosophila; species Drosophila formosana. Next base: position 218,663 of record JAWNOW010000599.1, read on the forward strand.
TGGTGGAGGTGTTTCAGCACGTTGCTTCGAAGCCATGAAATATATTCTCTTGCTATGGTTAACATTCTTCTGTATATTTAACCATTTATGTTATGTTGCTGTTATTTACAGTTTTTGTAACAGTGAGCTTATTATGACGATTCACGTCAAGTCACACGGGAACGCTGTCGAACGGGATAAAAAAGTATCTTATGTCCGTCTCTTGGCCCTAAGCTACCTACCTACCAATTTTCACCCAAATCTGTTCTGCCGTTCTAGAGTTATAAGTGGTGTAACTAACACGACTTTCTTTTATATATGTCGGAATGGAGTTGTGGCTATCCATTATTAAAGCCGCCTCTGAAATATGGCTGCGAGTTGTGCATTTCCTCGGCTGTAACATTTCGTGACCACTCTTCTATGACGCTCAGCAACTACTCAACTATTTCACAATATTGCATCATCCAAGCATTGTCTGAAACGCAACTGATCGAATTCGCCGTGATTGCTCTCTTTCTCTCTTTCTAACACGTTGTCACGCCGAGGCTACGCAAAACAGAGAGCTCTGTTCTTACAATAAACAGAAGACGGAGATAAAAAGGATGAGACAAAAATGGTATTCACATTTTATTTAACAATGATGCCAATACTTCATTTGAGATGACAGTATTTAATAGAGATGACAAAATTGGTACATGTTGCTTTCTTTTAACAAAATGAATAGCGATTCGACGCGGCCTTCCTGACCATCACACGTCACCGTGTGTAACAAAAGATTCAAAATAAAGTAACTCAGTCTGAAATGAGTCCATCCAAAATAAACCAAAAGTATAAGTTAAACGTAGTTCATCCAAAGAATGTTTCTATTTTCGGTTGTTGCTGGTATATGTGAGTGGTCCAACGTCATTTGAGATACTACGAACTGTGAATGGTGTAATATTCCCAACATTCCGATCCGGAAAATTTTGTAAGCAAGAAAGTGCGCCTGCAGACACCTGTTAAATGTAGTTTCTACGGAAAAATGGGTCACAAAATAGCCGACTACCGCTCCAGGAAAAATAACATGAAGCCACAAGGACAAAGTTCAAGTTCTGCGCGTTCATCCGAGTCAAAAGCTGGACCAATTACCTGCTACAGATGTGGAAACGAGGGGCATATTGCATCAGCGTGCCCTAAACGACAGCCGATGGGAAGTCAAAGCAAAACGGACAAAAAACACGTTAACCTATGCCATGTTGCTGAGCCAATTGGAACATTGATTTCATCCGGTGAGTCGTATCCATTTTGCTTCGATTCTGGAGCAGAGTGTTTACTCGTAAGGGAATCTGTGTCTATGAAACTCTCAGGCACACGAGTTAATAACATCGTTACATTAAAGGGTATTGGAAATAATACTGTCACTAGTACATTACAAATTTTGTCAAATGTGATTATAAGTAAATACTGTCTTGAAGTCCTTTTTCACGTAGAACTTAACAGTTGAATTAATTACAATATAATAATTGGTCGAAAAATCTTAAGTCAGTGATTTAGTGCTACGATAACAAATGATGAAATCAAATTTTGTAAGACTAAGTCTGTGCATACCCTTTCTGCTTTGAAAAATAATGTCAATCTTGCTAATGTGGATAATTGTGTGGTGTAGATAAAGAAAATTTGTTAGATATTTTAAATGAATTTTCAAAATCATTTATAGACGGATTTTCGAAAAGCCTACCGACATGGTCACACTGTCAACTAAACAAACAAAGCGTGAGCATCTGCACGTGAATTTTGCATATAAAATTGATTCTTTAATAACTTCCTTGTTTTTCATTCGATCTCAACCAAATTCACAGAAATCATTGAGAATATAATTATTATTATTAGGTCTTTTCTAACGGCTTTTACAGGTTTTCGGGGGTGGAAAGGGGCGTGGCATTCAACTTTTGAAATAAACTTGATCTGCGTAGGACCTATAAGAGTACTGTCCCCAAATTTGGTAGCTATAGCTCTTATAGTCTCTGAGATCTGGGTGTTCATACAGACGGACAGACGGACAGACTGACAGACGGACATGGCTATATCGTCTCGGCTGTTGACACTGATTAAGAATATATATACTTTATGGGGTCGGAGATGCCTCCTTCTGCTTGTTACATACATTTTCTGTTGGCACTAAGTTATAATACCCTTCTGCCCTATGGGTAGCGGGTATAAAAATGGATCAGATCGCCTTTGAATAGATTACCGCGAGCTAAATACAAACACACTTGCTGAAAAATATCCCTTGCCGCTAATTAGCGATCAAATATCTAGGCTAAGTGGAGCAAGATTCTTTAGTTGTTTGGATATGGCCAGCGGGTTCCAACAGATCCCTATTAATCCAAATTCGATTGAGCGTACAGCGTTTGTGAGTCCAGAGGGCCAATACGAATTCCTAACTATGCCGTTTGGGTTAAAAAATGCTCCATCTGTATTTCAGCGAGTAATTACAAAAGCGTTAGGTGAGATTGCCTATTCTTACGTAATCGTCTATACGGACGACATCATGAATATTGCACAAACCAAAGAGGAAGCTTTAACAAGGCTAAGAACGGTTTTAACAAGTAAGAAAGCTACAGTAAAAAGCTTGAATGATATTTTAACAAAAAATATACCACCGAATATACTAAACAATTTTTTTGTATATAGATATTTTTTTTAAATCCATTAAATACCGACATGGTCACTCTGTCAACTAAACAAACAAAGCGCGAGCAGGTGCAAGTGAATTTTGCATATAAAATTTATTTTTTAATAACTTCCTCGTTTTGTATTCGATCTCAACCAAATTCACAGGAGTCATTGAGAATATAATTATTATTATGCATACCAAAATTCAGGGCTCTAGGTCTATTATTACGGCTTTTACAGTTTTTGGGGGCGGAAAGGGGCGTGGCAAAAATCTAAAACAATCTTGATCTGCGTAAGACCTACACGAATACTGTCACCAAATTTGATATCTCTAGGTCATTCACACACTTAAAACGTCCATATGCACTGGGCACAACAAATCACTTTTGTTCTAATTATCCGATTTGTACAAAAAATACAGGGTATATTAAGAGTGTCAAGCGCAGATGGGCTACCAAATTAAACACCATTACACAAGAAACTTTTGGAGTTATACGCGATTTACATAAAAAAAACTTGACTTTTTCTAGATTAATGCTTATTGTGGGCGAAGGGGGCTTGGCATCCAACTTTTGAAATAAACTTGATCTGCGTAGGGTATGAAGGAACCTTTTTGCCAAATTTGGTGTCTCTATGTCTTATAGTCTCTGAGATCCAGGTGTTCATACGGACAGACAGACGGACAGTCGGAGAGATGGACATGGCTATATCGTCTCGGCTGTTGACACTGATCAAGAATATAATACTTTATGGGGTCGGAGATGCCTCCTTCTGCCTGTTAAATACATTTTCTGTTGGCACTAAGTTATAATACCCTTCTACCCTATGGGTAGCGGGTATAAAAATTCTTCGATGAAGCATTCCAAGTATAATACGTGGCATCTCCGAGTAAAGTGCAAACTGATCGCTTTGGCAGATTACAAAAAAACTGGTCAATGTAGTTGGTGGAGGAGTTTCAGCACGTTGCTTCGAAGCCATGAAATATATTCTCTTGCTATGCTTAACATTCTTCTGTATATTTAACCATTTATGTTAACTTGCTGTTATTTACAGTTTTTGTAACAATGAGCTTATTATGACGATTCACGTCAAGTCACACGGGAACGCTGTCGAACGGGATAAAAAAGTATCTTATGTCCGTCTCTTGGCCCTAAGCTACCTACCTAAAAATTTTCACCCAAATCTGTTCTGCCGTTCTTGAGTTATAAGTGGTGTAACTAACACGAATTTCTTTTATACGAGGTGTGTTCAAAAAGTAAGGTGACTTTTCAAATTTCGCGGGCAACATATTTTCGATTATCGATTTTTTTGTTTTGTTATATTGGTACACTCTTCCCTAACATCTGTACCAAGTTTCAATGGAGCATCCTCTTTTGTTTGGTTGTGAGAGGCGTAAAGTTACAAGTTATTTTGCGAGCTCGGCGATTTTTTGCTATCGAAAAATATGGATCAAAGGATTTGCATCAAATTTTGTGTAAAAAATAAAATTAAGTGCTCTGAAACACTTGAAATGTTGACAGTGGCATACGGTGAAACTGTTCTGAGTAAAAACAAGTAAGAAAGCTACAGTCGAGAGTGCTCGACCGTATGATACCCGCAACCCATTTCGAGAGAAAACAAAAAACTTAAATGATATTTTAACAAAAAATATACCGAATATATTAAAACTGTTTTTTTGTATATATTTGAAAATAGCGGGTAAATATCCACAACACCGTTATGGTCACACTGTCAACTAAACAAACAAAGCGCGGGCAGCTGCAATGAATTTTCCATAAAAAATTGATTCTTTAATAACTTCCTTGTTTTTCATGATCTAACCAAATCAAGGAATATTGAGAATATAATATAATGATACCAAAATTCAAGGTCTATTTTTACGGCTTTTACAGACTTTGGGGGCGGAAAGGGGCGTGGCATCCAACTTTTGAAATAAACTTGATCTGCGTAGCACCTATAGGAGTAGTGTCCCCAAATTTGGTAGCTCTAGCTCTTATAGTCTCTGAGATCTAGGTGTTCATACAGACGGACAGACGGACAGACTGACAGACAGACAGACGGACAGACGGACATGGCTATATCGTCTCGGCTGTTGACACTGATCAAGAATATATATAGTTTATGTGGTCGGAGATGCCTCCTTCTGCCTGTTACATACATTTTCTGTTGGCACTAAGTTATAATACCTTTCTACCCTATGGGTAGCGGGTATAAAAATGTGTACAAGTGGTACAAACTCTTCCAAGATGGCCGGGAAGATGCCAATGACCAGCCTCGCTCTGGACGCCCAAGCACGTCAACAACTGATGAAAACGTTCAAGCAGTGACGAAAATTGTTTTGGAAAATCCTCGAATCACTATCAGAGAAGTTGCTGAAGATGTCGGTATATCGCTTGGCTCGTGCCATGAAATTTTTTCAAACGTTTTGGGTATGAGTCGTGTGTCAGCGAAGTTTGTTCCGAAATTGCTGAATTTTGACCAAAAGAACCGTCGATGAGCATCGCTCAAGAGCTGTTGAATGACGTAAGAGACTCAGATTTATTAAAAGAGTCATAATGGTGACGAATCATGGGTATATGGTTATGATATGAACCCAAAGCCAATCGTATAATGGACGGAGATTTGCAACGATTGAAGAGATAAAGTGTCGTGCAAGAGTAAGGCTATACCGAAAAGTGCTTATGGGAAGTGCTTTGAGGATTGGAAAAACCGTTGGCATAAGTGTATTGTATCTGAGGGGGATTACTTTGAAGGGGACAACATAAATATTGATAAATAAATTAATAGTTTTTCTTGAAAATACAAAGTCACCTTACTTTTTGAACACACCTTGTATATGTCGGAATGGAGTTGTGGCTATCCATTATTAAAGCCGCCTCTGAAATATGGCTGCGAGTTGTGCATTTCCTCGGCTGTGACATTTCGTGACAACTCTTCAATGACGCTCAGCAACTACAACAGTCTGAAACACAACTGATCGAATTAGCCGCGATTGCTCTTTTTCTTTCTTTCTTACACGTTGTCATGCCAAGACTACGCAAAACAGAGAGCTCTGTTCTTACAATAAACAGAAGACGGAGATAAAAAGGATGAGACAAAAATGGTATTCACATTTTATTTAACAGAGATGCCAATACTTCATTTGAGATGACAGTATTTAATAGAGATGACAAAATTGGTACATGTTGCTTTCTTTTAACAAAATGAATAGCGATTCGACACGGCCTTCCTGACCATCACACGTCACCGTGTGTAACAAAAGATTCAAAATAAAGTAACTCAGTCTCTCAAAAGTATTAGTTAAACGTTACTTTTCATAGTCCACATTACAATTATTATTATTAATATGCGGACCAACCTTACTGACAGAAGTGAGAAGGAAACCCATATTACGAAGACTGACTGCGGATTCCAAAGATATGTTAACTTTGTACCAGGACAGCCCATCGGCTTACCGCAATGCCGATCACCAAACATCACATAAGTCAACACATTAACTCGTGTACCTATTAGCACTGGCAATTCGATATGTGGCTCACCTAAGGGTTTGGCGTCCCAACTAACGCATTGAAATCCATCAACGCAGATTATTCGCCTGAGTCCTCAAACGGATTCGTGTCGTCTATTTGCACGTCTTCTAACTCATTGGAATCCACCAATGAATCTCTGACGTATCTTTCAACGTCTTCGCTCTCATTGGAATCCACCAATGAATTTTTAACGTCTCTTTCGACGTTTTCAGACACATCACACATATCCAATTCCTTAGGAATCTCTTCTGTCGGCATGCTCCTTAAAGCTTCATGCGCATACTTATATGTCCGCTTATTCACCAAAGACTTTAGAGCATACCGATCTCCTTATAGCACCTCTGTCACCAGGAATGGACCTTTACATTTTTGGTCTAACTTTGTTTGGTCTCTCTCTTCATTTCTGAGTAGAACATAATCGCCAACCTTAAAATTTTTAAATTTAGCTTTGTTCTTATCAAAGCTAGCTTTATCATACAATGCATTTTTCTTCATATTCTTACAAAATTTACATCAAATTTATTATTATCTTCACATATTGGTAACATATTAAAAGGTCTGGCTTCTTTTCCAATTAGTAATTCAAGAGGACTTGCTTTTGTTACTCGATTTGTTGTACAATTTATAGACAATTGTATTTCTCCTAAGGCATCTTGCCAAGAACGCTGGCTACTTTCAATGGCAGTTAGTTTAGCACACTCATAATGCGCTCCACTTGTCCATTTGCTCGACTAGCTCCTGTTGCAACTAGATGTAATTGTTTTTTTTGCATGGAACAGAAATCACTAAAACGTGAGCCTGTAAAGCATCTACCCTGATCTGCGATGATTCGTGTTGGTACTCCAAATATAGATGTTGCTGATTTTAAAGCGTCTATACAGCTTTCACTATTAATATTTACCGTGTGGTGCAAATAAACAAATTTAGTAAATGCGTCTATTTGTAAGATCCTTCTGATCCTTCTTGCCACTTAATTTGCCCGTAATATCCATATGGATCGTGTGCCATGGAATCTCTACCTTGGGTACTGGGTGGAGTTCGATTGGCAACTTTCCCGAAGGAGGTTTAGTTAGTTTACAAGTAATGCAATTGTCTACAAATTTACGGACGTACTTGGCCATATGCTCAAATCAATAAAATTCGTACATTTTGTCTAACGTTTTTTCCCATCCTAATTATCAACCAAAATCCCACACGTCCAATATGCAGACTCAGCGTCTGACCAACTTCCTGCACGCGCCGAGTGCACCTGTAAGATTCGAAGAAGACCAAAACCAAGTTGCCCAACACATCCGCCACATGCCGGTGCAAGCCAATTCCAAGAACATCGCGAATTGCACCCAACTCGCCAACCAGAAGCAGCGCAGTCAACGCCGCTGCTGAGACTCACAGCTTTATATAGGGCCAGCTTAGACTTAGTCTTTTAGTCTCTAATTTGAATTAATAAAGAACAGTTCCAGTTGGAACCTTGATCAAATTTTTTTGTTATTATTTCAAAATAAATAATTAACTGGCGCCCGAGCAGGGACCGGAAAGTTCGCGTATCGATAGAGCAAAACAGTTTCTAAGTGCGCCAAGAACATTTCAGTCAAAACCGCGTATCGATAGAACAAAACAGTTTCTAAGTGAGTGGAAACAAATCGCGTAACGAAAGTATAAAACATAACTAAGTGCGCGATTCACAAAAAGTTATTATTCAAATAGAGACTCGTGGTTGTAAAAAGATCACTGGGAAATAATAACAGGCCAAACGACATTAATTTGTCAAGTGCAACAACAGCAATTCATTTTGCGAACCTTTACGACCATTAATTTAGTCAGTTAAAGGAACAGTTCAAGCAATCTCGGCAATTAAGTTAGCCAACATAAACCCACACCAAAGCAATTAAGTTAGCTAGTGGAAAGGGTGAGACTGCAAGAACTGCATCGGTGGACCACAAATTCTGTAAGATCCGTTCACAGAATACTCTCCAGGAGGTATGGATCACGGAGCCCTAGTAGCAGCCGCAAAGAGGAACAACCCCGTCCCATCAGGAAAGGTGGCCACATCATTATTAATGTAAGTTAGAAATAAGCAAATAAAAGAAAACGGAACATTCAGAACAAATGCAAATAAATGAAAATTGAAAGTTAGAAATAAGAAAGCTAAAAGAAAGCTCAAAATACGAAAAAAGTACATTGAAAGTTAGAAATAAGAAAGCTAAAAGAAAGCTCAAAATACGAAAAAAGTACATAAGTCTGTGTAACACGATAAATAAAACAAAAAGATCACAACGGTGATATAACTTATTCCAACTTTGCCATTCCTAAGGGACCCTCCAAAGTAGAAGGAAAAAACCATCCACTGGTTATAAACTGATAATATAAAAAAGAAAAAAATTAGGAAAAGAAACGAAAAAGTTAATAATAAAATAATTCGTTCAAATCGCTTATGGCCCATCGTAGTAACTTAATTCGACCCCCCATATTAAATACAGAAGAAATAGAGCAAGTTAGTGAAGCGCAGAGACACCGTACAATAGAAAGACAAAATAATAGGCAGATAGAACATCAACAAAATAGAGCCATCATGAACGAAGACAACAGAGCTGCGTTAATAGCCGCTGTAAGCGAGATATTGGCTGACAACTGCCAAGACTAATACGACAGCATACCAATCCTGCAGAAGATTTTCTAAGTCTCCCAGATCATGTTATTGCCCCAGAACATCAAAGAAATTTGACAGATTTAGATAGGGTACCCGACATAGCAAAAGGTTTACGAGAATTTAGCGGAAACCCTGAAGAATTCAGCTCATGGAAAAAGAGCGTAGAGCGTGTCCTACAAACTTACAACTCATATCAGGGTACGCCCAAATATCATAATATCTTGCACACAATTCGAGACAAGATAACTAAATGTGCAGACCAAGCGTTAGAAGCATATAAGGTACCGCTTAACTGGGATGCCATGTGCAAATGTCTTTCGCTGCATTATGCAGATAAACGAGACATAGCCACTCTAGAATACGAAATGACTACGCTAGTACAAGGTCCGAATCAATCAGTGGAAGATTTCCACAAGGACGTCTACAGACACTTGTCCCTAATTTTGAATAAAACAAACAGCATGGAGATTGACAGAAACGGGGAAGCAATGTTGACAAAATTATACAGAGACAAGGCGCTAGACACTTTCATTCGAGGGCTACACGGTGACTTGCCTCGGCTATTAGGCATGAAAGAGCCAGCAGTCCTACCCACGGCGCTGCATCTCTGCCTAAAAATGGAAAATCAAGCCTTTAGGTCAAAACATGCCACGGTTAAAGGACAAATGTCACATTTCAGAAACAGTGGTGGTAGACCCGTACAAGCGCCATCGAATGTCAACTCCCCAAGTAGACAACCACCACTAATCCCTTTTAGACAACAACCACGACAATACATACACTATGGACAACAACCACCGACTCCACTACCAAGACAATATTTTCAGAATCCTGGGTACCAGACAACTGCTGCCCCACGGTAATACACCGTCGCCACAACATCTCAACAGGTTGCACCACCTAGGCCCATGGCCCCAAAACCGCTTCCGCGTCCAGAACCAATGGATGTGGATTCCGGCGTACAAACAAAATTTGTCAATTACATGAACAGACCACGATTCAAAACTGGGAAAAGACCCCCGGGTCCTATACCAGACGGACAGAAACGACAGAGAAACTTTAACATACAGACAAACAATGACCAAACTACTGAATCCGGTGCAGAAACTTACACTACCACAACTAATTATGAACAAGCAGCCGCTGAAAAAAACAATAGAAGAATACATCGAACAGGTGGACCACTATGACAACAACTATGACGACGACACTTACTCTGCACTTAATTTTTTAGAATAAAAAGTTCCTCTCTCCCATACTTTACGTGTAGACTGAGGAACGGCCAGATAATAAAAATTCTCATTGACACTGGGTCCAACAAAAACTATATAAAACCAAAATTCGTAGAAAACCCCATTAAAAATAAACAATCCTTTCATGCCGTCTCGATAGGAGGAAATACACTAGTAACACACCATAAAATAGCCAACTTGTTCAACTTAACGGATGTTGAGGTAAAATTTTTCTTATTAAAAGATTTAGAAACCTTTGACGCTATTTTAGGTAATGACACTCTAAAGGAATTAGGAGCTGAAATTAATCCTAGTAAAAACCTAATGATAGTCAGGAGCAGTATAAGAATCCCTTTGAAGGAACAAATCTTTGAAGCAGTAAATACAATAGTCCCAAGAATAACCCACTTGTCTGAAATGCAGAAAACAAATCTAAATCAACTCTTGAAAAAATTTCCAAATCTCTTCGCCAACCCAAATCAAAAACGGACCTATACTACGAACGTACAAGCGACAATACGAACATCATCGGACACCCCTGTATATTCCAAGTTTTATCAGTATCCGATGACACTGAAAGACGAAGTGAATAAACAAATAAAAGAGCTTTTAGAAGATGGAATAATTCGACCATCTCGGTCTCCATACAATTCTCCTGTATGGATTGTACCCAAGAAAGCTGACGCTTCAGGAAAAAAGAAATATCGCGTCGTAATAGACTATCGCAGATTAAATAAAGTAACCATTGCAGACAAATATCCCATTCCTGAGATTGGCGAAGTACTTGCACAGTTAGGCAATAATAAAGTATTTTCCGTCCTTAAAAGTGGTTTCCATCAAATCCCTTTGATACCTTCGGATATAGAAAAGACCACATTCTCCGTAAATAACGGAAAGTTTGAGTTTACACGACTCCCCTTTGGTCTCAAAAACGCGCCCGCTATATTTCAGCGAGCTTTGGATGACATACTTCATGAGCATATCGGTAAAATATGCTTCATCTACATAGACGATATCATCATATTCAGTAAAGATGATGAATCTCATTACAAAAACTTGGAGTTAATCTTTCGAACTTTACAAGATGCCAACATGAAATGTCAGTTGGACAAGTGCGAGTTCATGAAAAATAAAGTTGAATTTTGTAGGCTTTGTAATCTCGGAAACCCAAGTAAAGTCGCAGCAATAGCTAACTATCCCTGTCCTAAAACATTAAAGGAGCTGAGATGTTTTTTTCGGGCTCTCCGGCTACTACCGGAGATTTATACAAAGTTATGCTAAATTAGCAAAACCCCTTACGTCTCTTTTAAGAGGGGAAGATGGACACGTGTCCAAAAAAATGTCATCAAAGAAATTAATTATGCTTGACTCTGAAGCATTAGAGGCTTTTAAAAAATTACGAAGTTGGCTTATCTAAAAGGAAATAATTCTTCGCTATCCGGATTTTACTAAAGAGTTCCACTTGACGACTGACGCATCTAACTTTGCAATAGGAGCAGTCCTGTCGCAGAACAACCAACCGATTTCATTTCTCTCACGAACACTTTCGAAAGCTGAAGAAAACTATGCAGCTAACGAGAAAGAAATGTTGGCCATCATCTGGTCACTTAATGCTTTGAAAAACTACCTGTATGGAAAAGCGAAAGTTAAAATATTCACCAACCATCAACCCTTAACACACTCCCTTAGTAGTTGGAATGGAAATGCAAGAATTAAAAGATGGAAATCCTACCTAGAAGAATATGATTATGAAATATTCTACAAACCAGGAAAAGAGAACGTCGTAGCCGACGCACTCTCCAGAATACCAACAGTTCAAATTAATTCCATAGCCTCAACTCAGCATAGTGCGGAAAGCTCAAGTCACGAACTAATACCCAGTATGGAAGTCCCCATTAATGTTTTTAAAAACTAGATATTTCTCCATAAATTAGATAAATTCGACTATAAATTCTCTATATCATTCCCCACTTTTCACCGACACGAAGTATACCGAAAAGAATTCAATGAAAAATAATTAGTAGAAACCCTTAAGAAATACCTCAATCCTTCAGTTATAAACTGCATCCAAACAACTGAGGATATAATGGGGAAAATACAACTAATCTATCCTAAATACTTTAAAAATGTCAAAACGCGTTTTTCTCAATCAATAACCGAAGACCTCACTAATGAATCTAGACAAGAAGAAGAAATGCTCAAAATCCATAATAGAGTACACCGTAATGCCGAGGAAAATAAAATTCAATTAGCAGAAAAATTTTACTTCCCTAGAATGAAACAAAAAATAATCGATATAGTAAAACATTGTAAAATTTTTAAAGAATCTAAATACGACAGACATCCCCCTAATCCGGAATTAAAGAGAACTCCAATACCGGAATACCCCGGTCACATTATTCAATCCACATTTACTCCACCAAAGGTCATTTAGTGCTTACAGCAATAGATAAATTCTCAAAACTAGCACAGGCACGCATAATCAAGTCTAAGGCAATAGAAGATATTCGAACACCACTTAGAGACATTATTTTCTACTATGGAGTTCCTAAGTTCATTGTACTAGATAATGAGAAATCTCTCAATTCAAGGTCAATTAAATTCATGCTCGAAGATCAATTAAATATCACAATTTTTACAACACCCTCATATAAGAGTACGGTTAACGGGCAAGTAGAAAGGTTTCATTCAACACTCTCAGAAGTGATGAGATGCTTAAAGAAAGAAAACATCCATAGAACCTTCGAAGAACTTCTAGATAGGGCCATATACGAATATAATTACTCTTTTCATTCCACAACCAAAAAGCGACCATTAGAGGTATTCTTCGGAAGGACAGTTACGACAAAACCAGACCAGTATGAACAAGCCAGACAAGACAATATCGACAGACTTAAAATAACTCAAAATAAAAACTTACAGTTTCATAACAAAAATAAAAACGAGATAATAACTTATCAACCGGGGCAAGAAATATACGTAAAGGTCAACACCCGTCTAGGCTCAAAACTTTCACCTAGATTCAGGAAAGAATTTGTTAAAGAAGACAAAAATACAAACATTTTAACAGAATCTGGAAAAATCATACATAAAAGTAACATCAAATCATAATATTCACAGGGTATTACTATAAACAATGACCGAAGCCACGATGGACATTACGAACTATACGAACGCTTAAACTGTGACTATTCATAGGGGACTGGGGAAGCTACAGACATCCACGACAAAGCTAGTACATGTAATAGACCTGAGTCAAATTCAAGAAGCGCTGGACCTACTTAATGAACATACAGAGGAGGGTTTGAAACGTAGTCCATTATATTCTACACTGCATCATGAAATAAACGCAACTATTAGCGCGCTCAAGACAATAACAGATTCTCCAAGCAAACGTAAATCTAGGTCCTTAAATTGGATAGGTTCAGGATGGAAATATATAGCAGGCAGCCCAGATCATGACGATCTCGTCATGTTAAAAGATAATCTTAATAATCTTATCAGTAATAATAATCGACAGGTCATAGTTAATACACAGCTGGAACAAAGAATAAACAAACTCACATCTATATCAAACTCCCTTGCAAATTCAATACAAAAAAGTAGTTCTCTCAGTAACGAAGTAGCCATTATTCTTCACAACGAAATCAGACTATTAAAGGAAGAAATAGTAAATATCAAGTATGCCACTCAATGGGCTAAATTAAACTTAGCAAATACCCTTTTATTAAACAATAACGAATTAAATGAAATAGGAAATATATTCAGAGAAGGCAATATGCCACCAATGTCAATCGAAGAAATAATGGAATTCTCCGATATATCAATGCTTCATAATAAAACCACACTTTTGTATATTGTTAAAATTCCCAATTTAGAATACATAGAATATCAAGACATTTTGTTAAAATCAATAGTTAAAAATAACACAATTGTACACCTAGACACCAACCAAATATTTTTGTATAATGATGTAGTATATGGCATACCAAATAACTGTAAAACTTACTTCGATATAAAAGTTTGCGATAAAAAGAATGTAATTAATATAAGTCAAACAAAATGTATTCCGAAATTAGTTAAGGGAGAGAAAGCACTGTGCAGTTTCAGCAATGCAGATCACATTCAGGAGATAGAAGAGATTACCAACGGCCTAATTCTCCTCAACGATTTCAACGGCAATTTGGTCTGGAATGGAACCGAACACCATGCAGAAGGTACATTTCCAATCCGTCTTATCAACGATTCTATGCGCATCAGGGAGCGGCAATTCAACAACATAGAGCCAGTTATCATGAAACCGGGAGCACCAATCTTACAGATAACACCAGAGGAGACTGAACGTCTAAGGATCCTATCCCTAGAAGCACTGGAAGCACTGCATCTTAATAACACCAACAAGCTGCAGTACATACAGACTCACTCCATGGTCAACAGCATTACGCTGTTAACACTCTTCGGTATCATCTTGATTACGACGTTAGGACTTCACGCTTGCAGCCGAAAGAAGAACACAATCACTCTTCAACTTGGACCAACACCAGCTCCAGCAAAACCCATCGACACATCATTTTACAAGCAAGAGGATTTACAAAAAACCCCGCTACCTCAGTTCAACAACATCCCATATTTCTAAAAGATGGCTTGAGGACAAGCACGAATTAGAGGGGGAAGAGTTAACACTCAAAATATTATCAACCAAAATCCCACACGTCCAATATGCAGACTCAGCGTCTGACCAACTTCCTGCACGCGCCGAGTGCACCTGTAAGATTCGAAGAAGACCAAAACCAAGTTGCCCAACACATCCGCCACATGCCGGTGCAAGCCAATTCCAAGAACATCGCGAATTGCACCCAACTCGCCAACCAGAAGCTTGAGGACAAGCACGAATTAGAGGGGGAAGAGTTAACACTCAAAATATTATCAACCAAAATCCCACACGTCCAATATGCAGACTCAGCGTGTGACCAACTTCCTGCACGCGCCGAGTGCACCTGTAAGATTCGAAGAAGACCAAAACCAAGTTGCCCAACACATCCGCCACATGCCGGTGCAAGCCAATTCCAAGAACATCGCGAATTGCACCCAACTCGCCAACCAGAAGCAGAAGCGCAGTCAACGCCGCTGCTGAAACTCACAGCTTTATATAGGGCCAGCTTAGACTTAGTCTTTTAGTCTCTAATTTGAATTAATAAAGAACAGTTCCAGTTGGAACCTTGATCAAATTTTTTTGTTATTATTTCAAAATAAATAATTAACTTATATGCCCACCAACGGTGCACTCTTTGTGTTAGTTCAACTTTATTGCGAGTGGCATTTAGCGAATTGCAGTCAGTCAATACGACGGAACGTCGGCCATGTAAATAGTGCCGAAATTGTTTCAGGGAATTGTACTCAGCTAAAGTTTCAAGCTCATATGAATGATATCGTGATTCCGTAGGAGATGTTTGTTTGCTATAATACTCGATAACGCGAGGTTTATTATCTATTTTATGGAGTAGAATAGCGCCATAGCCATCCATACTGGGATCAGTATGGAGCTCAATGGGATACTGACGATCAAATATAATAAGAACGGGTTCATCTATTAATGTTTTCATAATTTTTTTTCGTATTTGCTCGTGTTCATGTTTCCATTCAAATGTTTTATTCTTACAGGTCAAACAGTATAATGGTTTCATGATTTCTGAAAATTTTGACACAAATTGCCGAAAATAAGAGGCAAGGCCAATAAATTGTCTTACTTTGGATTTGGTCGGATTTTACCATCACTAACAAGATATTCAATGCTTGATTTAAGGAATGAGCATTTGGAAATATTGAAACAAAACCCAGCCCGTGATAACATTTTTAAAACCGTTCTTAGCCTTGTTAAAGCTTCCTCTTTGGTTTGTGCAATAATCATGATGTCGTCCGTATAGACGATTACGTAAGAATAGGCAATCTCACCTAACGCTTTTATAATTTGTAATGGCCCCATATAAAATAAAACAAATACAAGAATATTAATTATTACACGAAACAGAGAAAAATTATCAATTCGGCCGTTGCAATTTGAATTCAAATTGTTACGCGCTTAATGACCGCGAGCGACTCTGTATGTAAGTCGCATATTACAACCCCACACGCAAGCGTTTTGAAGGTTGCCTGAACTTCTGCATCCGGCTTAGATCTTCTTTTCTGCACAATAGCCAAGCGCATCAGATGTAGGCGCTTCCACAAGACCCCCAAAGAGTTATAAAAAACTCAAAATCAATCTAAGAGAGGGAACAATAATCTCTACATATCTCAGAGATCCTGCAGAGATTGGAGATATATAAAAGCAAAATAATTTATGCTTTTTCGTGCCGTGCCGGCAAGGTAATTATTGAAGAAAATTAAAAGTGTATATATTAAAAGTCCAGTCAATTAAATTATTTCCTATAATTAGGCGTGCCCTGTTGATAGGGTCAACATTTCAACTGTAGCCAGTCTCAGGAAAAAAAAAAATCAATTCAGGCAGCGGAACATCGAAGGAAAGTTGGAAAAACCAAAATTTTCTACGGCAGTGGGGAAATTTTCATCATGCAGCTGGAGGCAGATAATGTGCAAATTGAAACATCGTTAAAATTACATTTATGAAAAGTATTAGAAAGACAGTTAAAATAATTGCAAATTGCGAAAAAACCAAAACCAAAAGCCAAATCTAAAGTTGTAAAAGAACAGAACAAAAACAAAGATAAAAGTGTTAAGCATAGGTGGTGACAATATAAAGAAGAAATATAAAAATAAAATTGTACACTGGACAAACTTAATTATGTTTTTATGCCCGATAAAATATTTGCTTATTGAACTTTAATTATTAATTAAAATTAAATCACAGGTGTAAAAGAAAAGAAATGCAACAAAAACCATAATATCCCAATACACCTATATATAAAAAAAAGGGTACAGTATAATTGTTGTCCACAAATGAAAGTGCCACCAAAACAATTAGAACCATTGTTAATATAGAATCAAAAGTTAACCACAATAAAAAAAATAAATTACTGTATCAAAACCACATCATCGAGAAGGCCTTCATCGAGGATTAAGTGGGTGAGTAAAAATTAATTCGCGTCGAGTCTGCTTCCACAACTTGGTTGGCCAGTGTAACTGCCGTTAACGTTGTCAGTAGCTCGCGCGGACTTTCTATGTTTTGTGTTCTCAATTGTTTTGTTTGTTTTGAGCACTTTCGTGAATACAAGTTTATGAATAATAATATATAAAAATAATAGAACTCTGTGTAAATGATCAAGTGATCTTCGAATTAACATGTTATAACATTGCTGTTTTCTTCAGGCACGAAAGCAAAGTTAAAGTTGTCCAATATAAAAATATGAATAGAATGAAATTGTAAATACGAAATGAAATCAAAATTTAACCGATACACCGAGTTGTACACCACCAAGTAAAAGAAGGCAATAAGTAATTAAAACAACATGCAGAATTGAGGCACATTAAAACAAAAACAAACAAACAAATAGTAGAACGCACAGTATTATAAAAGCATACAAATTAAGATCTTAAAAAAAAAAAAAAAAATTTAGAATATGTTAGGGATGAAATCTTATACTTAGAAAATGTATTTGTTAAGCTATTCTATAATTTTCGACATGGATTATGTTGCTCTTTTTTTGTTGTTTATTTAATTAAAATTTTTGAAATGGAAATGAATCGGTAACTTATTGTTATATTTTCTGTTGACATGGGAGCATAAGTAATGCATAAATAGGACGTTACGTTTGGGGTCTTCGACCAAAACTATTTGAAGACTATGGCAGGGAGGGTAATGAAAAAGGGGAGTGACGATCAACACCTTAGTTCTCCGCCTTTGGCTTCACTACCCGTTTGTTATTTTATTTTTTTGTCTTTCTGTTTTCTCTTTTTTTTTTTTTTCCAGAATTTTTGTTGTTGTTGTTGTTGTGGCATTAAGGCTTTGGTGCTTTGGCCATGTGTGGTTTTGCATGAGGATCGTCTCATGGTTTAGTTTCAGCAGGGACTCTATAATATAACATTTAGCATTAGAACAGCAGCACCAGCAACAACCCCCCCAATCCCGCTAGAGCTAGGAATTAATGGGTCCCGCTCCGCTGGTATGTTGCTGCTCGAAAGGCCTGAGCAAATACCCTGTATTTGCTAAAGTCAAAAGAAAATCAGGCAACCATGATGCTACAAGTTTTTGGCGCCCAACCATGGGGCAAGTGCTATTAAAGTATTAATTTACGGATACTAGCATTCGGCCCTGATTAATAAAAGATGTATTTAGCTAAAAACAATTTAAAGAAGCTACTGGAGAGCGACTCATTGTAGCATCTGCTGATTGATGTCGACCGTAGCAAGATTTTAAATTTCTTTAAACATTCGAGGAATCATTTAGCAAAAAGCTGGTGACCAAACATCATCAAAAGTAGTATATCCTAGGATTCAGAGAACTTAAGTGGAATTATGTACTGTTTGATTCCCTGTATGTCTAAAGGAAACTATTGGTAAATACGTCTGATATTAATTATTTATCTCTTAGTCTTCGATTGAAATTTTTTTTATAGTGCTTACATAGTTATGCAGAAGGAATTTAATTTTTATTTAACATCTTTGGAATTCGAGTAGTTGATTATTTGATTACCTCGACCAAGATAAACGATGAAAAGATTATTCAGTTTGTTAGCGTTGAAAATTATAAGAACTTTTTCATGAGCAGGTTTGTTTTTGTGAACATGAATTGAAATTATCTGATGAGGTATTTTACTGGAATACAATGTCGATTGTCCGTAAAAATCCTTTCAGTTGAGGATGAACATTTATGCCAGCTTAAAATAAACATTTAGTAGTTGAAATAGCCCAATCGTATAATTGTATAACAATATGTAGTGAAAGCCGAAATATTTATCTTTACATATGTCTCCCAGTAAAAAGTAAACAGAAAAAAAAAAAACAAAATACAATAATAAAGCATTCCGTTAGAACGCAGCTTTGAGTCAAATAAGACTCAAAAGCAGGGTAATCCTGCAGCAAATATTTGCATTATTTGCGGCGAAGAAATGCTAAATACACAACCTTGTGCTGTTACAAAATGTAATCATGTGTTCCATAAAAGTTGTTTGGAAACTAGAATTCAAGTACATAAGGAGTGTCCCAGCTGCTTAGCAGCAGTACAAGTTAATGAGTGGAGAGTAGTCGTTGGCAACCATTCACCAAACGCCAAAAAGGATGCACCAAGTACATCGCAAAGAGTTGTAGCAACTGGTTTTCGTCCAGTCGTCGAAATACTATTCGTCAGCGGAAATATTTTAGGTTATTAAAAAACAAGAAATCTATTATAGTGTCGACTGTTTTTCAGAACAATATCGACCGTCGTAGTTATGCTAGTGTTTCGTTTTTAGAGTTCTCAGAACTCATCAGTTCAATTTTAACGGAGGATCAAGAAGATAATAACGAAGATATGTATCCATTATTCATTCAAGAAAGGCAGCAACTTGAGTCTGTGAAGGAATTATTTCAAAATTTTGAGAAACAAGGCTTAGGTCGCACAGCGCTAATAGAACATCATATTGATATTGGTGATAGTAAGCCTGTCAAGCAGCGTTACTATCCAGTAAGCCCTGCGGTTGAAAAGCTAATGTTTGCAGAAGTCGATCGCATGCTAACTCTCGGGGTTATCGAGCCATCGCAAAGTGCTTGGAGCTCTCCAATGCGCATGGTGGTTAAGCCCAATAAAGTACGGTTATGTCTAGATGCTCGGAAGCTAAATGAAGCTACACGAAAAGACGCATATCCTTTGCAAAGCATTGAAGGCATTTTCGCTCGTCTCCCGAAAGCAAATTTAATTTACAAGTTAGATCTGAAAGATGCATATTGGCAGATAAAGCTCACTGCGGAAGCGAAACCTTTGACTGCATTTACAGTCCCAGGCCGAGCATTATACCAGTTTACGGTCATGCCTTTTGGGCTCTGTAATGCTCCATCCACAATGTCGCGTTTAATGGATGATTTAATTCCTCCAGACTTACGTCATTGCGTTTTCGGCTATCTGGACGATCTTGTTATTGTTTCAGAAGATTTTTCTCCTCATCTTGCGGTTTTAGTTCGTATAGCAGACCAATTCAGAAAATCAAATCTTAATGCAATGCAAAAAGTCACTTTTGTGTCACTAAGGTAAATTATTTAGGATATGTGACTAGTAGCACTGGTGTAGCCACTGATCCTGAAAAAATTTCTTGTGTGCTATCTTGGCCCACACCTAAGAACTTAAAACAAGTTCGAGGTTTCCTCGGGGTTTGTGTTTGGTACAGAAGATTTATACAAGATTTCGCAGAAATTACGTGTCCCATTACTGAAGTGCTGAAAACAAAAAAAAATTTTATTTGGTCATCAGAAGCTCAGAAAGCAATGAAAAAATTAAAAACATTGCTAACTACTGCTCCTGTTCTGCAAAATGCAGATTTCTCACGAAAATTCTTTTTGCATTGCGATGCTAGCGATTACGGCATTGGCGCGGTATTAGTGCAAATGTCAGATACAGGAGAAGAAAGACCACTGGCATTTATGTCCAAAAAATTAGCTAAAGCGCAAAGGAACTACAGCGTGACGGAACGCGAGTGCCTTGCCGTAATTTTAGCTATTGAAAAGTTCAGGTGTTACCTAGAATTGCAGCCCTTTGAAGTAGTGACCGATCATTCAAGTCTTCTGTGGTTGATGCGGCAGCAGAATGTATCCGGTAGATTAGCCCGTTGGATACTTCGTCTGCAAGCCTTTAAGTTCACTATTTCTCATCGAAAAGGAAAAGTTCATGTTGTTCCAGATGCGTTGTCGAGAATTTGTGAAGAAGAAATTTATAGCGTCGAATGGATAGGTCCCGAAATTGACTTAGAGTCCTCAGCATTCCTTGAGAAAGAATATGTAGAGCTCAAAGAATTAGTTGAAGCAAATACCGAGAAATTCCCAGATATGAAAACTGCCGACAAATATGTCTACATTCGCACCGAGCATCCGTCAGGAAACCAGACCAGGATTTGGATGTATGGAAGCTATGGGTGCCGGAGCCATTACGGTTAGCAGCGATTCGCCAAGCTCATGATTGTGTAATTGCTTCTGACGGCGGAATGCAAAAGACCATTGAACGATTGCGAAGACACCTATACTGCCCAAGTCTATCCAAGCAAGTTCGGGAGTATGTTCGTGATTGCGATATTTGTAAAGAAACAAAAGCTCCAAATATTACTCTACGACCTCCCATGGGGCAACAAAGCATATCCTGCAGACCATTTCAGAAATTGTATATAGATATACTAGGTCCTTATCCACGAAGTAAAAAAGGTCATATTGGACTATTAATTGTTCTTAACCATTTCAGTCGACACCATTGGCTATGTCCCCTAAAAAAATTCCCAACCGCAGCCGTTGTAGAATTTCTTGGACAAAGAATTTTTGCAGAATTTGGAATTCCTGAGACTATTGTCAGCGACAATGGATCTCAATTCAAATCCAATGAATTTAAAGCCTTTTTGACGAAGTTTGGAATAAATCAAACTTTCACGGCTTTATATTCTCCTCAAAGCAATGCTGCAGAAAGAGTAAATCGGTCCTTACTTGCCGCTGTTCGTTCTTATCTAAGAGCCGATCAGACTGAATGGGATACTAACTTGACAAGTATTTCTTCGGCTCTACGATCAGCTTTGCATCAAGCGATAGGATGTTCGCCGTATAAGGCTTTGTTTGGTTTTAATATGATCAACCATGGCAGTGATTACAAGTTACTAAAGCAATTATCGCTTTTAGAAGAATCACCACTGTTAACGCCTCGGGATCAGCTACAATTATTACGAGAAGATATTAAAAACAATAGTCGTGCTGCTTACGAGCGTAATGCGACTCAATACAATTTGCGTTCAAAACCCGTCTCCTTTAAAGAAGGTCAAGAGGTATTTAAACGAAACTTTTATTTGAGCAATTTCTCCCACAACTTTAATAAGAAATTGGGTCCCCAGTTTACCAAGTGTAGAATAAAGAAGAAAGTGGGTACCACATATTACATATTAGAAAACTTACAAGGCAAAGAAATAGGCACATACCTTGCGAAAGATTTGCGCAGCTAATTCCATCTAATCGTGCCTCGTAGACTCGTTAGATTATCTGGGGTTTGTAATGGCCCCATATCATATTAAACAAATACAAGAATATTAATTATTACACGAAACAGAGAAAAATTATCAATTCGGCCGTTGCAATTTGAATTCAAATTGTTACGCGCTTAATGACCGCGAGCGACTCTGTGTGTAAGTCGCATATTACAACCCTGTAATGTGACAGGTATATTCACCACACGCAAGCGCTTTGAAGGTTGCCTGAACTTCTGCATCCGGCTTAGATCTTCTTTTCTGCACAATAGCCAAGCGCATCAGATGTAGGCGCTCCCACAAGACCCCCAAAGAGTTATAAAAAACTCAAAGTTTAAAAGTCAATCTAAGAGAGGGAAGAATAATCTCTACATATCTCAGCGATCCTGCAGAGATTGGAGATATATAAAAGCAAAATAATTTATGCTTTTTCGTGCCGTGCCGGCAAGGTAATTATTGAAGAAAATTAAAAGTGTATTAAAAGTGTTGTATTAAAAGTCCAATTGACTTATTAAATTATTTCCTATAATTGGGCGTGCCCTGTTGATAGGGTCAACATTTCAACTTTAGCCAGTCTCAGGAAAAAAAAATATCAATTGAGGCAGCGGAACATCGAAGGAAAGTTGGAAAAACCAAAATTTTCTACGGCAATGGGGAAATTTTCATCATGCAGCTGGAGGCAGATAATGTCCAAATTGAAACATCGTTAAAATTACATTTATGAAAAGTATTCGAAAGACAGTTAAAATAATTGCAAATTGCGAAAAAACCAAAACCAAAAGCCAAATCTAAAGCTATTCGAGTTGTAAAAGAACAGAACAAAAACAAAGATAAAAGTGTTAAGCATAGGTGGTGACAATGTAAAGAAGAAATATAAAAATGAAATTGTACACTGGACAAACTTAATTATGTTTTTGTGCCCGATAAAATATTTGCTTATTGAACTTTAATTATTAATTAAAATTAAATCACAGGTGTAAAAGAAAAGAAATACAACACAAACAATAATATCCCAATACACCTATATATAAAAGAAAAGGGTACAGTAAAATTGTTGTCCACAAATGAAAGTGCCACCAAAACAATTAGAACCATTGTTAATATAGAATCAAAAGTTAACCACAATAAAAAAAATAAATTACTGTATCAAAACCACGTCATCGAGAAGGCCTTCATCGAGGATTAAGTGGGTGAGTAAAAATTAATTCGCGTCGAGTCTGCTTCCACAACTTGGTTGGCCAGTGTAACTGCCGTTAACGTTGTCAGCAGCTCGCGCGGACTTTCTATGTTTTGTGTTCTCAATTGTTTTGTTTGTTTTGAGCACTTTCGTGAATACAAGTTTATGAATAATAATATATAAAAATAATAGAACTCTGTGTAAATGATCAAGTGATCTTCGAATTAACATGTTATAACATTGCTGTTTTCTTCAGGCACGAAAGCAAAGTTAAAGTTGTCCAATATAAAAATATGAATAGAATGAAATTGTAAATACGAAATGAAATCAAAATTTAACCGATACACCGAGTTGTACACCACCAAGTAAAAGAAGGCAATAAGTAATTAAAACAACATGCAGAATTGAGGCACATTAAAACAAAAACAAACAAACAAATAGTAGAACGCACAGTATTATAAAAGCATACAAATTAAGATCTTAAAAAAAAAAAAAAATTTAGAATATGTTAGTGATGAAATCTTATACTTAGAAAATGTATTTGTTAAGCTATTCTATAATTTTTGACATGGATTATGTTGCTCTTTTTTTGTTGTTTATTTAATTAAAATTTTTGAAATGGAAATGAATCGTTAACTTATTGTTATATTTTCTGTTGACATGGGAGCATAAGTAATGCATAAATAGGACGTTACGTTTGGGGTCTTCGACCAAAACTATTTGATGACTATGGCAGGGAGGGTAATGAAAAAGGGGAGTGACGATCAACACCTTAGTTCTCCGCCTTTGGCTTCACTACCCGTTTGTTACTTTATTTTTTTGTCTTTCTGTTTTCTCTTTTTTTTTTTTTTTTTTCCAGAACTTTTTTTTTTTTGTTGTTGTGGCATTAAGGCTTTGGTGCTTTGGCCATGTGTGGTTTTGCATGAGGATCGTCTCATGGTTTAGTTTCAGCAGGGATTCTATAATATAACATTTAGCATTAGAACAGCAGCACCAGCAACAACCCCCCCCCCCCCACATCCCGCTAGAGCTAGGAATGAATGGGTCCCGCTCCGCTGGTATGTTGCTGCTCGAGAGGCCTGAGCAAATACCCTGTATTTGCTAAAGTCAAAAGAAAATCAGGCAACCATGCTACAAGTTGTTGGCGCCCATCGTGGGGCAAATGCTATTAAAGTATTAATTTACGGATACTAGCATTCGGCCCTGATTAATAAAAGATGTATTAAGCTAAAAACAATTTAAAGAAGCTACTGGAGAGCGACTCATTGTAGCATCTGCTGATTGATGTCGACCGTAGCAAGATTTTAAATTTCTTTAAACATTCGAGGAATCATTTAGCAAAAAGCTGGTGACCAAACATCATCAAAAGTAGTATATCCTAGGATTCAGAGAACTAAAGTGGAATTATGTACTGTTTGATTTCCTGTATGTCTAAAGGAAACTATTGGTAAATACGTCTGATATTAATTATTTATCTCTTTGTCTTCGATTGAAATTTTTTTTTATAGTGCTTACATAGTTATGCAGAAGGAATTTAATTTTTATTTAACATCTTTGGAATTCGAGTAGTTGATTATTTGATTACCTCGACCAAGATAAACGATGAAAAGATTATTCAGTTTGTTAGCGTAGAAAATTATAAGAACTTTTCATTAGCAGGTTTGTTTTTGTGAACATGAATTGAAATTATCTGATGAGGTATTTTACTGGAATACAATGTCGATGCAACTGTGTCACATTGTCCGTAAAAATCCTTTCAGTTGAGGATGAACATTTATGCCAGCTTAAAATAAACCTTTAGTAGTTGAAATAGCCCAATCGTATAATTGTATAACAATAAGTAGTGAAAGCCGAAATATTTATCTTTACATATGTCTCCCAGTAAAAAGTCAACAGAAAAAAAAAAAAACAAAAAAAATAAAATAATAAAACATGCCGTTAGAACGCAGCTTTGAGTCAAATAAGACTCAAAAGCAGGGTAGTCCTGCAGCAAATATTTGCATTATTTGCGGCGAAGAAATGCTAAATACACAATCTTGTGCTGTTACAAAATGTAATCATGTGTTCCATAAAAGTTGTTTGGAAACTAGAATTCAAGTACATAAGGAGTGTCCCAGCTGCTTAGCAGCAGTACAAGTTAATGAGTGGAGAGTAGTCGTTGGCAACCATTCACCAAACGCCAAAAAGGATGCACCAAGTACATCGCAAAGAGTTGTAGCAACTGGTTTTCGTCCAGTCACTCGCTCATTAGCACAACAATTAGAGGATGCTAATCCACAGGCAGAAGAAGATGCCGCCTTAAATACTTTAAATGTGTCAACCCAAGCGATTATGTCTCATTTGGACCATTGTCCTCCGGCTGGTAGTACTCCCTCTAATGCGAGAGTCCAGTCAAGATTACACACCCATGCGCCTGCTAGAAGAGGTCGCCCGTCAAGGCCGCGAAGTCAGAATCCTCCTCAAGCGTGCAGCGAATATTCAAATAGACATACAATCTCTTGTTCGCGAAACTGTTACTCGCGTTTTATCCTCGTTGTCAGGATCGGGAAGTCTAGGTGCTCCACATGGCCACTTAGTAGACCGAGAAACTCCGAGTTCTCCTCGAAGTGGCAGATCCACAAATGGTACGCATAATTTAGGACCACATAAAATCGCAGACATCCTTCAAAAATGGGGTGTAAGATTTGACGGAAGCCCCGAAGGCTTATCAGTTGAAGAATTTCTGTACAGGGTGCAAAGTTTAACTAGAGAACATTTTGACGGGGACTTAGAAATCATAAGCCGCAATATTCACCAGCTGTTAGCAGGCAAGGCAAATAGTTGGTTCTGGAGGTACCACAAGAGTGTCCAAAGCTTTACCTGGCGCGAATTTTGTGTAGCATTTAGAAGTCAATATCGTGAAAGCAGATCAGTGACTGAATTAAGCGAACAGATCCGTTCCCGTAAACAAAAGCCTGGTGAATCATTCGACACGTATTACGAAAGTGTTTGTAAACTAATGGATAGATTATCCGTCAGTTTTGCAGAAGATGAATTTGTTGAGATGATTCAAGGAAACTTGCAAATCGAAATGAAAGAAAGGCTTCTGTTCGAAGACATCTCTTCCATTTCAGAGCTGCGTCGCTTAGTGCATAAGCGCGAAAATTTTCTTCGGGAAGCAGGTAGATCTCGCCAGTCCCAAGTGAAGCCTGGCGCTTATCGAGTATACGCTTTAGATGAAGAACAACTCGAAGATAGTCCTGATTGTGAGGAATCAAATGAGATATCAGCGATGCAACGTGCAACACCGCTGGTCTGTTGGAATTGCGAGACTGCTGGTCATATATGGGAAAATTGTTTAGCTGAAAGAAGGATTTTTTGTTATGGATGCGGGACTCCACAAATATACAAACCCAATTGTCAAAACTGCAAGAAGAAGCAGGAAAACCGGCAAAGAGGGGTACTCAATCCAGAAAGGGTGTCCCAGAAATAGATGATAGTTTTAGTGTAAAATTTAAAAACGTTAGAATTTTAGAAAGACCAATAGAACAAGCGTCTCAATCTGAAGTATATCATAATTTTAAGCCCTGTCACGAAAGAGTGAAAAATTATTTTTTAGCTAGAGATAGAATATTTGGTGGACAATGTGAAAAAAGTCGTCGAAATACTATTCGTCAGCAGAAACATTTTAGGTTATTAAAAAACAAGAAATCTATGATAGTGTCGACTGTTTTTTAGAGCAATATCGACCGTCGGTGTTATGCTAGTGTTTCGTTTTTAGAGTTCTCAGAACTCATCAGTTCAATTTTAACGGAGGATCAAGAAGATAATAACGAAGATATGTATCCATTATTCATTCAAGAAAGGCAGCAACTTGAGTCTGTGAAGGAATTATTTCAAAATTTTGAGAAACAAGGCTTAGGTCGCACAGCGCTAATAGAACATCATATTGATATTGGTGATAGTAAGCCTGTCAAGCAGCGTTACTATCCAGTAAGCCCTGCGGTTGAAAAGCTAATGTTTGCAGAAGTCGATCACATGCTAACTCTCGGGGTTATCGAGCCATCGCAAAGTGCTTGGAGCTCTCCAATGCGCATGGTGGTTAAGCCCAATAAAGTACGGTTATGTCTAGATGCTCGGAAGCTAAATGAAGCTACACGAAAAGACGCATATCCTTTGCAAAGCATTGAAGGCATTTTCGCTCGTCTCCCGAAAGCAAATTTAATTTCCAAGTTAGATCTGAAAGATGCATATTGGCAGATAAAGCTCACTGCGGAAGCGAAACCTTTGACTGCATTTACAGTCCCAGGTCGAGCATTATACCAGTTTACGGTCATGCCTTTTGGGCTCTGTAATGCTCCATCCACAATGTCGCGTTTAATGGATGATTTAATTCCTCCAGACTTACGTCATTGCGTTTTCGGCTATCTGGACGATCTTGTTATTGTTTCAGAAGATTTTTCTTCTCATCTTGCGGTTTTAGTTCGTATAGCAGACCAATTCAGAAAAGCAAATCTAACTTTGAACATTGCAAAAAGTCACTTTTGTATCACTAAGGTAAATTATTTAGGATATGTGACTAGTAGCACTGGTGTAGCCACTGATCCTGAAAAAATTTCTTGTGTGCTATCTTGGCCCACACCTAAGAACTTAAAACAAGTTCGAGGTTTCCTCGGGGTTTGTGGTTGGTACAGAAGATTTATACAAGATTTCGCAGAAATTACGTGTCCCATTACTGAAGTGCTGAAAACAAAAAAAAATTTTATTTGGTCATCAGAAGCTCAGAAAGCAATGGAAAAATTAAAAACATTGCTAACTACTGCTCCTGTTCTGCAAAATGCAGATTTCTCACGAAAATTCTTTTTGCATTGCGATGCTAGCGATTACGGCATTGGCGCGGTATTAGTGCAAATGTCAGATACAGGAGAAGAAAGACCACTGGCATTTATGTCCAAAAAATTATCTAAAGCGCAAAGGAACTACAGCGTGACGGAACGCGAGTGCCTTGCCGTAATTTTAGCTATTGAAAAGTTCAGGTGTTACCTAGAATTACAGCCCTTTGAAGTAGTGACCGATCATTCAAGTCTTCTGTGGTTGATGCGGCAGCAGAATGTATCCGGTAGATTAGCCCGTTGGATACTTCGTCTGCAAGCCTTTAAGTTCACTATTTCTCATCGAAATGGAAAAGTTCATGTTGTTCCAGATGCGTTGTCGAGAATTTGTGAAGAAGAAATTTATAGCGTCGAATGGATAGGTCCCGAAATTGACTTAGAGTCCTCAGCATTCCTTGAGAAAGAATATGTAGAGCTCAAAGAATTAGTTGAAGCAAATACCGAGAAATTCCCAGATATGAAAACTGCCGACAAATATGTCTACATTCGCACCGAGCATCCGTCAGGAAAACAGACCAGGATTTTGATGTATGGAAGCTATGGGTGCCGGAGCCATTACGGTTAGCAGCGATTCGCCAAGCTCATGATTGTGTAATTGCTTCTGACGGCGGAATGCAGAAGACCATTGAACGATTGCGAAGACACCTATACTGCCCAAGTCTATCCAAGCAAGTTCGGGAGTATGTTCGTGATTGCGATATTTTTAAAGAAACAAAAGCTCCAAATATTACTCTACGACCTCCCATGGGGCAACAAAGCATATCCTGCAGACCATTTCAGAAATTGTATATAGATATACTAGGTCCTTATCCACGAAGTAAAAAAGGTCATATTGGACTATTAATTGTTCTTGACCATTTCAGTCGACACCATTGGCTATGTCCCTTAAAAAAATTCACAACCGCAGCCGTTGTAGAATTTCTTGGACAAAGAATTTTTGCAGAATTTGGAATTCCTGAGACTATTGTCAGCGACAATGGATCTCAATTCAAATCCAATGAATTTAAAGCCTTTTTGACGAAGTTTGGAATAAATCAAACTTTCACGGCTTTATATTCTCCTCAAAGCAATGCTGCAGAAAGAGTCAATCGGTCCTTGCTTGCCGCTGTTCGTTCTTATCTAAGAGCCGATCAGACTGAATGGGATACTAACTTGACAAGTATTTCTTCGGCTCTACGATCAGCTTTGCATCAAGCGATAGGATGTTCGCCGTATAAGGCTTTGTTTGGTTTTAATATGATCAACCATGGCAGTGATTACAAGTTACTAAAGCAATTATCGCTTTTAGAAGAATCACCACTGTTAACGCCTCGGGATCAGCTACTATTATTACGAGAAGATATTAAAAACAATAGTCGTGCTGCTTACGAGCGTAATGCGACTCAATACAATTTGCGTTCAAAACCCGTCTCCTTTAAAGAAGGTCAAGAGGTATTTAAACGAAACTTTCATTTGAGCAATTTCTCCCACAACTTTAATAAGAAATCTAAAGCTATTCGAGTTGTAAAAGAACAGAACAAAAACAAAGATAAAAGTGTTAAGCATAGGTGGTGACAATATAAAGAAGAAATATAAAAATAAAATTGTACACTGGACAAACTTAATTATGTTTTTGTGCCCGATAAAATATTTGCTTATTGAACTTTAATTATTAATTAAAATTAAATCACAGGTGTAAAAGAAAAGAAATGCAACAAAAACCATAATATCCCAATACACCTATATATAAAAAAAAGGGTACAGAAAAATTGTTGTCCACAAATGAAAGTGCCACCAAAACAATTAGAACCATTGTTAATATAGAATCAAAAGTTAACCACAATAAAAAAAATAAATTACTGTATCAAAACCACATCATCGAGAAGGCCTTCATCGAGGATTAAGTGGGTGAGTAAAAATTAATTCGCGTCGAGTCTGCTTCCACAACTTGGTTGGCCAGTGTAACTGCCGTTAACGTTGTCAGCAGCTCGCGCGGACTTTCTATGTTTTGTGTTCTCAATTGTTTTGTTTGTTTTGAGCACTTTCGTGAATACAAGTTTATGAATAATAATATATAAAAATAATAGAACCACGCCCCTTTCCGCCCCCAAAAGTCTGTAAAAGCCGTAATAGTAGACCTAGAGCATTGAGACATAGAGCACTTGGTATGCATAATAATAATTATATTCTCAATGATTCCTGTGAATTTGGTTGAGATCGAATGAAAAACAAGGAAGTTATTAAAGAATCAATTTTATATGCAAAATTCAGCTTGCAGCTGCCCGCGCTGACAGTATGACCATAACCGTGTTGTGGATTTTTACCCGCTATTTTCAAATATATACAAAAAACAAGTTTCAGTATATTTGGTATATTTTTTGTTAAAATATCATTTAAGTTTTTTGTTTTCTCTTAAAAAGGGTTGCGGGTATCATACGGTCGATCACTCTCGACTGTAGCTTTCTTACTTGTTTTTTTTTAACGAGTAGCATAGGACAGGCAAATGGGGAACAACTGGGGTGAATTATATTGGATAATAGCAATTCTTTAATTTTATTTCTCACTATTTCTTTTTCTTCTATACTAAGCCTGTATGGTCGTCTGTGTACAGTTTTAATTGGGTCAATTAAACGTATTTTTAACTCGCCAGTTGTGACGCGGCTTTTCGAAAATCCGTCTATAAATAATTCTGAAAATTCATTTAAAATATCTAACAAATTTTCTTTATCTACACCACACAATTCGGTATCCACATTAGCAATATTGACATTATTTTTCAAAGCAGAAAGCGTATGCACAGACTTAGTCTTACATAAATTGATTTCATCATTTGTTATCGTAGCACTAAATCCCTGACTTAAGATTTCTCGACCAATTATTATATTGTAATTAATTCAACTGTTAAGTTCTACGTGAAAAAGGACTTCAAGACAGTATGCACTTATAATCACTTTTGACAAAATTTGTAATGTACTAGTGACAGTATTATTTCCAATACCCTTTAATGTAACGATGTTATTAACTCGTGTGCCTGAGAGTTTCATAGACACAGATTCCCTTACGAGTGAACACTCGGCTCCAGGATCGAAGCAAAATGGATACGACTCACCGGATGAAATCAATGTTCCAATTGGCTCAGCAACATGGCATAGGTTAACGTGTTTTTTGTCCGTTTTGCTTTGACTTCCCATCGGCTGTCTTTTAGGGCAGGCTGACTCGGATGAACGTGCAGAACTTGAACTTGGTCCTTGTGGCTTCATGTTATTTTTCCTGGAGCGGCAGTCGGCTATTTTGTGACCCATTTTTCCGCAGAAACGACATTTAACAGGTGTCTGCAGGCGCACTTTCTTGCTTACAAAATTTTCCGGATCGGAATGTTGGGAATATTACACCATTCACAGTTCGTAGTATCTCAAATGACGTTGGACCACTCACATATACAAGCAACAACCGAAAATAGAAACATTCACCATTCTTTGGATGAACTGTATACATACGACCAAGAGCATCAGTAGCACGCACATCTGGATACCCAGGAACCGCATTGCCATGCTTCCGTCTTTAAAAATTCTTCGATGAAGCATTCCAAGTATAATACGTGGCATCTCCGAGTAAAGCAAAGTTCGTGCAAACTGATCGCTTTGGCAGATTACAAAAAAACTGGTCAATGTAGTTGGTGAAGGTGTTTCAGCACGTTGCTTCGAAGCCATGAAAAATATTCTCTTGCTATGCTTAAAATTCTTCTGTATATTTAACCAATTATATTATGTTGCTGTTATTTACAGTTTTTGTAACAGTGAGCTTATTATGACGATTCACGTCAAGTCACACGAGAATGCTGTCGAACGGGATAAAAAAGTATCTTATGTCCGTCTCTTGGCCCTAAGCTACCTACCTACCAATTTTCACCCAAATCTGTTCTGCCGTTCTAGAGTTATATGTGGCGCAACTAACACGACTTTCTTTTATACTCGTATTATTAAAGCCGCCTGTGAAATTTGGCTGCGAGTTGTGCATTTCCTCGGCTGTGACATTTCGTGACCACTTTTCTATGACGCTCAGCAACTACTCATCTATTTCACAATATTGCATCATCCAAGCATTGTCTGAAACGCAACTGATCGAATTAGCCGCGATTGCTCTCTTTCTCTCTTCCTAACACGTTGTCACGCCGAGGCTACGCAAAACAGAGAGCTCTGCTGAACTTGCTCTTACAATAAACAGAAGACGGAGATAAAAAGGTTGAGACAAAAATGGTATTCACATTTTATTTAATAGAGAACTCTGCTGAACTTGCTCTTACAATAAACAGAAGACGGAGGTAAAAAGGTTGAGACAAAAATGGTATTCACATTTTATTTAACAGAGATGCCAATATTTCATTTGAGATGACAGTATTTAATAGAGATGATAAAATTGGTACATGTTGCTTTCTTTTAACAAAATTAATAGCGATTCGACACGGCCTTCCTGACCATCACACGTCCTCGTGTGTAACAAAAAATTCAAATTTAAGGAACTCAGTCTCTCAAAAGTATTAGTTAAACGTAACTTTTCATAGTTCACATTACAATTATTATTATTAATGTGCGGACCAACCTAACTGACAGAAGTGAGAAGGAAACCCATATTACGAAGACTGACTGCGGATTCCAAAGATATGTTAACTTTGTACCAGGACAGCCCATCGGCTTACCGCAATGCCGATCACCAGACATCACATAAGTCAACACATTAACTCGTGTACCTATTAGCACTGGCAATTTGATATGTGGCTCACCTAAGGGTTTGGCGTCCCAACTAACGCATTGAAAGCCATCAACGCAGATTATTCGCCTGAGTCCTCAAATGGATTCGTGTCGTCTATTTGCACGTCTTCTAACTCTTTGGAATCCACCAATGAATCTCTGACGTATCTTTCAACGTCTTCGCTCTCATTGGAATCCACCAATGAATTTTTAACGTCTCTTTCGACGTTTTCAGACACATCACACATATCCAATTCCTTAGGAATTTCTTCTGTCGGCATGCTCCTTAAAGCTTCATGCGCATACTTATATGTCCGCTTATTCACCAAAGACTTTAGAGCATACCGATCTCCTTCCAGCACCTCTGTCACCAGGAATCGACCTTTAAATTTTTGGTCTAACTTTATTTGGTGTCTCTCTTCATTTCTGAGTAGAACATAATCGCCAACTCTAAAATTTTTAAATTTAGCTTTGTTCTTATCATATCTAGCTTTATCATACAAAGCATTTTTCTTCATATTTTCTTTTGCCATATTTCTAACAAAATTTACACCAACTTTATTATTATCTTCACATATTGATAACATATTAAAAGGTCTGGCTTCTTTTCCAATTAGTAATTCAAGAGGACATGCTTTTGTTACTCGATTTGTTGTACAATTTATAGACAATTGTATGTCTCCTAAGGCATCTTGCCAAGAACGCTGGCTACTTTCAATGGGAGTTAACATACGTTTTAGCACACTCATAATGCGCTCCACTTGTCCATTTGCTCGACTAGCTCCTGTTGCAACTAGATATAATTGGATTTTTTGCATGGAACAAAAATCACTAAAACATGAGCCTGTAAAGCATCTACCCTGATCTGCGACGATTCGTGTTGGTACTCCAAATATAGATATTGCTGATTTTAAAGCGTCTATACAGCTTTCACTATTAATATTTACCGTGTGGTGCAAATAAACAAAATTCGTAAATGCGTCTATTTGTACGACAATATACTCCTTCTGATCCTTCTTGCCACTTAATTGCCCGTAATGTCCATATAGATCGTGTGCCATGGAATCTCTACCTTGGGTATTGGGTGGAGTTCGATTGGCAACTTTCCCGAAGGAGGTTTAGTTAGTTTACAAGTAATGCAATAGTCTATAAATTTACGGACGTACTTGGCCATATGCTCAAACCAATAAAATTCGTACATTCGTACGTTTTTTCCCATTTTTTCATCTATTAATGTTTTGATAATTTTTTTTTCGTATTTGCTCGTGTTCATGTTTCCATTCAAATTTTGTATTCTTACAGGTCAAACAGTATAATGGTTTCATGATTTCTGAAAATTTTGACACAAATTGCCGAAAATAAGAGGCAAGGCCAATAAATTGTCTTACTTGGGTCACGGACTGTGGAGGGGGTAAGGCGACCAATGCTTATATTTTGCGTGGATTTGGT
The DNA here is from genome assembly GCA_035045625.1 of Drosophila formosana. Taxonomy (NCBI): domain Eukaryota; kingdom Metazoa; phylum Arthropoda; class Insecta; order Diptera; family Drosophilidae; genus Drosophila; species Drosophila formosana. Next base: position 253,067 of record JAWNOW010000599.1, read on the forward strand.
CGGATTTCACCCTCACTAACAAGAAACCCAAGATATTCAATGCTTGATTTAAGGAATGAGCATTTGGAAATATTGAAAGAAAACCCAGCCCGTGATAACATTTTTATACCCGCTACCCATAGGGTAGAAGGGTATTATGACTTAGTGCCAACAGAAAATGTATGTAACAGGCAGAAGGAGGCATCTCCGACCCCATAAAGTATATATATTCTTGATCAGCGTCAACAGCCGAGACGATATAGCCATGTCCGTCTGTCCGTCTGTCCGTCTGTATGAACACCTGGATCTCAGAGACTATAAGACATAGAGACACCAAATTTGGCAAAAAGGTTTCTTCATAGCCTACGCAGATCAAGTTTATTTCAAAAGTTACGTTTTTTTTATGTAAATCGCGTATTACTCCAAAAGTTCTTTGTGTAATGATGTGTAATTTGCGCTTGACACTCTTAATATACCCTGTAATTTTGGTACAAATCGGATATGTAGAACAAAAGTTATTCGTAAAATTATTTATCAAAATTTTTGTGCCCAGTGCATATGGACGTATTAAGTGTGTGAAGGACCTAGAGATATCAAATTTGGTGACAGTATTCGTGTAGGTCTTACGCAGATCAAGTTTGTTTTAGATTTTTGCCACGCCCCTTTCCGCCCCCAAAAACTGTAAAAGCCGTAATAATAGACCTAGAGCCCTGAATTTTGGTATGCATAATAATAATTATATTCTCAATGACTCCTGTGAATTTGGTTGAGATCGAATACAAAACGAGGAAGTTATTAAAAAATAAATTTTATATGCAAAATTCACTTGCACCTGCTCGCGCTTTGTTTGTTTAGTTGACAGAGTGACCATGTCGGTATTTAATGGATTTAAAAAAAATATCTATATACAAAAAAATTGTTTAGTATATTCGGTGGTATATTTTTTGTTAAAATATCATTCAAGCTTTTTACTGTAGCTTTCTTACTTGTTAAAACCGTTCTTAGCCTTGTTAAAGCTTCCTCTTTGGTTTGTGCAATATTCATGATGTCGTCCGTATAGACGATTACGTAAGAATAGGCAATCTCACCTAACGCTTTTGTAATTACTCGCTGAAATACAGATGGAGCATTTTTTAACCCAAACGGCATAGTTAGGAATTCGTATTGGCCCTCTGGAGTCACAAACGCTGTACGCTCAATCGAATTTGGATTAATAGGGATCTGGTGGAACCCGCTGGCCATATCCAAACAACTAAAGAATCTTGCTCCACTTAGCCTAGATATTTGATCGCTAATTAGCGGCAAGGGATATTTTTCAGCAAGTGTGTTTGTATTTAGCTCGCGGTAATCTATTCAAAGGCGATCTGATCCATTTTTATACCCGCTACCCATAGGGTAGAAGGGTATTATAACTTAGTGCCAACAGAAAATGTATGTAACAAGCAGAAGGAGGCATCTCCGACCCCATAAAGTATATATATTCTTAATCAGTGTCAACAGCCGAGACGATATAGCCATGTCCGTCTGTCAGTCTGTCCGTCTGTCCGTCTGTATGAACACCCAGATCTCAGAGACTATAAGAGCTATAGCTACCAAATTTGGGGACAGTACTCTTATAGGTCCTACGCAGATCAAGTTTATTTCAAAAGTTGAATGCCACGCCCCTTTCCACCCCCGAAAACCTGTAAAAGCCGTTAGAAAAGACCTAATAATAATAATTATATTCTCAATGATTTCTGTGAATTTGGTTGAGATCGAATGAAAAACAAGGAAGTTATTAAAGAATCAATTTGATATGCAAAATTCACGTGCAGATGCTCATGCTTTGTTTGTTTAGTTGACAGTGTGACCATGTCGGTAGGCTTTTCGAAAATCCGTCTATAAATGATTTTGAAAATTCATTTAAAATATCTAACAAATTTTCTTTATCTACACCACACAATTATCCACATTAGCAAGATTGACATTATTTTTCAAAGCAGAAAGGGTATGCACAGACTTAGTCTTACAAAATTTGATTTCATCATTTGTTATCGTAGCACTAAATCCCTGACTTAAGATTTCTCGACCAATTATTATATTGTAATTAATTCAACTGTTAAGTTCTACGTGAAAAAGGACTTCAAGACAGTATTCACTTATAATCACATTTGACAAAATTTGTAATGTACTAGTGACAGTATTATTTCCAATACCCTTTAATGTAACGATGTTATTAACTCGTGTGCCTGAGAGTTTCATAGACACAGATTCCCTTACGAGTGAACACTCTGCTCCAGAATCGAAGCAAAATGGATACGACTCACCGGATGAAATCAATTTTCCAATTGGCTCAGCAACATGGCATAGGTTAACGTGTTTTTTGTCCGTTTTGCTTTGACTTCCCATCGGCTGTCGTTTAGGGCACGCTGATGCAATATGCCCCTCGTTTCCACATCTGTAGCAGGTAATTGGTCCAGCTTTTGACTCGGATGAACGGCAGAACTTGAACTTTGTCCTTGTGGCTTCATGTTATTTTTCCTGGAGCGGTAGTCGGCTATTTTGTGACCCATTTTTCCGCAGAAACGACATTTAACAGATGTCTGCAGGCGCACTTTTTTGCTTACAAAATTTTCCGGATCGAAATGTTGGGAATATTACACCATTCACAGTTCGTAGTATCTCAAATGACGTTGGACCACTCACATATACCAGCAACAACCGAAAATAGAAACATTCACCATTCTTTGGATAAACTGTATACATACGACCAAGAGCATCAGTAGAACGCACATCTGGATACCCAGGAACCGCATCGCCATGCTTCCGTCTTTAAAAATTCTTTGATGAAGCATTCCTAGTATAATACGTGGCATCTCCGAGTAAAGCAAAGTTCGTGCAAACTGATCGCTTTGGCAGATTACAAAAAAAATGGTCAATGTAGTTGGTGGAGGTGTTTCAGCACGTTGCTTCGAAGCCATGAAATATTTTCTCTTGCTATGCTTAACATTCTTCTGTACATTTAACCATTTATATTATGTTGCTGTTATTTACAGTTTTTGTAACAGTGAGCTTATTATGACGATTCACGTCAAGTCACACGGCAACGCTGTCGAACGGGATAAAAAAGTATCTTATGTCCGTCTCTTGGCCCTAAGCTACCTACCTACCAATTTTCACCCAAATCTGTTCTGCCGTTCTAGAGTTATATGTGGCGTAACTAACACGACTTTCTTTTATATATGTCGGAATGGAGTTGTGGCTATCCATTATTAAAGCCGCCTGTGAAATATGGCTGCGAGTTGTGCATTTCCTCGGCTGTGACATTTCGTGACCACTCTTCTATGACGCTCAGCAACTACTCAACTATTTCACAATATTGCATCATCCAAGCATTGTCTGAAACGCAACTGATCGAATTCGCCGCGATTGCTCTCTTTCTCTCTTTCTAACACGTTGTCACGCCGAGGCTACGCAAAACAGAGAGCTCTGCTGAACTTGCTCTTACAATAAACAGAAGACGGAGATAAAAAGGATGAGACAAAAATGGTATTCACATTTTATTTAACAGAGATGCCAATATTTCATTTAAGATGACAGTATTTAATAGAGATGATAAAATTGGTACATGTTGCTTTCTTTTAACAAAATTAATAGCGATTCGACACGGCCTTCCTGACCATCACACGTCCTCGTGTGTAACAAAAAATTCAAATTTAAGGAACTCAGTCTCTCAAAAGTATTAGTTAAACGTAACTTTTCATAGTCCACATTACAATTATTATTATTAATATGCGGACCAACCTAACTGACAGAAGTGAGAAGGAAACCCATATTACGAAGACTGAATGCGGATTCCAAAGATATATTATCTTTGTACCAGGACAGCCCATCGGCTTACCGCAATGCCGATCACCAAACATCACATAAGTCAACACATTAACTCGTGTACCTATTAGCACTGGCAATTTGATATGTGGCTCACCTAAGGGTTTGGCGTCCCAACTAACGCATTGAAAGCCATCAACGCAGATTATTCGCCTGAGTCCTCAAATGGATTCGTGTCGTCTATTTGCACGTCTTCTAACTCTTTGGAATCCACCAATGAATCTCTGACGTATCTTTCAACGTCTTCGCTCTCATTGGAATCCACCAATGAATTTTTAACGTCTCTTTCGACGTTTTCAGACACATCACACATATCCAATTCCTTAGGAATTTCTTCTGTCGGCATGCTCCTTAAAGCTTCATGCGCATACTTATATGTCCGCTTATTCACCAAAGACTTTAGAGCATACCGATCTCCTTCCAGCACCTCTGTCACCAGGAATGGTCTAACTTTATTTGGTGTCTCAATTCATTTCTGAGTAGAACATAATCGCCACCTTTAAAATTTTTAAATTTAGCTTTGTTCTTATCAAATCTAGCTTTATCGTACAATGCATTTTTCTTCATATTTTCTTTTGCCATATTTCTTACAAAATTTACATCAACTTTATTATTATCTTCACATATTGGTAACATATTAAAAGGTCTGGCTTCTTTTCCAGTTAGTAATTCAAGAGGACTTGCTTTTGTTACTCGATTTGTTGTACAATTTATAGACAATTGTATGTCTCCTAAGGCATCTTGCCAAGAACGCTGGCTACTTTCAATGGGAGTTAACATACGTTTTAGCACACTCATAATGCGCTCCACTTGTCCATTAGCTCGACTAGCTCCTGTTGCAACTAGATATAATTGGATTTTTTGCATGGAACAGCAATCACTAAAACATGAGCCTGTAAAGCATCTACCCTGATCAGCGATGATTCGTGTTGGTACTCCAAATATAGATATTGCTGATTTTAAAGCGTCTATACAGCTTTCACTATTAATATTTACCGTGTGGTGCAAATAAACAAAATATACTCCTTCTGATCCTTCTTGCCACTTAATTTGCCCGTAATATCCATATGGATCGTGTGCCATGGAATCTCTACCTTGTGTATTGGGTGGAGTTCGATTGGCAACTTTCCCGAAGGAGGTTTAGTTAGTTTACAAGTAATGCAATTGTCTACAAATTTACGGACGTACTTGGCCATATGCTCAAACCAATAAAATTCGTACTTTTTGTCTAACGTTTTTTCCCATCCTAAGTGTACGATTGCTTCATGCACATGGTTTACTACCGACCATCTGAAAGCTCTAGGGACAACTGGGAGACATCTAGTTTTGCCGTTTCGCTGAATTTTACGGAAAAGAGTTTTTGAGCGCAATTCATAACTTCTTGCTTAATTCTCCTCGAGTTCATTGTTTTGAATTTTAGATGCAATAGTTGAAATCTCTGAATCTTTTTGTTGCTCAGCAAGAAGCCAGTTATCTGTAATTTCAGCTAATAGGATATGCTTCTTTTCTATACCTGTATGAGCAATTATCTCAGCCGGCTTACATATAGGATTACGCAAAAAAAAAATCAACATGAGCCATTTTAGCACCTGGCCTATACTGAATGTCGAAGTCGAATGACTGCATATATGCCCACCAACGGTGCACTCTTGGTGTTATTTCAACTTTATTGCGAGTGGCTTTTAGCGAATTGCAGTCAGTCAATACGACGAAACGTCGGCCATGTAAATAGTGCCGAAAATGTTTCAGGGAATTGTACACAGTTAAAGTTTCAAGCTCATATGAATGATATCGTGATTCCTTAGGAGATGTTTGTTTGCTATAATACTCGATAACGCGAGGTTTATTTTCTATTTTATGGAGTAGAATAGCGCCATAGCCATCCATACTGGCATCAGTATGCAGCTCAATGGGATACTGAGGATCAAATATGTTAAGAACGGGTTCATCTATTAATGTTTTGATAATTTTTTTCGTATTTGCTCGTGTTCATGTTTCCATTCAAATGTTTTATTCTTACAGGTCAAACAGTATAATGGTTTCATGATTTCTGAAAATTTTGACAAAAATTTCAAAAAACAAGAGGACTGTGGAGGGGGTAAGGCGACCAATGCTTGTATTTTGCGTGGATTTGGTCGGATTTCACCCTCACTAACAAGATATTCAATGCTTGATTTAAGGAATGAGCATTTGGAAATATTGAAAGAAAACCCAGCCCGTGATAACATTTTTAAAACCGTTCTTAGCCTTTTTAAAGCTTCCTCTTTGGTTTCTGCAATAATCATGATGTCGTCCGTATAGACGATTACGTAAGAATAGGCAATCTCATCTAACGCTTTTATAATTGCACGCTGAAATACAGATGGAGCATTTTTTAGATTTAGATATTTGATCTCTAATTAGCGGCAAGGGATATTTTTCAGCAACTGTGTTTGTATTTAGCTCGCGGTAATCTATACAAAGGCGATCTGATCCATTTTTATACCCGCTACCCATAGGGTAGAAGGGTATTATAACTTAGTGCCAACAGAAAATGTATGTCACAGGCAGAAGGAGGCATCTCCGACCCCATAAAGTATATATATTCTTGATCAGTGTCAACAGCCGAGACGATATAGCCATGTCCGTCTGTCCGTCTGTCCGTCTGCACAGACTTAGTCTTATATAATTTGATTTCATCATTTGTTAGCGTAGCACTAAATCCCTGACTTAAGATTAACTGTTAAGTACTACGTGAAAAAGGACTTCAAGACAGTATTCACTTATAATCACATTTGACAAAATTTGTACTAGTGACAGTATTATTTCCAATACCCTTTAATGTAACGATGTTATTAACTCGTGTGCCTGAGAGTTTCATAGACACAGATTCCCTTACGAGTGAACACTTGGCTCTAGAATCGAAGCAAAATGGATACGACTCACCGGATGAAATCAATTTTCCAATTGGCTCAGCAACATGGCATAGGTTAACGTGTTTTTTGTCCGTTTTGCTTTGACTTCCCATCGGCTGTCGTTTAGGGCACGCTGATGCAATATGCCCCTCGTTTCCCCATCTGTAGCAGGTAATTGGTCCAGCTTTTGACTCGGATGAACGTACAGAACTTGAACTTGGTCCTTGTGGCTTCATGTTATTTTTCCTGGAGCGGTAGTCGGCTATTTTGTGACCCATTTTTCCGTAGAAACGACATTTAACAGGTGTCTGCAGGCGCACTTTCTTGCTTACAAAATTTTCCGGATCGGAATGTTGGGAATATTACACCATTCACAGTTCGTAGTATCTCAAATGACGTTGGACCACTCACATATACCAGCAACAACCGAAAATAGAAACATTCACCATTCTTTGGATAAACTGTATACATACGACCAAAAGCATCAGTAGAACGCACATCTGGATACCCAGGAACCGCATCGCCATGCTTCCGTCTTTAAAAATTCTTCGATGATTCGTGTCCTCTATTTGCATATCTTCTAACTCTTTGGAATCCACCAATGAATCTCTGACGTATCTTTCAACGTCTTCGCTCTCATTGGAATCCACCAATGAATTTTTAACGTCTCTTTCGACGTTTTCAGACACATCACACATATCCAATTCCTTAGGAATTTCTTCTGTCGGCATGCTCCTTAAAGCTTCATGCGCATATTTATATGTCCGCTTATTCACCAAAGACTTTAGAGCATACCGATCTCTTTCCAGCACCTCTGTCACCAGGAATGGATCTTTAAATTTTTGGTCTAACTTTATTTGGTGTCTCTCTTTATTTCTGAGTAGAACATAATCGCTAACTTTAAAATTGTCTCCTAAGGCATCTTGACAAGAACGCTGGCTACTTTCAATGGCAGTTAACATACGTTTTAGCACACTCATAATGCGCTCCACTTGTCCATTTGCTCGACTAGCTCCTGTTGCAACTAGATATAATTGGATTTTTTGCATGGAACAGAAATCACTAAAACATGAGCCTGTAAAGCATCTACCCTGATCTGCGATGATTCGTGTTGGTACTCCAAATATAGATATTGCTGATTTTAAAGCGTCTATACAGCTTTCACTATTAATATTTACCGTGTGGTGCAAATAAACAAATTTCGTAAATGCGTCTATTTGTACGATAATATACTCCTTCTGATCCTTCTTGCCACTTAATTTACCCGTAATATCCATATGGATCGTGTGCCATGGAATCTCTACCTTGGGTATTGGGTGGAGTTCGATTGGCAACTTTCCTGAAGGAGGTTTAGTTAGTTTACAAGTAATGCAATTGTCTACAAATTTACGGACGTACTTGGCCATATGCTCAAACCAATAAAATTCGTACATTTTGTCTAACGTTTTTCCCCATCCTAAGTGTACGATTGCTTCATGCACATGGTTTACTACCGACCATCTGAAAGCTCTAGGGACAACTGGGAGACATCTAGTTTTGCCGGTTCGCTGAATTTTACGGAAAAGAGTTTTTGAGCGCAATTCATAACTTCTTGCTAAATTCTCCTCGAGTTCATTGTTTTGAATTTTAGATGCAATAGTTGAAATCTCTGAATCTTTTTGTTGCTCAGCAAAAAGCCAGTTATCTGTAATTTCAGCTAATAGGATATGCTTCTTTTGTATACCTGTATGAGAAATTGTCTCAGCCGGCTTACATATGGGATTACGCGAAAAAAATCAACATGAGCCATTTTAGCACCTGGCCTATACTGAATGTCGAAGTCGAATGACTGCATATATGCCCACCAACGGTGCACTCTTGGTGTTAGTTCAACTTTATTGCGAGTGGCTTTTAGCGACTTGCAGTCAGTCAATACGACGAAACGTCGGCCATGTAAATAGTGCCGAAAATGTTTCAGGGAATTGTACACATCTAAAGTTTCAAGCTCATATGAATGATATCGTGACTCCGTAGGAGATGTTTGTTTGCTATAATACTCGATAACGCGAGGTTTATTATCTATTTTATGGAGTAGAATAGCGCCATAGCCATCCATACCGGCATCAGTATGCAGCTTAATGGGATACTGAGGATCAAATACAAAAAGAACGGGTTCATCTATTGTTTTGATAATTTTAATACCCGCTACCCATAGGGTAGAAGGGTATTATAACTTAGTGCCAACAGAAAATGTATGTAACAGGCAGAAGGGGGCATCTCCGACCCCATAAAGTATATATATTCTTGATCAGTGTCAACAGCCGAGACGATATAGCCATGTCCGTCTGTCCGTCTGTCCGTCTGTATGAACACCTAGATCTCAGAGACTAAAAGAGCTAGAGCTACCAAATTTGGGGACAGTAGTCCTATAGGTGCTACGCAGATCAAGTTTATTTAAAAAGTTGGATGCCACGCCCCTTTCCGCCCCCAAAAGTCTGTAAAAGCCGTAATAGTAGACCTAAAGCATTAAATTTTGGTGTGCATAATAATAATTATATTCTCAATGATTCCTGTGAATTTAGTTGAGATCAAATGAAAAACAAGGAAGTTATTAAAGAATCAATTTTATATGCAAAATTCACTTGCAGCTGCCCGCGCTGACAGTATGAGCATAACGGTGTTGTGGATTTTTACCCGCTATTTTCAAATATATACAAAAAACAAGTTTTAGTATATTCGGTATATTTTTTGTTAAAATATCATTTAAGTTTTTTGTTTTTGCTCGAAATGGGTTGCGGGTATCATACGGTCGAGCACTCTCGACTGTAGCTTTCTTACTTGTTTTTCGTATTTGCTCGTGTTCATGTTTCCATTCAAATGTTTTATTCTTACAGGTCAAACATTATAATGGTTTCATGATTTCTGAAAATTTTGACACAAATTTCAAAAAACAAGAGGCAAGAGCAATAAATTGTCTTACTTGGGTCACGGACTGTGGAGGGGGTAAGGCGACCAATGCTTGTATTTTGCGTGGATTTGGTCGGATTTCACCCTCACTAACAAGAAACCCAAGATATTTAATGCTTGATTTAAGGAATGAGCATTTGGAAATATTTAAAGAAAACCCAACCCGTGATAACATTTTTAAAACCGTTCTTAGCCTTGTTAAAGCTTCCTCTTTGGTATGTGCAATAATCATGCTGTCGTCCGTATAGACGATTACGTAAGAATAGGCAATCTCACCTAACGCTTTTATAATTGCTCGCTGAAATACAGATGGAGCATTTTTTAACCCAAACGGCATAGTTAGGAATTCGTATTGGCCCTCAGGAGTCACAAACGCTGTACGCTCAATCGAATTGGGATTAATAGGGATCTGGTGGAACCCGCTGGCCATATCCAAACAACTAAAGAATCTTGCTCCACGTAGCCTAGATATTTGATCGCTAATTAGCGGAAAGGGATATTTTTCAGCAACTGTGTTTGTATTTAGCTCGCGGTAATCTATATAAAGGCGATCTGATCCATTTTTTTTTTAACGAGTAGCATAGGACTGGCAAATGGGAAAGTACTGGGGCGAATTATATTGGATAATAGCAATTCCTTAATTTTATTTCTCACTGTTTCTTTTTCTTCTATACTAAGCCTGTATGGTCGTCTGTGTACAGTTTTAATTGGGTCAATTAAACGTATTTCTAACTCGCCAGTTGTGACGCGTCTTTTCGGAAATCCGTCTATAAATGATTTTGAAAATGCATTTAAAATACCTAGAAAATTTTCTTTATCTACACCACACAATTCGGTATCCACATTAGCAAGATTGACATTATTTTTCAAAGCAGAAAGGCTATGCACTTAGTCTTACATAATTTGATTTCATCATTTGTTATCGTAGCAATAAATCCCTGACTTAAGATTTCTCGACCAATTATTATATTGTAATTAATTCAACTGTTAAGTTCTACGTGAAAAAGGACTTCAAGACAGTATTCACTTATAATCACATTTGACAAAATTTGTAATGTACTAGTGACAGTATTATTTCCAATACCCTTTAATGTAACGATGTTATTAACTCGTGTGCCTGAGAGTTTCATAGACACAGATTCCCTTACGAGTGAACACTCTGCTCCAGAATCGAAGCAAAATGGATACGACTCACCGGATGAAATCAATTTTCCAATTGGCTCAGCAACATGGCATAGGTTAACGTGTTTTTTGTCCGTTTTGCTTTGACTTCCCATCGGCTGTCGTTTAGGGCACGCTGATGCAATATGCCCCTCGTTTCCACATCTGTAGCAGGTAATTGGTCCAGCTTTTGACTCGGATGAACGGCAGAACTTGAACTTTGTCCTTGTGGCTTCATGTTATTTTTCCTGGAGCGGTAGTCGGCTATTTTGTGACCCATTTTTCCGCAGAAACGACATTTAACAGATGTCTGCAGGCGCACTTTTTTGCTTACAAAATTTTCCGGATCGAAATGTTGGGAATATTACACCATTCACAGTTCGTAGTATCTCAAATGACGTTGGACCACTCACATATACCAGCAACAACCGAAAATAGAAACATTCACCATTCTTTGGATGAACTGTATACATACGACCAAGAGCATCAGTAGTACGCACATCTAGATACCCAGGAACCGCATCGCCATGCTTCCGTCTTTAAAAATAATAATAATAATACGTGGCATCTCCGAGTAAAGCAAAGTTCGTGCAAACTGATCGCTTTGGCAGATTACAAAAAAACCGGTCAATGTAGTTGGTGGAGGTGTTTCAGCACGTTGCTTCGAAGCCATGAAATATATTCTCTTGCTATGCTTAACATTCTTCTGTATATTTAACCATTTATGTTATGTTGCTGCTATTTACAGTTTTTGTAACAGTGAGCTTATTATGACGATTCACGTCAAGTCACACGGGAACGCTGTCGAACGGGATAAAAAAGTATCTTATGTCCGTCTCTTGGCCCTAAGCTACCTACCTACCAATTTTCACCCAAATCTGTTCTGCCGTTCTAGAGTTATAAGTGGTGTCACTAACACGACTTTCTTTTATATATGTCGGAATGGAGTTGTGGCTATCCATTATTAAAGCCGCCTCTGAAATATGGCTGCAAGTTGTGACATTTCGTGACCACTCTTTTATGACGCTCAGCAACTACTCAACTATTTCACAATATTGCATCATCTAAGCATTGTCTGAAACGCAACTGATCGAATTCGACAGACATCACATAAGTCAACACATTAACTCGTGTACCTATTAGCACTGGCAATTCGATATGTGGCTCACCTAAGGGTTTGGCGTCCCAACTAACGCATTGAAATCCATCAACGCAGATTATTCGCCTGAGGCCTCAAACGGATTCGTGTCGTCTATTTGCACGTCTTCTAACTCTTTGGAATCCACCAATGAATCTCTGACGTATCTTTCAACGTCTTCGCTCTCATTGGAATCCACCAATGAATTTTTAACGTCTCTTTCGACGTTTTCAGACACATCACACATATCCAATTCCTTAGGAATTTCTTCTGTCGGCATGCTCCTTAAAGCTTCATGCGCATACTTATATGTCCGCTTATTCACCAAAGACTTTAGAGCATACCGATCTCCTTCCAGCACCTCTGTCACCAGGAATCGACCTTTAAATTTTTGGTCTAACTTTATTTGGTGTCTCTCTTCATTTCTGAGTAGAACATAATCGCCAACTCTTAAAATTTTTAAATTTAGCTTTGTTCTTATCATATCTAGCTTTATCATACAAAGCATTTTTCTTCATATTTTCTTTTGCCATATTTCTTACAAAATTTACATCAACTTTATTATTATCTTCACATATTGGTAACATATTAAAAGGTCTGGCTTCTTTTCCAATTAGTAATTCAAGAGGACTTGCTTTTGTTACTCGATTTGTTGTACAATTTATAGACAATTGTATGTCTCCTAAGGCATCTTGCCAAGAACGCTGGCTACTTTCAATGGCAGTTAACATACGTTTTAGCACACTCATAATGCGCTCCACTTGTCCATTTGCTCGACTAGCTCCTGTTGCAACTAGATATAATTGGATTTTTTGCATGGAACAGAAATCACTAAAACATGAGCCTGTAAAGCATCTACCCTGATCTGCGACGATTCGTGTTGGTACTCCAAATATAGATATTGCTGATTTTAAAGCGTCTATACAGCTTTCACTATTAATATTTACCGTGTGGTGCAAATAAACAAATTTCGTAAATGCGTCTATTTGTATGATAATATACTCCTTCTGATCCTTCTTGCCACTTAATTTGCCCGTAATATCCATATGGATCGTGTGCCATGGAATCTCTTCCTTGTGTATTGGGTGGAGTTCGATTGGCAACTTTCCCGAAGGAGGTTTAGTTAGTTTACAAGTAATGCAATTGTCTACAAATTTACGGACGTACTTGGCCATATGCTCAAACCAATAAAATTCGTACATTTTGTCTAACGTTTTTTCCCATCCTAAGTGTTTGGGTTAGTTAGTTTAGTTAGTTTACAAGTAATGCAATTGTCTACAAATTTACGGACGTACTTGTCCATATGCTCAAACCAATAAAATTCGTACATTTTGTCTAACGTTTTTTCCCATCCTAAGTGTACGATTGCTTCATGCACATGGTTTACTACCGACCATCTGAAAGCTCTAGGGACAACTGGGAGACATCTAGTTTTGCCGGTTCGCTGAATTTTACGGAAAAGAGTTTTTGAGCGCAATTCATAACTTCTTGCTTAATTCTCCTCGAGTTCATTGTTTTGAATTTTAGATGCAATAGTTGAAATCTCTGAATCTTTTTGTTGCTCAGCAAAAAGCCAGTTATCTGTAATTTCAGCTAATAGGATATGCTTCTTTTGTATACCTGTATGAGCACTTATCTCAGCCGGCTTACATATAGGATTACGCAAAAAAAAAATCAACATGAGCCATTTTAGCACCTGACCTGTACTGAATGTCGAAGTCGAATGACTGCATATATGCCCACCAACGGTGCACTCTTGGTGTTAGTTCAACTTTATTGCGAGTGGCTTTTAGCGAATTGCAGTCAGTCAATACGACGAAACGTCGGCCATGTAAATAGTGCCGAAAATGTTTCAGGGAATTGTACACAGCTGAAGTTTCAAGCTCATATGAATGATATCGTGATTCCGTAGGAGGTGTTTGTTTGCTATAATACTCGATAACGCGAGGTTTATTTTCTATTTTATGGAGTAGAATAGCCCCATAGCCATCCATACATCAGTATGCAGCTCAATGGGATACTGAGGATCAAATATAATAAGAACGGGTTCATCTATTAATGTTTTGATAATTTTTTTTCGTATTTGCTCGTGTTCATGTTTCCATTCAAATGTTTTATTCTTACAGGTCAAATGGTTTCATGATATCTGTAAATTTTGACACAAATTGCCGAAAATAAGAGGCAAGGCCAATAAATTGTCTTACTTGGGTCATTGACTGTGAAGGGGGTAAAGCGACCAATGCTTGTATTTTGCGTGGATTTGGTCGGATTTTACCCTCACTAACAAGAAACCCAAGATATTCAATGCTTGACTTAAGGAATGAGCATTTGGAAATATTGAAAGAAAACCCAACCCGTGATAACATTTTTAAAACCGTTCTTAGCCTTGTTAAAGCTTCCTCTTTGGTATGTGCAATAATCATGCTGTCGTCCGTATAGACGATTACGTAAGAATAGGCAATCTCACCTAACGCTTTTATAATTGCACGCTGAAATACAGATGGAGCATTTTTTAGATTTAGATATTTGATCGCTAATTAGCGGCAAGGGATATTTTTCAGCAACTGTGTTTGTATTTAGCTCGCGGTAATCTATACAAAGGCGATCTGATCCATTTTTATACCCGCTACCCATAGGGTAGAAGGGTATTATAACTTAGTGCCAACAGAAAATGTATGTAACAGGCAGAAGGAGGCATCTCCGACCCCATAAAGTATATATATTCTTGATCAGTGTCAACAGCCGAGACGATATAGCCATGTCCGTCTGTCAGTCTGTCCGTCTGTCCATCTGTATGAACACCTAGATCTCAGAGACTAAAAGAGCTAGAGCTACCAAATTTGGGGACAGTACTCTTATAGGTCCTACGCAGATCAAGTTTATTTCAAAAGTTGGATGCCACGCCCCTTTCCGGCCCCGAAAACCTGTAAAAGCCGTTAGAAAAGACCTAGAGTATTAAATTTTGGTATGCATAATAATAATTATATTCTCAATGATTTCTGTTAATTTGGTTGAGATCGAATGAAAAACAAGGAAGTTATTAAAGAATCAATTTTATATGCAAAATTCACTTGCAGATGCTCACGCTTTGTTTGTTTAGTTGACAGTGTGACCACGTCGGTAGGCTTTTCGAAAATCCGTCTATAAATGATTTTGAAAATTCATTTAAGATATCTAACAAATTTTCTTTATCTACACCATACAATTCGGTATCCACATTAGCAAGATTGACATTATTTTTTAAAGCAGAAAGGGTATTCACAGACTTAGTCTTATATAATTTGATTTCATCATTTGTTATCGTAGCACTAAATCCCTGACTTAAGATTTATCGACCAATTATTATATTGTAATTAATGCAACTGTTAAGTACTACGTGAAAAAGGACTTCAAGACAGTATTCACTTATAATCACTTTTGACAAAATTTGTAATGTACTAGTGACAGTATTATTTCCAATACCCTTTAATGTAACGATGTTATTAACTCGTTTGCCTGAGAGTTTCATAGACACCGATTCCCTTACGAGTAAACACTCTGCTCCAGAATCGAAGCAAAATGGATACGACTCACCGGATGAAATCAATGTTCCAATTGGCTCAGCAACATGGCATAGGTTAACGTGTTTTTTGTCCGTTTTGCTTTGACTTCCCATCGGCTGTCGTTTAGGGCACGCTGATGCAATATGCCCCTCGTTTCCACATCTGTAGCAGGTAATTGGTCCAGCTTTTGACTCGGATGAACGCGCAGAACTTGAACTTTGTCCTTGTGGCTTCATGTTATTTTTCCTGGAGCGGTAGTCGGCTATTTTGTGACCCATTTTTCCGCAGAAACGACATTTAACAGATGTCTGCAGGCGCACTTTTTTGCTTACAAAATTTTCCGGATCGAAATGTTGGGAATATTACACCATTCACAGTTCGTAGTATCTCAAATGACGTTGGACCACTCACATATACCAGCAACAACCGAAAATAGAAACATTCACCATTCTTTGGATAAACTGTATACATACGACCAAGAGCATCAGTAGAACGCACATCTGGATACCCAGGAACCGCATCGCCATGCTTCCGTCTTTAAAAATTCTTTGATGAAGCATTCCTAGTATAATACGTGGCATCTCCGAGTAAAGCAAAGTTCGTGCAAACTGATCGCTTTGGCAGATTACAAAAAAAATGGTCAATGTAGTTGGTGGAGGTGTTTCAGCACGTTGCTTCGAAGCCATGAAATATTTTCTCTTGCTATGCTTAACATTCTTCTGTACATTTAACCATTTATATTATGTTGCTGTTATTTACAGTTTTTGTAACAGTGAGCTTATTATGACGATTCACGTCAAGTCACACGGCAACGCTGTCGAACGGGATAAAAAAGTATCTTATGTCCGTCTCTTGGCCCTAAGCTACCTACCTACCAATTTTCACCCAAATCTGTTCTGCCGTTCTAGAGTTATATGTGGCGTAACTAACACGACTTTCTTTTATATATGTCGGAATGGAGTTGTGGCTATCCATTATTAAAGCCGCCTGTGAAATATGGCTGCGAGTTGTGCATTTCCTCGGCTGTGACATTTCGTGACCACTCTTCTATGACGCTCAGCAACTACTCAACTATTTCACAATATTGCATCATCCAAGCATTGTCTGAAACGCAACTGATCGAATTCGCCGCGATTGCTCTCTTTCTCTCTTTCTAACACGTTGTCACGCCGAGGCTACGCAAAACAGAGAGCTCTGCTGAACTTGCTCTTACAATAAACAGAAGACGGAGATAAAAAGGATGAGACAAAAATGGTATTCACATTTTATTTAACAGAGATGCCAATATTTCATTTAAGATGACAGTATTTAATAGAGATGACAAAATTGGTACATGTTGCTTTCTTTTAACAAAATTAATAGCGATTCGACACGGCCTTCCTGACCATCACACGTCCTCGTGTGTAACAAAAGATTCAAAATAAAGTAACTCAGTCTCTCAAAAGTATTAGTTAAACGTAACTTTTCATAGTCCACATTACAATTATTATTATTAATATGCGGACCAACCTAACTGACAGAAGTGAGAAGGAAACCCATATTACGAAGACTGAATGCGGATTCCAAAGATATATTATCTTTGTACCAGGACAGCCCATCGGCTTACCGCAATGCCGATCACCAAACATCACATAAGTCAACACATTAACTCGTGTACCTATTAGCACTGGCAATTTGATATGTGGCTCACCTAAGGGTTTGGCGTCCCAACTAACGCATTGAAAGCCATCAACGCAGATTATTCGCCTGAGTCCTCAAATGGATTCGTGTCGTCTATTTGCACGTCTTCTAACTCTTTGGAATCCACCAATGAATCTCTGACGTATCTTTCAACGTCTTCGCTCTCATTGGAATCCACCAATGAATTTTTAACGTCTCTTTCGACGTTTTCAGACACATCACACATATCCAATTCCTTAGGAATTTCTTCTGTCGGCATGCTCCTTAAAGCTTCATGCGCATACTTATATGTCCGCTTATTCACCAAAGACTTTAGAGCATACCGATCTCCTTCCAGCACCTCTGTCACCAGGAATGGTCTAACTTTATTTGGTGTCTCAATTCATTTCTGAGTAGAACATAATCGCCACCTTTAAAATTTTTAAATTTAGCTTTGTTCTTATCAAATCTAGCTTTATCGTACAATGCATTTTTCTTCATATTTTCTTTTGCCATATTTCTTACAAAATTTACATCAACTTTATTATTATCTTCACATATTGGTAACATATTAAAAGGTCTGGCTTCTTTTCCAATTAGTAATTCAAGAGGACTTGCTTTTGTTACTCGATTTGTTGTACAATTTATAGACAATTGTATGTCTCCTAAGGCATCTTGCCAAGAACGCTGGCTACTTTCAATGGGAGTTAACATACGTTTTAGCACACTCATAATGCGCTCCACTTGTCCATTTGCTCGGCTAGCTCCTGTTGCAACTAGATGTAATTGGATTTTTTGCATGGAACAGAAATCACTAACACATGAGCCTGTTAAGCATCTACCCTGATCTGCGATGATTCGTGTTGGTACTATACAGCTTTCACTATTAATATTTACCGTGAGGTGCAAATAAACAAATTTCGTAAGTGCGTCTATTTGTACGATAATATACTCCTTCTGATCCTTCTTGCCACTTAATTTGCCCGTAATATCCATATGGATCGTGTGCCATGGAATCTCTACCTTGGGTATTGGGTGGATTGTCTAAATTGTCTAAAAATTTACGGACGTACTTGGCCATATGCTCAAACCAATAAAATTCGTACATTTTGTCTAACGTTTTTTCCCATCCTAAGTGTACGATTGCTTCATGCACATGGTTTACTACCGACCATCTGAAAGCTCTAGGGACAACTGGGAGACATCTAGTTTTGCCGGTTCGCTGAATTTTACGGAAAAGAGTTTTTGAGCGCAATTCATAACTTCTTGCTAAATTCTCCTCGAGTTCATTGTTTTGAATTTTAGATGCAATAGTTGAAATCTCTGAATCTTTTTGTTGCTCAGCAAGAAGCCAGTTATCTGTAATTTCAGCTAATAGGATATGCTTCTTTTCTATACCTGTATGAGAAATTGTCTTAGCCGGCTTACATATGGGATTACGCGAAAAAAAATCAACATGAGCCATTTTAGCACCTGGCCTATACTGAATGTCGAAGTCGAATGACTGCATATATGCCCACCAACGGTGCACTCTTGGTGTTAGTTCAACTTTATTGCGAGTGGCTTTTAGCGAATTGCAGTCAGTCAATACGACGAAACGTCGGCCATGTAAATAGTGCCGAAAATGTTTCAGGGAATTGTACACAGCTAAAGTTTCAAGCTCATATGAATGATATCGTGACTCCGTAGGAGATGGTTGTTTGCTATAATACTCGATAACGCGAGGTTTATTATCTATTTTATGGAGTAGAATAGCGCCATAGCCATCCATACTGGCATCAGTATGCAGCTCAATGGGATACTGAGGATCAAATATAATAAGAACGGGTTCATCTATTAATGTTCTGATAATTTTTTTTCGTATTTTCTCGTGTTCATGTTTCCATTCAAATGTTTTATTCTTACAGGTGAAACAGTATAATGATTTCTGAAAATTTTGACACAAATTTCAAAAAACAAGAGGCAAGGCCAATAAATTGTCTTACTTGGGTCACGGACTGTGGAGGGGGTAAGGCGACCAATGCTTGTATTTTGCGTGGATTTGGTCGGATTTTACCCTCATTAACAAGAAACCCAAGATATTCAATGCTTGACTTAAGGAATGAGCATTTGGAAATATTTAAAGAAAACCCAACCCGTGATAACATTTTTAAAACCGTTCTTAGCCTTGTTAAAGCTTCCTCTTTGGTATGTGCAATAATCATGATGTCGTCCGTATAGACGATTACGTAAGAATAGGCAATCTCACCTAACGCTTTTATAATTGCTCGCTGAAATACAGATGGAGCATTAACCCAAACGGCATAGTTAGGAATTCGTATTGGCCTTCTGGAGTCACAAACGCTGTACGCTCAATCGAATTGGGATTAATAGGGATCTGGTGGAACCCGCTGACCATATCCAAACAACTAAAGAATCTTGCTCCTCGTAGCCTAGATATTTAATCGCTAATTAGCGGCGAGGGATATTTTTCAGCAACTGTGTTTGCATTTAGCTCGCGGTAATCTATACAAAGACGATCTGACCCATTTTTTTTTTTTAACGAGTAGCATAGGACTGGCAAATGGGGAACTACTGGGGCGAATTATATTGGATAATAGCAATTCCTTAATTTTATTTCTCACTGTTTCTTTTTCTTCTATACTAAGCCTGTATGGTCGTCTGTGTACAGTTTAAATTGGGTGAATTAAACGTATTTCTAACTCGCCAGTTGTGACGCGGCTTTTCGGATATCCGTCTATAAATGGTTTTGAGAATGCATTTAAAATATCTAACAAATTTTCTTTATCTACACCACACAATTCGGTATCCACATTAGCAAGATTGACATTATTTTTTAAAGCAGAAAGGGTATGCACAGACTTAGTCTTACATAATTTGATTTCATCATTTGTTATCGTAGCACTAAATCCCTGACTTAAGATTTCTCGACCAATTATTATATTGTAATTAATGCAACTGTTAAGTACTACGTGAAAAAGGACTTCAAGACAGTATTCACTTATAATCACTTTTGACAAAATTTGTAATGTACTAGTGACAATATTATTTCCAATACCCTTTAATGTAACGATGTTATTAACTCGTGTGTCTGAGAGTTTCAAAGACACAGATTCCCTTACGAGTGAACACTCGGCTCCAGAATCGAAGCAAAATGGATTCGACTCACCGGATGAAATCAATGTTCCAATTGGCTCAGCAACATGGCATAGGTTAACGTGTTTTTTGTCCGTTTTGTTTTGACTTCCCATCGGCTGTCGTTTAGGGGACGCTGAAGCAATATGCCCCTCGTTTTCACATCTGTAGCAAGTAATTGGTCCAGCTTTTGACTCGGATGAACGTGCAGAACTCGAACTTAGTCCTTGTGGCTTCATGTCATTTTTCCTGGAGCGGCAGTCGGCTATTTTGTGACCCATTTTTCCGCAGAAATGACATTTAACAGGTGTCTGCAGGCGCACTTTCTTGCTTACAAAATTTTCCGGATTGGAATGCTCCTTCCGCTTAGCAAACGAAAATGCCCTTAGCTCATTTTGCAACTCGTTGCGCGTCTTAATAGTGGTTGTTAACAACGTGCGTTGCAACCGAGCATCTATGGTTGCCGAATGCGATAAGGCTACCGACACTGCAATTCTTCTGGTGTCATTGTCTTCCATTTTGCCATAAGAGTAGTCACCAATCGGCTTCCATACAGCGCCAGGCATTCGCCGTCATTTGGGCGACTGTTCAAAACATTAAATTAAATAAATAATGTCATTGCTGCAAAGCAGATTTGAACTCGCTCTTACAATAAACAGAAGACGGAGATAAAAAGGATGAGACAAAATGGTATTCACATTTTATTTAACAGAGATGCCAATACTTCATTTGAGATGACAGTATTTAATAGAGATGACAAAATTGGTACATGTTGCTTTCTTTTTACAAAATTAATAGCGATTCGACATGTGCAAAAATGTGTATATAGAAAAAAAAGTTCATATGAAAAGATAATTCATATGAGTCATAAATTTCATATGTGAAAAAGATGTCAGAAGTGAAAAAAATTTAACGTATGAAAAAAATTTCATATTATATGAGAAAAAATTTTATATGAAAAAAGAGGTCACCTTTCACCTATATAGGTGGAGTGGTGTCACGCAAGGCAAGTCATATAAAAAAAATTGTACATGTAAAATTCATTTGACTGTGGAGTGTTGTCTTGCCGGCATAAGTCATCTACTATATAAAAATAAGTCGGGTTTTCCTTCCTGACGCTATAACTCCAGAACGGACGAACCGATTTCCACGGTTCTTGAGGTTTATAGCAAACAAAGATCAGGAAAAATTTCAACAGGAAAGCGGGAAAATCATGTTTATTTCAAGTGTAAATACCAGCAACATAACATAGGCTGTTAAATATACAGAAGAATGTTAAACATAGCAAGAGAATAAATGTTAGATCTATATATATAAAAGAAAGTCGTGTTAGTTACACCACTTATAACTCAAGAACGGCAGAAGAGATTTGGGTGAAAATTGGTAGGTAGGTAGCTTAGAGCCAAGAGACGGACATAGGATACTTTTTTTATCCCGTTCGACAGCGTTCCCGTGTGACTTGACGTGAATCGTCATAATAAGCTCACTGTTACAAAAACTGTAAATAACAGCAACATAACATAAACTATTAAATATACAGAAGAATGTTAAGCATAGCAAGGGAATATATTTCATGGCTTCGAAGCAACGTTCTGAAACACCTCCACCAACTACATTGACCAGTTTTGTAATCTGCCAAAGCGATCAGTTTGCACGAACTTTGCTTTACTCGGAGATGTCACGTATTATACTTGGAATGCTTCATCGAAGAATTTTTAAAGACGGAAGCATGGCGATGCGGTTCCTGGGTATCCAGATGTGCGTTCTACTGATGCTAAGGGTCGTATGTATACAGTCATCCAAAGAATGGTGAATGTTTCTAATCTGTTAATGGTGTAATATTCCCAACATATCGAGTTGCATGTGAAGAAGAAAACGATAATCGCTGAAGCCATTATCTCTGCATCTCCAAGTCAGATATGCACATTATTCGCTATCATAATTTCGACATGTTTTTCATCAAACCCATGTAACCTGTGGCACAAATACAAGGATAATATGTCAGAAGATATTTTACATCAAATTCGTGTCAGTTCCAGAAATCACGATATTGAGTTGAATGAGGAGATACATAATCGTGCTTTACTCTTGATCGAAGATATGTCTTACCTGACGTGCGTAAATTTATTAATCAGGTTAGGAATGCCAGCGCTATATCGTGAAATGAATGACGCATTTAGTCAGGAATTGGAACGGGAACGTGAATATTATCACCAGGAATTAGATTTAGTAGTTCAAACGAATATATCCCTGTTGAATTACCAACAAAAGGAAGTTTATGATAATTTAATAAAGGCAATCGATGATGAAAATGGTGGTTTATATTTCCTAGATGCCCCTGATGGAACTGGCAAGACATTCCTCATGTCATTAGGTTTAGCAACATTTCGGGCGAGATCGAACATAGCGGTTGTAGTTGCTTCTCCTGGAATAGCAGAAACATTGTTAGGAGGATGCCGTACGGCTCATTCAGCATTTCAATTACCGTTACACAATGGCGCATAAACGTGCTTTAGAAGTATTTAACCGAACATTAAAAGATTTACGCAATGATTCAAGATGTTTTGGAGGAGCAATGATTTTACGTCAGGTGATCTCCGCCAAATACTGCAAGTAATTCAAATATCTACGGCTGCCGACGAAATAAACGCTTGCCTCAAATCGTCAAATCTATAGTGCTATGTGAAGAAACTGAAGCTGACTACAAACATGGGAGTTACACTGTTTAATGATACATCTGTGTAACGGTACGCGTTTGGTGGTTAGAAAATTGATGCACAATGTAATTTACGCTACGATAATGATAGGAAAATTCAAAGGTGAGGATGTTCTCATTCCGAGGATTTAAAAGTCTTCAATTTCCGATATTGGTTGCATTTGCCATGACCATCAACAAATCACAAGGCCAATCCTTAAAAGTTTGTGGTTTAAATCTAGAACATTCATGTTTTTCCCATGGTCAATTGTACGTAGCACATTCGCGTGTCGGAAGACCATCTGCGTTGTTTGTTTTTGCGCCTGATAATAAAACAAAAAATGTCGTGTATCACAAGGTACTTAAGTGAAGAGCAACCTATGTTTTAAAATACAAAAATAATAATGAATGATTAATGTAGGTATTTAATTTGTTTGTATTTTGTCAAATAACAAAAAAATCTGCTTATTTATTGCCATTAAGGCGGAAAAAAAGTTCGCCGGGTCAGTCTTGTATATTACGTAAGTGGAAGAAATAATGAAGTTAAGTGTTGTATTATTAAGTTAGTGCAGCGTAATGCTATATTGAGAAGAGAGAGCATAAGTGCTCTTCATCGAGTGTTATTGTGGGCCGGTACAATTACTTTGATCAAAAAAGAGTGCTTAAAGCAGGCTTCAAATGCCTGAATATTCTGTGCATGGGATAATGAAATTAGACCTCTGTTCTGCTTTCATTGGTTTTCAGATCAACATGATTAATAGAAGCAATTTGGGGGCATTAGTATTACGACGCGAGAGGTGAAATTCTTGGATCGTCGTAAGACCAACTTAAGCGAAAGCATTTGCCAAAGTTTTCATTAATCAAGAACGAAAGTTAGAGGTTCGAAGGCGATCAGACACCGCCTTAATTCTAACCATAAACGAGGCCAGCTAACAACCAAAGCTTTTGGCCTGCGGGGATGTATGGTTGCAAAGCTGAAACTTAAAAGAATTGATGGAAGGGTACCACCGGGAATGGAGCCTGCGGCTTCATTTGACTCAACACGGGAAAACTTACCAAGTCCGAACATAAGTGTGTAAGACAGATTGATAGCTCTTTCTCGAATCTATGGGTGGTGGTGCATGGCCGTTCTTAGTTCGTAAAGTGATTTGTCTGGTTAATTCCGATAACGATCGAGACTCAAATATATTAAATAGATATCTTCAGGATTATGGTGTTGAAAGTTATATAGCCTTCATTCATGGTGACAGTAAAATGTTTATTGTGTTTGAATGTGTTTATATACAAATTGCGTTTAGCAATAATGAGATTGAGCAATAACAGGTTTGTGAT
This sequence comes from Drosophila formosana, assembly GCA_035045625.1. NCBI lineage: Eukaryota > Metazoa > Arthropoda > Insecta > Diptera > Drosophilidae > Drosophila > Drosophila formosana. The sequence goes on from JAWNOW010000599.1 coordinate 277,415, forward strand.
GCCCTTAGATGTCCTGCGCTACAATGAATGAATCAACGTGTATTTCCTAGACCGAGACGTCCGAGTAAACCGCTGAAATACTTTCATGCTTGGGACTGTGAATTGAAACGGTTCACATGAACTTGAAACACGGACTAAGGAGTCTAACATACTAAATGTGCAAGTTATTGGGATATAAACCTAATAGCGTAATTAACTTGATTATTAATGGGATTGGTTTTTTAAATATTTATAATTAATTAACGCAATTTCGGGCCGTTTTATATAGTTATGTATACTAATATTTATATTATTTATGCCTCTAACTAGAACGTACCTTGAGCATATATGCTGTGGCCCGAAAGATGGTGAACTATACTTGATCAGGTTGAAGTATGGAGAAACCCTGATGGAAGACCGAAACAGTTCTGACGTGCAAATTGATTGTCAGAATTGAGTATAGGGGCGAAAGACTAATTGAACCATCTAGTAGCTGGTTCTCTCCGAAGTTTCTTTCAGGATAGCTGGTGCATTTAACTGTTGTATAAAATAATCTTATCTGGTAAAGCGAATGATTAGAGGCCTTAGATTCGAAACGATCTTAACCTATTCTCAAACTTTAAATGGGTAAGAACCTTAACTTTCTTGATATGAAGTTTAAGGTTATGATATAATGTACCCAGTGGGCCCTTTTTGGTAAGCAGAACTATGCCCAAATTAACAACTCATTGAGAAACCAGCAGGACGGTGATCATGGAAGTCGAAATCCGCTAAGGAGTGTGTAACAACTCACCTGGCGAAGCAACTAGTCCTTAAAATGGATGGCGCTTAAGTTGTATACCTATACATTACCGCTAAAGTAGATGATTTATATTACTTGTAATATAAATTTTGAAACTTTAGTGAGTAGGAACGTACAATGATGTGCAATGACGCAAACTTCTCAACAGGCCGTACCAATATCCGCAGCTGGTCTCCAAGGTGAAGAGTCTCTATGTGCTCGTTCTGGGTAAATAGAGTTTCTATCATTTATGGTAGTTTCTTGTTCCCCGGATAATTTATTTCTTCGGAACTTTCTTGCTAAAATTTTTAAGAATACTAATTGGGCAACCAGTTAGTTCTTTTAAATTATAACGATTATCAATTAACAATCAATTCAGAACTGGCACGGACTTGGGGAATCCGACTGTCTAATTAAAACAAAGCATGGTGATGGCCTTAGCGGGTGTTGACACAATGTGATTTCTGCCCAGTGCTCTGAATGTCAAAGTGAAGAAATTCAAGTAAGAAGAAATTCAAATGCCTCGTGATCTTATTAGTGACGCGAATGAATGGATTAACGAGATTCCTACTGTCCCTATCTACCATCTCGCGAAACCACAGCCAAGGGAACGGGCTTGAAATAATTAGCGGGGAAAGAAGACCCTTTTGAGCTTGACTCTAATCTGGCAGTGTAAGAAGACATAAGAGGTGTAGAATAAGTGGGAGATATTAGATTTCGGTTTAGTATCGACAATGAAATACCACTACTCCTATTGTTTCCTTACTTACTTGATTAAATGGAACGTGTATCATTTCCTAGCCATTATACGTATATATTTATTATTTCTTATTGTATTGGTTTTAATGCAAGCTTCTTGATCAAAGTATCACGAGTTTGTTATATAATCGCAAACAAATTCATTAATGAGAGAGTGCATTTATGTATTCTTGAATTAAAAATTTGGTATAACTCCAATTACTCAGGTATGATCCAATTCAAGGACATTGCCAGGTAGGGAGTTTGAATGGGGCGGTACATCTATCAAATAATAACGGAGGTGTTCCAAGGCCAACTCAGTGCGGACAGAAACCACACATAGAGCAAAAGGGCAATGCTGACTTGATCTCGGTATTCAGTACACACAGGGACAGCAAACGCTCGGCCTATCGATCCCTTTTGGCTTAAAGAGTTTTAAACAAGAGGTGTCAGAAAAGTTACCATAGAGATAACTAGCTTGTGGCGGCCAAGCGTTCCTAGCCACGTAGCTTTTTGATCCTTCGATGCCGGCTCTTCCTATCATTGTGAAGCAAAATTCACCAAGCGTTGGATTGTTCATCCATGCAAGGGAACGTGAGCTGGGTTTAGACCGTCGTGAGACAGGTTAGTTTTACTCTACTAATGACAAAACGTTGTTACGACAGTATTCCTGCGTAGTACGAGAGAAACCGCAGGTACGGACCAATGGCACAATAATTGTTCGAGCGAACAGTGGTTTCACGCTACGTCCGTTAGATTAAGCCTGAACGCCTCTAAGGTCGTATCCGTGCTCGACTGCAATGATAAATAAGGGGCAATTTGTTATTTATTTAATAAACGACGATGGATGTGATGCCAATGTTACATATAACATATTAAATTAAAACATTATTTAATACAATGACAAAGCCTTGAATCAATTGTAAACGACTTTTATTACAGGCAAGGTGTTGTAAGTGGTTGAGCAGCTGCCATACTGCGATCCACTGAAGCTTATCCTTTGCTTGGCGATTCAAAATATATATATATATATGTTTAAAACACATAACTATAAATACATATATGTTAAAAACACATATGTATATCAAACTAGAAAAAAAGATGCATGAGATTCTAATGTAGCCAAATGGTACATCATCGCATTAGTGACCTTATGAATATATTGGGTTATCAAAAAAGTCTTGCGGCATTTTCGCTAGTTGGCGCTGAAAGCGCGTAGTTCTAGTTTTATTCGTCGCATAGGGTCATGCTATACCTTTTTAGAAAGCTTATTTCATGCGATTGATTGTCATTTCTATTAAGTCGTGAGTTATAGCGTCGCCAACATTGAGCAAAATAAAGAGAAAATATGGCATATTTTACAGTACTACTATGATAAAGGCAAAAATGCATCTCAAACCGCCATTAAAATTTAAGCAGTTTATGGACCCGATACAGTTTCCATTTCCATCGTACAACGATGGTTTCAATGTTTTCGTTCTGGTGTAGAGGTGATCGAAGATGCGCCACGCTCCGGAAGGCCTGACGTCGAAAATTGTGATAAAATCGCTGAATTGGTCGAAAGAGATCGGCATAGTAGTAGCCGTAGCATCGGTCAGAAGGTTATAAACCGTTATAAAGAAGCTTGGAGTCACTCAGAAGCTAGATGTATGGCCGTATCGACGCATGCGAATCGCTTCTGAATCGCAACAAAATCGACCCGTTTTAGAAGCACTTGGTGAATGGCGATGAAAAGTGGGTCACTTACAATAACGTAAGGCGCAAACGATCGTGGTCGAAAAGCGGTGAAGCGGCCCAGACGGTGGCCAAGCCTGGATTGACGGCCAAAAAGGTTCTTCTGTGTGTTTGGTGGGATTGGCAGGGAATAATCCACTATGAGCTACTCCCCTATGGCCAAACGCTCAATTCGGACCGGTACTGCCAACAAATGGACCGCTTGAAGGCAGCACTCATGCAGAAGAGGGCATCTTTTATCAACAGAGGCCGAATCGTCTTCCATCGGGACAACGCCAGCCCACACACATCTTTAGTGACGCGCCAGAAGCTCCGGGAGCTCGGATGGGAGATTCTTTTGCATACATTGCATATAGTCCGGATCCTTCACAAAGTGATTACCACCTGTTTCTGTCCATGGCGAACGTGCTTGGTAGTCTGAAGTTGCCCACAAGAGAGTCCTGTGAAAATTGGCTCTCCAAATTTTTTGCCAATAGGGAAGCACACTTCTATGAGAGGCGCATTACGAAGTTGGCATCTCGCATATTTGACTTGAATCGCATTATTGTAACCAATTTTATGAACACCAGGTATGTTAATATAAACATAAAGTGTTTATACTTCAATAGATTTTCATGGTAGCCAAATGAATCGCCATCGTATTAGTGATAATATGATAAGATTTACTTGGTGAGCAAACACCAAGTTAAACAAATATATACTTAGTGGAAATATTCTTCAATAGATTTGAATGAAAGGCAAATGATTGCCATCGTATTTGTGGCATATGCATATAAGTTGTCAATTTGACAATATTATGTAATTGGTGTTGGGTGGAATCAAGTGTTTAAATATATGTTCAATATATTTATGCTTTAATTTGATTGAATTGTGGTAGCAAATTAACTTGGCGTTTCAAAAGTGGCGCAAAAAATATCAATGTAAAATTAATGGTTGAAGGAGGCTGGTACACATATTAAATATATTATATATTAAAAATATACAATATGTGAAAACACAGTATCATATGGATAGAAAATATTATATAGAATAAATATATTATATATCAAATATATACAATATGTGAAAACACAGTATCATATGGATACAAAATATTATATGAAAAGAAAATTCCATATGGAGAAATTAAATATATTATAGGTACACATATTAAATATTTCATATATTAAATATATACAATATGTGAAAAAACAGTATCATATGGATACAAAATATTATATGAAAAGAAAATTTCATATGGAGAAACCATTTTATATGCAAACAAAATTTTATATGAACAAATTTTTACAAGTCAAAACCATACCATGTGTGGATTATATGGATTGAAAATTTCATACGGAGAAACAATTTCATATGCAAACAAAATTTTATATGAAAAAATTTTTACAGCCCGTTCCACCTTAATACTTACTAACACTTGTGTGGAGTCCGCCAAAAAAAATATTTTCGATTAAAAGAGCATCCCAAGTGTTTTCTGTCCGTTATTGCTTAGTGCAGAGTACTCTGCACAGCTTCCTACATACGTTCATTTGTCACTTGTTACGTTTCAGGCCTTGTCCGCCAAAATTCTTAATATTTGCAGTGTAATAGTGTTACAGCTCCAAATTAATTACATACATACGAGTGCTTGCATACTGTAACCCTTCAGTACGCAAGAGTACTCGCGCACTACCGAATTCGCTATACCGAATGGCACCACCACTACTTACTTTACTAACCCCTCTAACATGCATTTGTCAATGGAGAATTTACATTGCATGTCATTGGCATGGGGACAATTGACACGACGTCGTTTACCATTGTACTACCTACTTCGCTACTCTAATTCGAGTACCTGTTTCGGTACTCTAAATCGAGTAACTCTTTCGATACTCTAATTCGGGTATTAAATTGGGATTAGTACCCAATTGGAATTGATACTTGATTAGTACTCATTGAGTACTTACTAGTGTTGCAAAGCATAAATACGGAAAAAAACACGTGTTATTTTATTGTTGAGCACTTTTTCTTTTATTCATGATTTGATTGTATTATATATTAATAATTTTCTTAATAATTATAATTACTTTCTGTAAATGATACTTTTTTTTTGTAATTATTTGTATGTTATTTTCCTAATGCTGCTTGGTTATCCGCAATTGGTACTCTGCCGTGCCACATCATTTTCATCCAATGCAATAGAATCTGCAATTATTAAATTACTTATGTTTATATGTATATATATATATATATATATATACTATATGAAATATATCAATTTAACTTACCACTTTGTTAACTATTACATCAGGGATCAGCACAAAATAAACAAATGTATGGACAATTCCGGCACTTCACTTTTTTAATTGTTGATTTCACACTGCACGCCAAGCAAAATACGAGATGAAAACTGTGTGACCAAAATTATGAGAGTTTCGCTAGCCTCCACTCTCGTTTTGACTAAGCCGATGGTCATATTTATTCTCGTTTGACGTACGATGTCTACCAAGCAGCGAGACGTTGCATTACCACTAAACTGACGAAATCTGTATACCGAATGGGTACAGCGAATTCGGTAGTCGATCGGGGCAATTGCCAACAAAGCGTACTGCAGGGTATGTACATATGTAACATACATACATATTATCCAAATTGCTTTTGAGTGGTGTTCGATCTAGCAGTGCAGCAGTGCACAGCATCATATACATACATACATATACTGTCGTCAACTTTCCGCTATTAGACACACTGGTCCACACTCATTGAGCATTGCACTTATTGTCTTGCCTACAGCAGAATTTACTCTTCAGTTCTGCTACTCGGCACACTGGGACAAGCATAACACACTGTTATAATTATTATTATTATTGTTTCTCCTACATCAACATTTTAATAAAACTAAATATAAATATATAAAAAAAATAAAATAAACCCCCTGTTTTCTGGATAGTAGTATTCTAGTATATATTTTCATTCCACAGCAAAAATACTAAAAGGAAAACATATTGTTTTTCTCCCTTTTTAACGTTTTCACCCATACTACACAATAATCTGACAAACATTAAATACAAGAACACCATTAATCGCTTGGTATTTTTTTTGGTATTTTCTGACAGTTTTTTTATTCATTTATTTTTTTTTCTTTATTTTATTTAATATTTTTTTTATTATTTGTTGCTACAGTCCAATCCTTGTAATCCTGTTCATCCCCAGGAACAACATATCGGAAACACCTTTCCGTGTTGGTATTTTTAGGTATTTTTTTTGTTAATAGTCAAATACGCTTCGGCGGTACTTTAATACCAAGTACCACTTCACATTCAAATTTGCCCTGCGCTATATTTTTTGGTATATTTTGGTATATTTTTTAAAAAACTCCTAATACGCTTCCTCTGTACTTCAATTCCAAGTATCACTTCACAAAATTCGTGCTGTGGTATATTTTTGGTATTTTCGGTAGCATGCCAATCGGAAGCGACAAAGAGAAAAAACATCTCCTTGTTAACCCTTCGCAAGCCAAGGCAGGGTCTCCAACCAATTCACTCTCTCGTGGAAGCGCTTCTGCGACTGTAAAAAAGACAGCATCGCCGCTTCCCTCCGCAACCACCAGCCGCAAGTCGCCATTAATTCAGCTGAGTAGTCCTAAGGGGACAAGAGCAGAAGGTCAACAGATATTCAAAACTATACAGATGGCTCTGCAAGAATTCCTCGCCGTTTCCGACAAGCTGTGTAAATTTGAGACGAGAATCCAGTCTGCTCCTGACACATCGCTTTTCACACTTAAAGTGCGACTCGATCAAGTTTGCTCGCTGTGGGCAAAGGTCGAGTCCGAGTGTGAACGATGCACTAGGCTCTTTGTCAAGGTGAAGCTAACTTCCAGGACAAAGAGGTAATGCAAGCCAAATATGACACTTGCTACTCAGTCTATGAACGCTGTGCAGCTCGTCTCAACGAACAAATTGAGCGAGCCAGTCCAGCAGCTGCTGCTCCTCAGCAGGCTATGGCCAACATCCCATTTGGAGGGTGTTGGTTGCCTCCGTGCGACACGGAAGTGTTCCATGCCGATTACTTACGGTGGCCGACCTTTCGCGATTTGTTTACGGCAATATATATCGACAATCCAAGACTGACTCCTGTTGAGAAATTGTTTCATCTCAACGCTAAAACCGATGGCGATGCGAAAGCAATTGTTACAAAGTCTCCTATTACCAATAATGGTTTCGCATCTGCCTGGGCGGCTTTAAGCGAGAGATTTGAAAACAAGAGGCTCCTAGTCAATAGTTGAAAATCCTTTTCAGCCTGTCCGAAATCCAGTCCGAGTCTGGAGCTGCTCTTAAAGAGTTGCAAAGCACCATCCAAGGCTGCCTAACAGCTCTAGAGCACTCGAATATTTCGACCGAGAATTGGGGTTGCCTATTGATTTTCTTGTGCTCTTCCAAATTGCCGCGTTTGACGTTGGCACTGTGGGAGCAGTCGCTCGCCAACAAGTCCGAGATTCCGCTTTGGTGCGAAATGAATCTCTTCCTTAGCGAAAGGTACCGTACCTTAGAGGCCATCGAAGATGTGAAGCCAGCTTCTCAAGCTGGAATCTCTGCGAGACCATCTGCGGTCAAGAGTCATCCGACCACTCAAAAGAAAGTCCACTCTTTCGAAGCAAAAGTGGCTCCGAAGGCTAAGACCTGTGATCTCTGCTCCAAGGAGAATCACCCTTACGGTTGTGTCTCCGTTTCTTACAGATGTCAGTTCCCGAAAGCTCGAACTACATCAAGCAGAAAAAGTTGTGCCTCAATTGCTTTGCAAGGGGGCACCAGCTTCGCGAGTGTCCTAGCACTCATAGCTGCTACACCTGCAAGGCGCGTCACAATACGCTGCTTCATCGCAATGACGCCATTTCGACAGCTGCCAGTCCCAACTCGCAGTTTCCAATACAGTCCACTACATCTCTGCAAGAAACGAACGTACAGAATTTCTTCGCCACTAACACTCAAGGGGTGTTGTTAGGCACGGCGATGATCAACATAGCGCATTTGGGGATGAACTATACTGCCCGTGCGTTGATCGATTCTGGTTCCGAAGCAACGTTCATTTCCAAACGTCTGTTTGACAGAATCAAGTTGCCATTCAAAAATGTCCAAGCGGAAGTATCCGGTTTGAACCAGCACAGACACGTAAATTGTGTCATTTCTACATATCGCCGATGAGTCGGCCGAGGATGCAGATTGAGACTTCCGCATATGTGTTACTAAAGTTAGCTGGTAACCTTCCGTCCTGCTCTATTGGCGATTGTGTCCTGCAAGATCTGCCAAACATTCAGTTAGCAGATCCATCATTTTCAAAGAGCTCCCTGATCGACGTGCTGATCGGAGCGGACGTCCTTTCGTCGATCTTGCTGAATGGCGTTAAATCTCACATTTGTGGGACGCTAATTGGGCAGGAGACAATTTTCGGCTGGATCCTAACCGGCCCTGTTCCGGCCAGTGCGAGAAAATCCATTGCGTCTTTCACTACACGCGTAGCACAAAAAGAAGTTCGAGCTCTGGATGAACTGCTCACAAAGTTCTGGGAGGTGGAGGATCTGCCGTCAAGAGTGCCGGACGAAGCCGATAGTATTTGTGAGCAGAATTTTGTGCAATCAACCATCAGACAAGAAGACGGTAGATACACGGTCACACATCCATTCCGAGATCCCAATAGCATTCAATTGGGTTATTCAAGGTCAATTGCTTTAGCGCAGTATCTCAAGAATGAGATCCGCTTACGTCGTACGTCAGAGCTAAAGATCGAGTACGATTCCGTTATCCAAGAATATTTGGACTTAGGCCACATGAGGCTAATATCACCCCATGCTCCGGGCAAAAACTTCTACTTGCCACACCATGCAGTCATTAAACCTGACAGCACAACTACTAAGGTTCGTGTTGTCTTTAATGCTTCCTGCAAATCCACGAATGGACTCAGTCTCAACGACGTCCTTCATCCTGGTCCGATGCTACAGTCTGACCTGACCATTCAGATCTTTAAATGGCGTATTTTCCAATATATCTTTAATGCCGACATCACCAAGATGTACCGGCAAATCCTGGTTCACCCAAAGGACACTCCGTTCCAAAGAATTCTATTCCGTGACCCTAAAGGTGACATCTGTGACTACGAGCTCAGCACTGTCACATTTGGAGTCAATTGCGCGCCATTTCTAGCACTTCGAGTCCTACAGCAATTAGATGGAGATGTGAGCACCCGATTTCCATTAGCTAGCAATATCATCGCGCGCTATATGTACGTGGATGATGTGCTAGCCGGGGCTCACACGAAGAAGGAAGTGATTAAAGCCATTCACGAATTATATCAGGCTCTTTCCTCGGCAGGTTTTCCATTGCGAAAATGGACTGCCAACAACAAAGACATCCTTAGTGATATTCCTAAAATTCATCTCTTGAGAGACGACTTCCTGGAAATTGAGGAAGCGAGCGTTGCCAAGACGCTGGGCGTTCGGTGGCACGCGGCCGCTGACGAGTTCTTCTTCGTTTAATCTAACATTCCGGTTTCATCAAGCTTTTCCAAACGTGAAGTGCTGTCTCAAATCGCACGTTTGTTTGACCCGGCAGGTTGGCTAGCGCCTTTCGTGATCCGCGCCAAGATCTTCATGCAAAAGTTGTGGCTCCAAGATCTATCATGGGATGAGCAGTTGCCTGACCCCCTCCTCAACATGTGGCAAGAGTTCCTGAAAGACTATTCACTCCTCGAAAAGATTCGAGTACCACGATGGGTTCACTTCCACCCAAACGTCAAGACCGTATGGTGCTGCTCTCACGTCCGCGTCGAAGTGGATGACCAAGTGTGGGTCAGTCTACTGACAGCTAAGACGCGAGTGGCACCGGTCGAAACGGTGTCACTGCCTCGACTTGAGCTTTGCGGCGCAGTCTTACTGGCCGAGCTCTCGTCCGCCTTCATCCCACATCTCCCAATCAGTGACGCAGATTTGTATTACTGGACCGACTCCACCATTGTGTTGGCATGGCTTAGTAAGCCAGCCTGCAAATGGACGACGTTTGTGGCGAATCGGGTTGCAAAGATTACGCACTCCCCAGGATCGGCTAGCATATGGTCACATGTCCAATCTGAAGACAATCCCGCGGACCTGGCCAGTCGAGGCGTAACCTCCCAAGAGCTTAAAGTTCTCGGAAGACCAGTGGCCAGTTCCTCCCTGCGACATCCCCGAAGTCATTCCTGAACCACGGGTAGTCAAGTGCCACATGGCACAGGCACCCGCTTGTGATCTCCTCGAACGCTTCTCCAAGTTCGATAGAGCGCTTCGTGTGGTAGCCGACATACGACGTTTCATACAACGGTGTCGTCAGCCAGGCACGAGTCTTCCGATCTAAGCTAAGCTAAGCTAAGCTAAGCTGCGCCGAAATGGCGGAGGTTCAAACGCTTCTCGTCATACAGACCCAACGGCAACGGGGAAAAAGTATGCCTACCTGCTGGAGAAGAAACCGATTCCAAGGTCCAGCAGTATACTCAACCTGAACCCATTTCTTGATCAGAAGGGCGTTATTCGCTCTTGTGGCCGGGTGAGTGCATCCGAATCCTTGACCTATGACGAACGTCATCCTATTATACTTCCATACAGTTGTCGTTTCTCTCGTCTTCTTATCCACTTCACTCACTCCATTTCCTTACATGGAGGCAATCAGTTAATGATCCAATTGATCAGAGCGAAGTATTGGATTCCAAAGCTGAAGACCCTAGCCAAATCAGCTGTAAACTCTTGCAAAGTCTGCATCGTGCACCGCAAGAAACTTCAGACACAACTAATGGGCACTCTCCCGACTGAAAGAGCAAGCTTTTCCAACGCCTTTCATCATACAGGTGTAGACTTCGCTGGTCCTTTCGAAGTAAAGAACTACACCGGGCGGGCTTGTCTCATTCCGAAGGGATATTTGTGTGTTTTCGTTTCTTTCAGTACGAAGGCCATACATCTGGAACCCACTTCCGACCTCACGGCAGACAAGTTTTGTGGGTGCTTCCAGAACCCTCACCCGAGATTTTCTAGAGTCAATCTCGTCTCGTCTCCCACAAATTCAGCCACTGTGCGTTAACTTGGCATTTTAATCCACCAGGAGCGCCATATATGGGTGGGATCTGGGAAGCAGGAGTGAAGAGTTTCAAGACTCTATTCTTCAAAGCGACCTCTACTACAAGGTACACATTCGAAGAACTGGCTACGCTCTTGAGCGGAGTCGAATCGTGCCTAAATTCCAGACCGATCTCACCAATGTCAGAAGATCCAACCGACCTGCTGGCGTCGACTCCTGGCCATTTCCTCATTGGCAGACCGCTTCTTTCCGTTAGTGAGCCAACTATCCTAGAACCTGCCACATCGATTATCAATCGTTGGCAAAAGATCAAGGCTCTGAGTCAGCAATTCTGTACCCACTGGAAAGAAGAATATCTAAAAGAGCTCCATAAGCGTAACAAGTGGCAAGTCCCAAACTTTAACCTACCAATCGCCGATATGGCTATTGTCAAGGAAGAGACAATGCCTGTCAACGAATGGCGGCTTGGCCGTGTTTTGCGTGCCTATCCAGGGGATGACGATCGAGTCCGAGTGGTCGACGTCCAGACGTCACACGGTGTCATCAAGCGCCCAGTAGTAAAGTTATTACTACTTCCTACCGGTCTTTCCAATCCCGTCTGTTCCTAGACGTCCAGTATCTAGTTGTCTAGTCCTCCGATCTGTGTTTCATGGCATGGCGTTATTAACCGGTAGCTTCCATTTCCGACTAGTTTCGTTCCAGATCTACATTCCCTCCTGATCACCATGGCACCAAGCAACGCACGTGCGCTGGAAAGCAGACGTTCGCGAGGAACTCAATCCTTCCGCTGCCGAGTCTGCCGGGGTATCCACCCCTTGAAACGTTGTTCACGTTTCCTGCGTCTGAGTGCTGAGAAGCGTCTGCGTGCAGTACTTGAAAACAAGTACTGTGCAAACTGCTTGGCGCATCAGCACTCAGGCGACCGGTGTCGCGTGTGCCAACAGGCGCACCACACTCTGCTCCATATGCACGAACCAGTGCGCAGGCGTTCAGCGACAAAACGTCGCCATCGAGAACCGGCGCGTGCCTCGTCCGCATCATCCGATGCCTCCGAGCAGGACGTCCACCCAACTCCACTACGGCAATCGGCTGCCCTCCTCCAGAACAGGAGCACCAACTTGCTCCCAACGGCGTCTGTGCAAATTAGGGGCACGGAGAAATCCTTTCAGACGAGGGCGCTCATTGATCCCGGAGCCCCTCTTAGTGCCATTGACGCCTCATTTGCAGACGCCATGCAAGTGCCGTCTATCACGGTGGGTGAAGGAAGGGTAGGCTGTGTGAGCGTGGGTCCGGTCTCCGAAACAGGACCATGGTTTGAGGTCCTGCTCCAAATTAATTGACTCGAGCGTACGCGAACATTATGCGGACATCAACTTAGCCGATGGGTCGTTCGACCGACCATCGGCTATCTCGCTGGTGCTTGGAGCCGACGCCTACGTCCACATTATTAAGGAGGGTATCATAACCAACCAGCGTGGGCTACCAGGGGCACAACGTACCATTTTTGGGTGGACCCTCTCCGGTTCATGTGCTTTATAAGCACTAACGCTCCCCCCTCCCACTAGCTCCTTGCCCTTTCAGGCAAAGGAGGGGAGAATGTTCAGGCCACACAGCCATCTTCCGGCTAGGCGCGCATCCCTGGCGTGCGTGCTCTCCACCACGCCTCTCAATCCACCACTATGGTGAACAGAGGCCGTGTAGGTTAAGCTAGGCTTAAGTTGAAATTAAAATGTGAATTGAGATCAGTTGAAAATATACAAGTGCATTGAATAGAAGTCCGCGTTTCTTTTGATTCCAAAAGCAGATAACGGCGGCCCACAACATCAACAACAACAACCTCAACCACGACGAACGCGGCAAAGAAGACTTTGACGGCCCCTACATAATCAATATGAAAAGATAATTCATATGAGTAATAAATTTCATAAGTGAAAAAGATGTCAGAAGTGAAAAAAATTTAACGTATGAAAAAAATTTCATATTATATGAGAAAAAATTTTATATGAAAAAAGAGGTCACCTTTGGGAAAGCGTGTCACAAAATCTTTATAGGTGGAGTGGTGTCGCGCAAGGCAAGTCATATGAAAAAAATTTTACATGTAAAATTCATTTGACTGTGGAGTGTTGTCTTGCCGGCATAAGTCATCTACTATATAGAAATAAGTCGGGTTTTCCTTCCTGACGCTATAACTCCAGAACGGACGAACCGATTTCCACGGTTCGTGAGGTTTATAGCAAACAAAGATCAGGAAAAATTTCAACAGGAAGCCGGGGAAATCATTTTTATTTCAAGTGTAAATACCAGCAACTTAACATAGGCTGTTAAATATACAGAAGAATGTTAAGCATAGCAAGAGAATAAATGTTAGATCTATATATATAAAAGAAAGTCGTGTTAGTTACACCACTTATAACTCAAGAACGGCAGAAGAGATTTGGGTGAAAATTGGTAGGTAGGTAGCTTAGAGCCAAGAGACGGACATAGGATACTTTTTTTATCCCGTTCGACAGCGTTCCCGTGTGACTTGACGTAAATCGTCATAATAAGCTCACTGTTACAAAAACTGTAAATAACAGCAACATAACATAAACTGTTAAATATACAGAAGAATGTTAAGCATAGCAAGAGAATATATTTCATGGCTTCGAAGCAACGTTCTGAAACACCTCCACCAACTACATTGAGCATTTTTTTTGTAATCTGCCAAAACGATCAGTTTGCACGAACTTTTCTTTACTCGGAGATGCCACGTATTATACTTGGAATTCTTCATCGAAGAATTTTTAAAGACGGAAGCAATGCGATGCGGTTCCTGGGTATCCAGATGTGCGTTCTACTGATGCTAAGGGTCGTATGTATACAGTCATCCAAAGAATGGTGAATGTTTCTAATCTGTTAATGGTGTAATATTCCCAACATATCGAGTTGCATGTGAAGAAGAAAACGATAATCGCTGAAGCCATTATCTCTGCATCTCCAAGTCAGATATGCACATTATTCGCTATCATAATTTCGACATGTTTTTCATCAAACCCATGTAACCTGTGGCACAAATACAAGGATAATATGTCAGAAGATATTTTACATCAAATTCGTGTCAGTTCCAGAAATCACGATATTGAGTTGAATGAGGAGATACATAATCGTGCTTTACTCTTGATCGAAGATATGTCTTACCTGACGTGCGTAAATTTATTAATCAGGTTAGGAATGCCAGCGCTATATCGTGAAATGAATGACGCATTTAGTCAGGAATTGGAACGGGAACGTGAATATTATCACCAGGAATTAGATTTAGTAGTTCAAACGAATATACCCCTGTTGAATTACCAACAAAAGGAAGTTTATGATAATTTAATCAAGGCAATCGATGATGAAAATGGTGGTTTATATTTCCTAGATGCCCCTGATGGAACTGGCAAGACATTCCTCATGTCATTAGGTTTAGCAACATTTCGGGCGAGATCGAACATAGCGGTTGTAGTTGCTTCTCCTGGAATAGCAGAAACATTGTTAGGAGGATGCCGTACGGCTCATTCAGCATTTCAATTACCGTTAAATCTTCGAAATATTGAAGAACCAACGTGTAATATTGCAAAACACTCAGCAATGGCCAAAGTTTTAGCGGCATCGAAAATCATCATCTGGGACGAATGCACAATGGCGCATAAACGTGCTTTAGAAGTAATTAACCGAACATTAAAAGATTTACGCAATGATTCAAGATGTTTTGGAGGAGCAATGATTTTACGTCAGGTGATCTCCGCCAAATACTGCAAGTAATTCAAATATCTACGGCTGCCGACGAAATAAACGCTTGCCTCAAATCGTCAAATCTATAGCGCTATGTGAAGAAACTGAAGCTGACTAAAAACATGGGAGTCACATTGTTTAATGACACATCTGCTGAAGATTTCTCGGAGCAGACTAACGGTAATGGTCGAGTACCTGTCGATGAATCAAGCGGATTAAAATCATTTCCAAATAGAAGATGAAGCCACCAACTATCCAATTGAATTTTTAAATTCTTTGGACGTGCCTGGCTTACCACCGCACAATTTACGCCTAAAGTTTGGCTCCGTAGTAATCATTCTTCGAATCATAAACCAACCAAAACTGAGTAACGGTACGCGTTTGGTGGTTAGAAAATTGATGCACAATGTAATTTACGCTACGATAATGATAGGAAAATTCAAAGGTGAGGATGTTCTCATTCCGAGGATTTAAAAGTCTTAAATTTCCGATACGTCTTGCATTTGCCATGACCATCAACAAATCACAAGGCCAATCCTTCGAAATTTTTGGTTTAAATCTAGAACATTCATGTTTTTCCCATGGTCAATTGTACGTAGCACGTTCGCAGGTCGGAAGACCATCTGCGTTGTTTGTTTTTGCGACTTATAATAAAACAAACAAGTAAGAAAGCTACAGTCGAGAATTCTCGACCGTATGATACCCGCAACCCATTTCGAGAGAAAACAAAAGCTTGAATGATATTTTAACAAAAAATATACCACCAAATATACTAAAATTTGTTTTTTTGTATATAGATATTTTTTTTTAAATCCATTAAATACCGACATGGTCACTCTGTCAACTAAACAAACAAAGCGCGAGCAGCTGCAACTGAATTATGCATATAAAATTGATTCTTTAATAACTTCCTTGTTTTTCACTCGATCTCAACCAAACCATAGGGTAAAAGGGTATTATAACTTAGTGCCAACAGAAAATGTATGTAACATGCAGAAGGAGGCATCTCCGACCCCATAAAGTATATATATTCTTGATCAGCGTCAACAGCCGAGATGATATAGCCATGTCCGTCTGACCGTCTGTCTGTCCGTATGAACACCTGGATCTTAGAGACTATAAGACATAGAGACACCAAATTTGGCAAAAAGGTTTCTTCATACCCTACGCAGATCAAGTTTATTTCAAAAGTTGGATTCCACGCCCCCTTCGCCCACAATAAGCGTTAATCTAGAAAAAGTCAAGTTTTTTTTTATGTAAATCGCGTATAACTCCAAAAGTACTTTGTGTAATAATTTGTAATTTGGTAACCCATCTGCGCTTGACACTCTTAATATACCCTGTAATTTTGGTACAAATCGGATAAGTAGAACAAAAGTTATTCGTTAAATTATTTATCAAAATTGTTGTGCCCAGTGCATATGGACGTACTAAGTGTGTGAATGACCTAGATATATCAAATTTGGTGACAGTATTCGTGTAGGTCTTACGCAGATCAAGATCATTTTAGATTTTTGCCACGCCCCTTTCCGCCCCCAAAAACTGTAAAAGCCGTAATAATAGACCTAGAGCATTGAATTTGGTATGCATAATAACAATTGTATTCTCAATGATTCCTGTGAATTTGGTTGAGATCGAGTGAAAAACAAGGAAGTTATTAATGAATCAATTTTATATGCAAAATTCACTTGCAACTGCTCGCGCTTTGTTTGTTTAGTTGACAGTATGACCATGTCGGTGTTGTGGATTTTTAACCGTTATTTTCAAATATATACAAACAAAACACAAAATTTAGTATATTTTTGGTATATTTGTTGTAAAAATACCATTAAAATTTTTTTTTCTCTCGAAATGGGTTGCGGGTATCATACGGTCGAGCACTCTCGACTGTAGCTTTCTCACTTGTTTTATATATAATTTCTTAGCTATGTTTGTATATATTGAAATAAATTTAAAAAAGCAAACTCTTTAAACACAATTAATTATATATTGTGGGCGGATGTTTTTACTAATATAATATTGCTTACACGTAAATGCAAAGTTAGATAAATTATCATATTATTGAATTAAAATTAAATGTGCATGTGTGATATTTTATATTATGTAAGTATAAATAAAATAATATTTTTTAACGATTTATATGCACATATATTTATATATACTCATATATATATGAACAAAAGTTGTCAAACATTTTAAACTAACGAACGTGAATGCTTTTTAATTGTGGCCGTATTCCTATAGTACATGTCAAATAAAACACATATATATAGTAATATATCCACCACCAGAATAATTTCTCGTACATGACAAACACTCATAATTATTCCCCTTCCAAATTCTTTCCCACAAATCATATCATAAACATAAACATTTGTCGCAACGGCACCAACTGTCACAAACAAAAAGATCCTATTACATTGGCGATCGTGCCACTTCCAAAAAATCCAAAGTCCATTAAAATTTTCCATTTGCAACTTGAGGACTCAGCATTACTGCACTAACACAAACACAAAACATCACACGTATGTTAGCCCTAAGTCGTAATAAGAACTTTCATGTTAGAGCTCAGCATATTGTGAGTTCAGTTTTTAAAGACACTTTCCTCACTTAAGACGCGTAGCCCGCGAGCTTATAAATAAAAATAAAGTAGTCTATTAAGTAAACAAAAATAAATCCTTGTGTTTTATTTTTTTTACTGTTCGTGCACCGAGAACACTTAATTATACGAGGTGTGTTCAAAAAGTAAGGTGACTTTTCAAATGTCGCGGGCAACATATTTTCGATTATCGATTTTTTTGTTTTGTTATATTGGTACACTCTTCCCTAACATCTGTACCAAGTTTCAATGGAACATCCTCTTTTGTTTGGTTGTGAGAGGCGTAAAGTTACAAGTTATTTTGCGAGCTCGGCAATTTTTTGCTATCGAAAAATATGGATCAAAGGATTTGCATCAAATTTTGTGTAAAAAATAAAATTAAGTGCTCTGAAACACTTGAAATGTTGACAGTGGCATACGGTGAAACTGTTCTGAGTAAAAAAAATGTGTACAAGTGGTACAAACTCTTCCAAGATGGCCGGGAAGATGCCAATGACCAGCCTCGCTCTGGACGCCCAAGCACGTCAACAACTGATGAAAACGTTCAAGCAGTGACGAAAATTGTTTTGGAAAATCGTCGAATCACTATCAGAGAAGTTGCTGAAGATGTCGGTATATCGCTTGGCTCGTGCCATGAAATTTTTTCAAACGTTTTGGGTATGAGTCGTGTGTCAGCGAAGTTTGTTCCGAAATTGCTGAATTTTGACCAAAAGAACCGTCGCATGAGCATCGCTCAAGAGCTGTTGAATGACGTCAACGACGACCCAGATTTACTCAAAAGGATCATAACTGGTGACGAATCATGGGTATATGGTTATGATATCGAAACCAAAGCCCAATCGTCCCAATGGACGGAGATTTGCAACGATTGAAGAGATAAAGACTGCATCGCTGCAAGAGCTCAAGGCTATACCGAAAAGTGCTTATGGGAAGTGCTTTGAGGATTGGAAAAACCGTTGGCATAAGTGTATTGTATCTGAGGGGGATTACTTTGAAGGGGACAACGTAAATATTGATAAATAAATTAATAGTTTTTCTTGAAAATACAAAGTCCTTACTTTTTGAACACACCTCGTATATATATTTTTTGGATATTATCATTGTTATTCAAAAATATTTGTGAGTTGTCATGTATTTTACATATTTGAAGATTTGTGTAAATAGTTTTAATATTTTTTACATAAAAAAATAAACATTATTCTGGTTAATCCTGCCAGTAGTTATATGCTTATCTCAAAGATTAAGCCATGTATGTTTAAGTATACACGAATTAATAGTGAAACCGCAAAATGCTCATTATATCAGTTATGGTACCTTAAATCGTTAACAGTTACTTGGATAACTGTGGCAATTCTAGAGCTAACGTGTCTGGAACGTGTGCTTTTATTACATTACATTACATTACAGTATTACTACACTGGTTGAACTCTAGATAACATGCAGATCGTATGGTCTCGTACCGACGACAGGTCTTTCAAATGTCTGCCCTATCAACTTTTGATGGTAGTATCTAGGACTACCATGGTTGCAACGGGTAACGGGGAATCAGGGTTCGATTCCGGAGAGTGCTCCTGAGAAACGGCTACCACATCTAAGGAAGGCAGCAGGCGCGTAAATTACCCACACCCAGCTCGGGGAGGTACACTTTAAATACTTTAACAAGGACATATTGGAGGGCATGTCTGGTTCCAGCAGCCGCGGTAATTCCAGCTCCAATAGCGTATATTAAAATTGTTGCGGTTAAAACGTTCGTAGTTGAACTTTTGTTCCATACGGTTAGTGGAACTTACAATTGTAGTTAGTACTATACCTTTATGTATATAAGCGTATTACCGGTGGAGTTCTTATATGTAATTAGGTACTTGTATTTTTTTATATATTCCTCCTATTTAAAAACCTGCATTAGTGCTCTTCATCGAGTGTTATTGTGGGCCGGTAGAATTACTTTGAACAAATAAGAGTGCTTAAAGCAGGCTTCAAATTCCTGAAACAAGACCTCTGTTCTGCGTTCATTGGTTTTCAGATCAAGAGGTAATGATTAATAGAAGCAATTTGGGGGCATTAGTATTACGACGCGAGAGATGAAATTCTGGGACCGTCGTAAGACTAACTTAAGCGAAAACATTTGCCAAAGTTTTCATTAATCAAGAACAAAAGTTAGAGGTTCGAAGGCGATCAGATACCGCCTTAGGTTAGGTTAGGTTAGGTTAGGCAGGCAGCTCGACCGGAGTCGAGAACACCCGGAGACCATATGGTCCATTGTGATGCCTGATCTGTGTGGACTGTAGGAATAGGAGGGATTGGGAGGGATTGTTGGGATAATTGGAGGAAAGGCTCTGATTATATTATTTGTCTACATGTTACTGGACAGTTCTGATGGGCTGCGGATACTCTCGGTTTCCTCTTCGTCCCCGCAACTGCGACAGAAGTCCTGTTGGGGTCCACCGTACCGTTGAGCCATACGGCCGATGTAGCAGTGTCCCGTTAAGACTCCTGTCAGTAACCTTATCTTGTTCCTATTAAGGTTTAAGAGCTCGGTTGTTCGCTTGGGACTATATCTTGGCCAGAGTGCTTTTGACACCTCACAGCCTGGTGATGCTGCCCAGTGTCTCTCAGCCGCCGTTCTCATGGAACAATTAAGTTCCGATAGCACGTGCTGAATAGGTCTCTTTATATCGTCCGCCGCGAGAGTTTCTGATGACGCTGATCCCAGACGAGCACATTCATCAGCCGCCTCGTTACCTGGTACTCCCATGTGCCCAGGTACCCAGACAAGTCTGATAGAGTGTGGTTGGCATAGGTTCAGTGACATCACTGTGTCTCGGGTTAGTTTGCTCTTAATGGTGTTCGATGCGAGTGCTTTTATCGCTGATTGGCTGTCGACATAGATGGACACGTCCCTCGGGCTCCCGCCCAGTGAAGAAAGGAAGACGAAAGGAAAGCTTGGTTGCGAGGTCTTCGGAGAAGACCCCCGATCCAGTGCCTTCTATCTTCTTTGATCCGTCTGTGTAGATTGACAACTCATTCTGCCTCAAAGGAGATTTCTGTTGCCAATCGGATCTGTCAGGGAATTCAGCTGTAAACCTGTCATCCCACTTATGTTCTGGTACCCAGTAGTCGTTCTCAGCCACAGTCAATTCTACTGTACGTAGAATGGAGTTGTGACCTGCACGAGGCTTAAGGAGGCAATGGGCGTGAGGCCTGACCGCACTCCTTGCTGCCGCGTGCTTGAGGAAGACTCTGATGGGCTCCAGATTTAACATTACATCCAGCGCTGCTTGGGGAGTAGAACGAATACATCCTGTTATTCTCAAGCATGCTAGTCTCTGGACTTTGCGGAGATTGTTTAGATAGGAGTCGGTGTGCCCCGCCTCCCACCATACAAGAGCCCCGTACGTCAGTATAGGTCTGACAATTGCAGTGTAGAACCAGTGAAGGTTGCAATCCCCATCCTTTACCAAAGGTCTTTTTGCACACAAAGAAGGCTTGTAACGCTTTCTTCATCCTTTCCTCCGAGTTTCTCCTCCAGGAGAGTTTGGAGTCCAGGATTACTCCAAGGTACTTTGCCTCCTTTGATAACTTGAGCTCTGTCCCTCCCAGTGACGGAAGCTTGAAGCTCGGTATCTTATATTTTCGAGTGAACAGAACTAGTTCGGTCTTTTGTGTGTTGGCCCCAAGACCGTTGTGTTCTGCCCATCGCAGAGTTTCGCTCAGAGCGGCGTTCAGTAGCTCACTGACTGTTGGCAGGAATCTGCCAGTTACCATTAGAACTAGGTCGTCCGCATAAGCAGTCACTCTGCAGCCCATATACTTCAGTTTAAGACGAAGGTCATTAATGACAATGTTCCATAACAAGGGGGATATCACATCCCCTTGCGGGGTGCCCCTGGTTGCCCTTCTCCTGATAGTTGAGGCGCAGAGTTGGGCGTTTATCATTCTTTGGCGAAGCATGTTGCTGAGCCATCGAGTGATTGTCGCTTGTGAGTCTATGTTGACAAGTGCTGCCGTTATAGAATCGATCCTGACATTGTTAAAGGCACCCTCTATGTCGAGAAATGCCGCTAACGTAAACTCCTTCCTTTGCAGTGTGCCTTCAATTGTGCTAACCACCTCGTGCAAAGCCGTCTCTACTGATCTACCTTTGAGGTAGGCGTGTTGGGACTTGCTAAAAGTGTGAGGTGTTAGCTTACTTCTGAGATGAAGGTCCAGAAGTCTCTCTAGTGTTTTCAATAAAAACGATGAGAGACTTATGGGCCTATAGTCTTTTGCTGAGCAGTGGTTTATCTTTCCTGCTTTGGGAATGAATGCCACCCTCACTTCTCTCCAGGTTTTTGAAATGTATCCTGTAAGGAGACATCCCCTGAAGATTTCTAATAGCCATTGCGACAGATGTACGCATACCATCTGTAGCATGACCGGTCTGATGTCATCCGGTCCTGCTGATTTGTAGGGGTGGAACGACTTGATAGCCCAGATTATCTTATCAGTGTTGACAATTTCGTCAATTAGGACTAGACTCTCATGAAGAGCGTTTCCCTCCGGCAAGCCACTATGTGAGAGATGGGGATCCCATTCTCGTCTTCAGCTTGTGTGCAGCCTGGAAAGTGTGCGTTCATGAGGAGTTGCAGAGACTCCTGACTATTTTTAGCGAATGTGCCATCCAGGTTGCAAAGCAGCCCCGGTGTGGCTGGATCTTTCGCCAACAGCCTTCGAAGTCTGGACGCTTCAGTGGTGTTGGTTAGTTCCTCGCAAAATTTAGACCATGAGTCTCTTTTTGCCCTTCTGATTTCCTTCTTGAAGGTCTTGAAACTGTTATGGTAGGCATCCCAGTATACCTGGCAGTTTCCGTCTTTTGATCTGTTGTAAAGCTTCCTCGTTTCCTTTCGTATCTGGCCGAGTTCCGGAGTCCACCACTTGTTGCGGTTTGACTTCGGTGGACGGCTGATTGGACAAGATTTGATGAAGGCCTTACATAGAGTATCTGTGACGTTCTGGGTCGATTCCTCCAACTTGTCTGGGTTGTCTAGCCTTCCCACTGGGTGGTTGGGAATAGATTCCATAACAAGCTTTGAGTATTTGACCCAGTTTGCCTTTCGTGGGTTCCTGAAGGGCGCCTTTACCTCTCTGGACCATTCAACTTCGAACACTATCCTGTAATGATCCGAAAAGGAACATTCCGTGGATACGTGCCAGTCTACTACGGAGAGGGAGTCGCTGTTGGTCGCTAGAGTTAAATCTATAACCTCGGCTCGGTTCTTATTGCGGAAGGTGGGGTGGCTACCCCGATTACACACATTAAGATTAGTGAGCATCACGAATTCAAGCAGCGACTCCCCTCTCTCGTTGGTGTCTTTACTCCTCCAAAAGGTATTGTGGGCATTAGCATCACACCCAAGGATTAGATCCGTGCCCTCTTTCTGCGCATGCTGAATGAGAGCTCGAATACTTTCTGATACGGTTCTGGACTTACCCACGATACAGGTTCTGGACTTACCCACAGTTTTCGGGACAAGGAGATGGTATCCGCGAGCTCCCAACCCACAAACCCTTTCACCTACGATCCAGGGTTCTTGGATGAGAGCCACATCCACCCTCTCCTTGTCCATCCACCGTAGTAGGTCTGTGGAAGGAACCCTCGAGTGGTGCAGATTAATCTGCACTACCCGAATTCTTTCCAGTCGAACTAACATCTTCGCGCCCAGCGCCTCCAGGAACGATTGCCCGAACGCAACCCATTCCCATCTTCAGCCGGCCTTGCTTACTAAGGAGTTGGCTCTTGGACTCTGGACCAAGAGATCCTCGCCGTTTCCTTTGTCTCGGGCGAGACCTCGCTTGATCGTCCAGTCCGCTGTGTGACAGTCCGCATTCTGGCTTTTGATCAATATAAGGGTGGTTCGATCCTCCCGAATGGGAGGTGGGATCCAGACCTTAATGATCGTCCGCTCAGGAATTTGGTCTACAGGGACGACGTCAATTCTTGCTCCTGGCCACGGCGCTTCCAGCTTCAGCAGTGTGTCTTTGAGGAATCGCAGGCACATGCCACCACTTTGACACCCTTGTACCAGTTGATGCCATCAAACTCTGCCACGAACGGATTCTGCGGTCGAGTAATGGCATCAGCAATCCCCTGGTCGATTAACCCTTCCAGGATAAGCCAGTTATCAACAGAGAGCTTCCCATCCGGGTTGCTTCTGTCGATAATAGCTACCTGTAGCTCCGGCTTCGTGCTTAAGCTGACCAGGATGTCCCCTGGACACACCCGCTTGCTCTCCGAAGCCTTCGCCAAGTCATCCGACCTCTGCCTCTTACTGACAGGTGGGTTGGCCTTTTTCGGTAGCTTGTTCACCGTTCTCTCCTTTCCAGGAGGTGTGGCTTTTGCAAGCTTACCCGGTGCACTCTTTTTCCCTTCTAAAGGTGACTTTGGTTTCTTTGGTTCCACCAACTTCGACGTGGAAGGTTTGACTTCCTCCGTCGGGTTGGCTACGGCTACTGCCTGAAGCCCCTTGTCACCCTGGCACCGTGCACTCATACTCGGTTCAGCGGACTGAGTGTTGCCGGACACGCCAGCGAGTCTCAAGTACCGCCGCACGTTGTATTCGTGCTTTTTGCGCAATTTCCTCTCACGATCGTTCAACGACTCTGGGTTGCGGCCTTCCAGTCCCTTAAGGAACTTGAGAGAGCTCTTATACCCTGAGCGTTGTTTGCGCTTGAGGTTTGCATCTTCCTTGTTGGATGGTCCCTGGACTACTGTCACTTCGTCTTCATCAGTGCTCGATGACTCATCCAACGGCATCCTCGCTAGCGCAAGCGCTAGCTCGGACTCCGTCATCGATGAGCCTGTAAGCAAAGACTCCGACTCCGTGGCAGCTGTTTCCAGGTCCACACCCTCCTGTCGATGGAGTTTGTCCACTCCACCGTCGTGACCACTGGCGACACGCAGAGAGGATTTCTCCTCCCCGTGCCCGCCGGTGGTAGCGGTCACACTTCCCACCGACGTTTGGGCTGACATTCCAGCCCGAGTTGACGCCTCTATATCATCCTTCATGCTGAATCCGAGGATTCATGGTGCATTTTATACTTGCTGCCAAGTACCTCTGACCATGGTCCTGGACCTCAGCTTTCCAGAATAAATGTAAAAAGCTTGGGCCCAGTCCCTTAGCTAGAAACTGCAAGGTCTCATGAGCGAGCAAGTGATGCTGACAACTCTCGGCGATGACGATGCAGTACCCATTGCCCAGCCGGCACCCTCGTATAGGGTTCAGTCAGAGGATTTTCGCCAGCCAGATACCGCCTTAGTTCTAACCATATACGATGCCAGCTAGCAATTGGGTGTAGCTACTTATATGGCTCTCTCAGTCGTTTCCCGGGAAACCAAAGCTTTTGGGCTTCGGGGAAGTATGGCTGCAAAGCTGAAAGTTAAAGGAATTGATGGAAGGGCACCACCGGGAATGGAGCCTGCGGCTTCACTTGACTCAACACGGGAAAACTTACCAGGTCCGAACATAAGTGTGTAAGAAAGATTAATAGCTCTTTCTCGAATCTATGGGTGGTGGGTGCATGGCCGTTCTTAGTTCGTGAAGTGATTTGTCTGGTTAATTCCGATAACGATCGAGACTCAAATATATTAAATAGATATCTTCAGGATTATGGTGTTGAAAGTTATATAGCCTTCATTCATGGTGGCAGTAAAATGTCTATTGTGTTTGAATGTGTTTATATAAGTGGAGCCGTACCCGTTGGTTTGTCCCATTATAAGGACACTAGCTTCTTAAATGGACAAATTGCGTCTAGCAAATAATGAGATTGAGCAATAACAGGTCTGTGATGCCCTTAGATGTCCTGGGCTGGACACGCGCTACAATGAAAGTATCAACGTGTATTTTCTAGACCGAGACACAAGTTCACATGAACTTGGAATTCCCAGTAAGTGTGAGACATTAACTCGAATTGATTACGTCCCTGCATTTTGAACACACCGCCCGTCGCTACTACCGATTGAATTATTTCCGTAGTATTTTTAATTTCTTTCAATAAAAATATTATTGACGTAATGAAATATAACAAAAAACTTGTATCACTCTAAGCGGTGGCTCATGGGTCGATGAAGATCGCAGCAAACTGTGCATCATCGTGTGAACTGCAGGACAATGAACATCGACATTTTGAACGCATATCGCAGTCCATGCTGTTATGTTCTTTTATTAATTTTAGAGTGCTGCTTGGACTACATATGGTTGAGGGTTGTAAGACTATGCTAAATAAGTTGTTTGAAATTTTTCGGAATTTTAAGCACATGGTATATTATTGGATAATATAAGTGTGAATGTAATAGTTTTCACTTAAAATATTCATAATATTAATAAATAAAATGAAAGTACTATACTCTGTTGTATGAGAAATTTGAAGAATTATATGTTCTTTATTCATTTCAAATATTACTGAGGAATGTCAAGCATAAAATACGTGATTTTATAAACTAGAATTGCCTCTTATTAAAGAATTTGAAATAAGGAAAACTTTGTAAATATTATATTATGGACCTTCAAAATAAAATTAGTATCTTTCAAATTGTTAAAATAGACAGCATGTTTATATTAACATTTATTGTGTAATTACACAACCTCAACTCATATGGGACTACCCCCTGAATTTAATCATATTAATTAGGGGAGGAAAAGAAACTAATAAGGATTTTCTTAGTAGCGGCGAGCGAAAAGAAATCAGTTCAGCACTAAGTCACTTTGTCTATATGGAAAATGTGAGATGCAGTGTAAGGAACGTCAATATTATAGTATGAGAACTGAACGATTTAAGTCCTTCTTAAATGAGGCCATTTACCCACAGAGGGTGCCAGGCCCGTATAACGTTAATGATTATTAGATGATGTTTCCAAAGAATCGTGTTGCTTGATAGTGGCGCACTAAGTGGGTGGTAAACTAAATATAACCATGAGACCGATAGTTACCAAGCACCGTGAGGGAAAGTTGAAAATAACTCTGAATAGAGAGTTAAATAGTACGTGAAACTCCTTAGAGGTTAAGCCCGATGAACCTGAATATCCGTTATAGAAAATTCATCATTAGAATTGTAATATTTAATCAATATTATAACGAGAGTGTGCATTTTTTCCATATAAGGACATTGTAATCTATTAGAATGTATGAAATTTATCAAACAATTTTGATAAGAGTTTATTTAAATTAAAGTGCTTGCATTTTAACACAAATTAAATTTTCAAAATTTGATAAATTGCTGATAGATTTATATGAGTACAGTGCGTAAATTTTTCAGAATTGTATAATGGCATGACTATCATTGATTTTTGCGTTTATTATAAGCACTAACGCAATAATGCGAAAGATTCAGGTTACCTTCGGGACCCGTCTTGAAACACGGACCAAGGAGTCTAACATACTATATGTGCAAGTTATTGGGATATAAACCTAATTGCGTAATTAACTTGATTATTAATGGGATTGGTTTTTTAAATATTTATAATTAATTAACGCAATTCCGGGGCGTTTTATATAGTTATGTATAATAATATTTATATTATTTATGCCTCTAACTGGAACATACCATGAGCATATATGCTGTGGCCCGAAAGATGGTGAACTATACTTGATCAGGTTGAAGTAGGGAGAAACCCTGATGGAAGACCGAAACAGTTCTGACGTGCAAATCGATTGTCAGAATTGAGTATAGGGGCGAAAGACCAATCGAACCATCTAGTAGCTGGTTCCTTCCGAAATTTCCCTCAGGATAGCTGGTGCATTTAACTTTTGTATAAAATAATCTTATCTGGTAAAGCGAATTATTAAAGGCCTTAGGGTCGAAACGATCTTAACCTATTCTCAAACTTTAAATGGGTAAGAACCTTAACTTTCTTGATATGAAGTTTAAGGTTATGATATAATGTGCTCAGTGGGCCACTTATGGTAAGCAGAACTGGCGCTGTGGGATGAACCAAACGTAATGTTACGATGCCCAAATTAACAACTCATTCAGAAACCAGCAGGACGGTGATCATGGATGTCGAAATCCGCTAAGGAGTGTGTAACAACTCACCTGGCGAAGCAACTAGCCCTTAAAATGGATGACGCTTAAGTTGTACACCTATAAATTACCGCTAAAGTAGATGATTTATATTACTTGTAATATAAATTTTGAAACTTTAGTGAGTAGGAAGGTACAGTGATGTGCATAGAATTGTTTGGCGTAAGCCTGCATGGAGCCGTCATTGGTACATAACTTGGTGGTAGTAGCAAATAATCGAATGAGATCTTGGAAGGGTTTCGTGTGAGCAGTGGTTGATCACGAGTTAGTCGGTCCTAAGTTCAAGGTGAAAGCCGAAAATTTTCAAGTCAAAATTAGATAAATCGAATTTGGGTATGTTTAAAAACTTGAATAATTTTGAACGAAAGGAAATACGGTTCCAATTCCGTAACCTGTTGCGTATCCGTTTATTATCAAATATGGGCCTCGTGCTCATCCTTGCAACAGGAACGACCATAAAGAAGCTGTCGAGAGGTATCGGAAGAGTTTTCTTTTCTGTTTTATAGCCATGGAAGTCTTTCGTAGAGAGATATGGTAGATTGGCTAGAAGAGCATGACATATACTGTGGTGTCGATATTTTCTGCTCGGACCTTGAAAATTTATGATAGGGACCCGCAAACTTGTCAACAGGACGTACCAATATCCGCAACTGGTCTCTAAGGTGAAGAGTCTCTAATCGATAGAATAATGTAGGTAAGGGAAGTCGGCAAATTAGATCCGTAAGTTCGGGATAAGGATTGGCTCTGAAGATTGAGATAGTCGGGCTTGATTGAGAAACAATAACATGGTTTATGTGCTCGTTCTGGGTAAATAGAGTTTCTATCATTTATGGTAGTTTCTTGTTCTCCGGATAGTTTAGTTACGTAGCCAATTGTGGAACTTTCTTGCTTAAATATTTAAGAATACTAATTGGGCAACCAGTTAGTTCTTTTAAATTTTAAGAATTATCAATTAACAATCAATTCAGAACTGGCACAGACTTGGGGAATCCGACTGTCTAATTTAAAAAAAAGTTTTGGGATGGCCCTATCGGGTGTTGACACAATGTGATTTCTGCCCAGTGCTCTGAATGTCAAGTAAGGGAGCAGCGGATACTAGCGGCGAAAAGGATTATACCAGCCCGGCTCGGATAGCTGAAAATGATTCAGTGATTTCTCCTACGGCTACCGTAGGAGCCCAACAGGGAAGGAACGTAGATGCTAATCCAGTTGTTGGGCATCTATGTGTGGAATACGGCCGTTCTTTTGGAACAAAGACCGGTTTAGGAGTCCACATGTCGCGTCAGCACAAAGACAAGCTTGATGAGCTTCGTACGCGTGTTGACGTAAAAGCCAGATGGTGTGAGGAAGACTTGACCTTGATGGCGATGAAGGAATTTGAGCTCATAGCGAGTGGCGAAAGGTTCATTAATAAAAAGCTAGCAGTGTTATTTCCAACTCGTAGCGTCGATGCCATTAAAAAGTGTCAACAGAGGTATAATTACAAGGCAACAATCGAGCAGCTAAGAGGGCAAGCGGCTCTTATCCCCGAAATTACCATTACGCACCGCCCTAATAGAGAGCTCGGGTCCCCTCCTTCAACATCTAGGTCGATTCCAATCACACCATCGATACATTCGGCCGACGTCCTGATGCGGATACTACGGGGCATGCGCCACGTTAAATGTCATCGATCTTGGAGATTCGAGGTGTTGCAATCTATCGTAGATAGGGCGCATACTTCGGGGAAAGAAGCAACTCTCCAGTGCTTGTCCATCTATCTCCTGGAAATTTTTCCAGCTCGGAACGAAGGTCTGTTTCCGGCGAGAGTTTATCCTGAGCCTCGGAATAGGAGACAAAATAGAAGAAGAACAAAGATCGGTGCATTAAATCTTTGCTTGACGGACCCGACGAGTCGGTTTTGCCAAACCAAGAGGTTATGGAACCTTATGGGAGAGATGCAGCATGCAGTAACGCCGTGCCCAATATGGAGCACTTGTTTGAGGGTTACCTATTACGGCTAGGGACCTGAAAATGCATAAGGTGTCACTCACTTGTTCTCCCGAAGCCTGACGGAATATCTCCAAAAACTGCCAGGAGTATTCCAGATGGGTGTTCCTGTAACGCGACTATGGTCGACTTGATTCTGAGGGATCACCATGCACGATACGCGTCGTGCCATCTTGCCACGATGGATGTGCGCAAGACGTTTGACTCTGTGTCGCACGCAGCGGTAATTGACACCCTAACCTCATATGGTGTTCCCAACGGTGTCGTTGACTACGTACTAAGCTTGTACGAGGGAGGTGGCACCTTTCTTACTGGTAAAGGCTGGAGATCAGAAGGATTCATCCCTGCGAGAGGCGTCAAGCAGGGTGACCCTCTGTCTCCACTTAAGTTCAACCTGGTCATGGACCGGTTGCTCAGGTCTTTGCCGAAGGAGATCGGTGTTAAGGTTGGAAACGTAAACGGTTGGAAAGTAAATGCAGCAGCATTCGCAGACGATTTGGTGCTGTTTGCTTCTACTCCGAAGGGCCTTCAGGCATTATTGGATACCACGGTTGACTTTTTGTCTTCCGTTGGGCTGACCCTAAACGCTAACAAGTGTTTTACTGTTAGTGTCAAGGGGCAACCGAATCAGAAGTGTACTGTGGTTGAACCACGGAGCTTCTGCGTAGGTTCGCGCACGTGTCCAGCCTTGAAGCATTCGGAAGAGTGGAAGTATCTCGGTATCCACTTAACTGCAGAGGGGAGGGCCCGGTATAATCCGGCGGAAGACCTAGATCGGAAGCTGGATATAATATCGAACTCACCCCTAAAGCCACAACAGAAGTTGTTTGCCCTCAGAACTGTCCTAATTCCACAGCTATATCACAAGCTAACCCTTGGTAGTGTGGCAATAGGCGTTTTGAGAAAGTGCGAAAGACTGGTACGGTCGGTCGTGAGAAGATGGTTAGATCTTCCCTTGTATGTGTCAATCGCATACTTCCATGTCCCCACAATAGTGGGGCTCTCGGAGTTCCCTCAGTTCGAAGGACAGCCCCAACCAAGCTCACCAGAGCAAGGTCGCAAACTACGACAGATAGGACGTACGAACGGCTCTGGTTCGGGAGTATCAGGTACACGAGGATATCAAAATCGTTTCCGCCACGCTAAACCAGAGGGGCACTAGGTGTCCTAAACGCTGGTGACAGCAATGTCATCAGCACCAGAATGGTAGCTGGCGGAGTTTGCGGCTTTAAGGCGTTCATGTTCCATACTGGATTTCGCCAAGGAGTGGGTTAGCATTTATATTTGGTTGAAACAATTTGTAACATGTAAGTCATATCATAATATTAGTGCTAGCCATGTTTGTGATATGCAGAGGTGGCCTCCGTCCTTCGTAAGTCAGATCAAGTCGACTCCTAGGTACGACTCCTCGTACTATTGGAGAGGTACCCGACTATATGTTGCCTCCACGTGGTGGAACACGGGTGGTCATCCGATGTATATTCGGGAGCAGCAAATTTGAGTGGCGAAAAACCTCCGTATGGATAGCGGGTTAGAATTCTTCCATAGTATGCCCCCGCTTGTCGTAAAAGTCGACTAAAGCAGGTGAGCCAACATTATTGACTTACATGGGGTCAATTTTGTTGGTCCACGGGGACTGGAGCCCACGGATATTGTTCCGTTCAGTCATTGGTGTGGGACTCGTGGTGGTTGTGGTTTGTCCTTATGGATATACCGCTTTGAGTAATGTTGAAGTTTGGTTGAAGTCTTACATGGTTGTTCGCAATAAACATGTTTGGAATATATTATATAGTTGTCATAGTTCTTATTGCCATTGATAGTGTATAGCTGTAGTCATTCGCAACAGTCTTGGGGCAAAATGCTTGATAAATATTTGCAGCAGTGTTTTAAATATGTGTCAGGAAGAGGTTGCGCTGGGCCTCGCTCCTTACGAGGAGGAAGTTTTCAATCCAAGTAGTTGAGGCTTCAATGTATAGCTGGGATTAATTTCTAAGGGGGCGCTGATTGACGCTTAATTCGTATCCCTGTGCACGGGCACCGTGAGATCAAGACGACATGGCAGGTGTTCACGTAAAACCACTAAGACTTTCCTGTCCCTATCTACTATCTAGCGAAACCACAGCTAAGGGAACGAGCTTGGAACCTTTTGAGCTTGACTGTAAAAGGCTTGACTTTTGAGACATAAGAGGTGTAGAATAAGGTGGAGATAAGTGAACAATGAAATACCCCTACTCTTATTGTTTCCTTACTTACTTGATTAAATGGATTTCCTAGCCATTACACGGATGCATTTATTATATTTTATGGTATTGGGTTTTGATGCAAGCTTCGTGATTAAAGTATCACGAGTTTGTTATATAATCGCAAACAAAATCATTAATGAGAGAGTGAATTTATGTATTCTTGAATTAAAAATTTGGTATAACTCCAATTACTCAGGTATGATCCAATTCAAGGACATTGCCAGGTAGAGAGTTTGACACATCGGTACTTCTCTCAAATAATAACGGAGGTGTCCCAAGGCCAGCTCAGTGCGGACAGATACCACACCTAGAGCAAAAGCGCAAATGCTGACGTGATCTCGGTGTTCAGTACACATAGGGACAGCAAAAGCTCGGCCTATCGATCTTTTTGGTTTAAAGAGGTTTTAACAAGAGGTGTCAGAAAAGTAACCATAGGGATAACAGGCTTGTGGCGGCCAAGCGTTCATAGCGACTAAATTAAAAAATCATCAAAATATAAATTCGAATATCTGCTGAGATTCGGAAGATATTTAAATTTTTAATCAATACAGTATGAAATGTAAAATAAACAATATCTCAAAGTTGTCTAAATTAGGAAATCGATAAAATTGGAAAATTTTAAAATTAAAAAATCGGAAAAATACTAAAATCCCATAAAAAATAAAAAAAAAATTTTAAAAACCGACAAAATTGAAAAAATTTTAAATTTAAAAAAAACCGGTAAAAAACTTAAATGCCATAAATTAAAAAATAAACCTAAATGAAAAATTGGAAAAACTGCTGAGATTCGGGACACATTAAAATATTTTCAATACAGTAAGAAATGAAAATTGACAACATCTCTAAGTTGCCTAAATTAAGAAATCGAAAAAATTCCCTCATTCGGTAATTTTTATCTACCTCATTCATCTCTACGTTGGGCGCCATTTTAGCTTTAGCTTATCAAAGGACACGCAGCGGTCGTGCACTTCTACGGAATCTGTTACCATAAGGCGAAATTGAAAGTTTTTATCAATTAACGTGTTGTTAGGGTAACTAAATATTGGCAAAACCTATTCTTTACCCTCCTTACCATGGTAGCCTTTCAATAGCTGTGGGCTACACCAAAATTATTGTTGAGTTTATTACAAGAGACGATAGTTCTTGATCAATGTGCCGACGATGAACCATATCAGCTCCTTCCGTTTCGACACTATGTTGACATGTGCAATATCGCACAGCTGGCCACGAAATATTTAATCACAAGATTATTTCTTTTATATATTGAAAACGGTCTTACGATAGATGATCGCCACGTGTTCGTTTATTTTAATAAGTTTTAACAACGAATATTTACGAGATCAAAGCGATCTAATCAAATACAATTTTGCAAAGAAGTGATGCTGCTGTACTTTTTGTGCTTCTATAAAGCCAGCTGCAACTCCAGTACACGCTGAGAAAAATATTTTCTGGAAACTAACAAAGTTTAGTTTTTCAAATTGCAAATTCAATTGTTTTAATTTAATTTAATTACATTGAAATCTATACTATCGGGATGTCATTTTTTATTTTATTTTATTTAAAGTCGACTATGAACAGTCGACATTGAAGAAATTAATAAAATTGTGACTAAAAGAGTAAAATTATGATTCCAAATATTTGTATAGTTTAAAATAAATAAAAAATAATTCAATTAAAATTAAAATTTGAAATCTCTGGGTGTGTTTTAAGCATCTGCGGGGTGTTTAAGCAAAAATAATCTAACCCAGCATTTGCTGCATGGATTGGGGAAAACCCAGGAAAACCCCAATCGGGTCAGACGGTAGGTTAGTTAGCTAGTATTTAATTTTTGTTTTTGTTTTAATTTCCAACACCATGTTAATTGCAAATTATTGTTAACTAAGAATGAAAGAATACAATTTTTAAAATTTAGAAGAGATGCGTTGCGGCGTTGAAAACACAGTAGAGTCTGTTGTAGTCAGCACAGAGATCTCGAAAAGATTCATGGTTAGAATAGTTAGTTGTATATAGGTTAAGGGATAAAGGTGTGAAGTTACGTGTATGTCTAACTCGGACAGAAAGGTTTACATGCCTAAGAAGGTAGAGAGAATAAATATCACCCTTTAGTAGTTTGACTATAAATATAACCCCAATCATGCTACGACGATTAGTTAATGAGGGAAGATTAAGTTATCGTGTGATATTTGCATTTGCTTAATCCCGTTCGTCCTTAGCTTTCATATATAATCTCTCTGATTCTGCTAACTAGCATTAACATTGTATTCTACAGAAATTATGTTAATTAACAGCCTGATAGTATATTTTGCATACTCCTGGATACTACTGCTATGAAACAAAATGTCTTCAAGATGTAAGTGACTTATGAAAAAAAACAGAATTTTGGAGCTCACGATTTGGGGCTCGAACGATTTTGGGGCTCACGTTGGGTGCTATTCCATTATGTAACGAAAACGTGGAGTATGCAGACATACACTAAGCGGTCTCCTCAGTATTTAATTGCCGTCGTATAGTAATAGAATTCTTGTAGTAAACCTTCCTTCTTTAGCTAACCATAAAATAATTCTTGGCATGTTATTAAAAATTTAAAAGTTTAAATCTTGTATCCCTACAATTATTTTTATTGTATGTCTTTTTTGCATGTCCGAATCTATTCTGTCAGTACCCGAATCGTGTCGCTCGACCTGCGACGGCGCCTGTCGGTCGACTCGGTTCTCTGGGATCCGCTTGGGCCACTTAAATGTGCAAACTTTAAACGTTAAGGTTCAGAAAAAAACAAGTAAAAAAGTTACAGTCGAGAGAATACAAAAATCCTAATTGAAATTTTAACGAACAAGTAAGAAAGCTACAGTCGAGAGTGTTAAAAAAAATGAAAAATACCCATAACATAATGACATGGCCACACTGTCAACTAAACGAACAAAGCGCGAGCAGCAGCAAGTGAATTTTGCATATAACATTTATTCTTTAATAACTTCCTTGTTTTTCAATCGATCTCAACCAAATTCACAGGAATTAATATTATGCATAACAAAATTCAATACTCTAGGTCTTTTATTAAGGCTTTTACAGCTTTTGGGGGCGGAAAGTGGCTCTAGCTCTTATAGTCTCTGAGATCTAGGTGTTCATACAGACACATAGACGGGCATGGCTATATACTTTATGGGGTCGGAGATGCCTCCTTCTGCATGTTACATACATTTTCTTTTGATACTAAGTTATAATACCCTTCTACCCTATGGGTAGCGGGTATAAAAAACAATTTTGATATACATACGTGCAAAAATAAATTTTGTACCTCTCGCTCTCAAAGTTTCTGAGATCTAGGTGTTCGTACAGACAAAAAAATATGACTATAGGGTTTTGACTTTATAAGTTCAATGGGGTCGGAGATGCCTCGTCCTGTCTGTTACATATATTTTCTGTTAGCACTACGATTTACCTGTTTGTTATAAACATCGATATCGATACACATTGTCAATTGATACTGAATGCAATTTTTTTTACATCTCTTCTTCCAAGTTAATTTTGTAAATAAACTTCTAAATCTAATAATTGTTTTTAAAATGTAATAATTACATTTAAAACCTTACTCATTTAATAATATATATTTTTTTTTAAATTCATTAATTTTAAATTTTATTCGTAGCTCGAAATTGAACTATGAAAAACAAACATTATGGCTTCTCCCAAAAACGTTGCAAGTAAACAGCAAACGCCAACCTAGACAAGAAGATTAATTTCACTGTACCTTTTAGGGCTTGGATCACATGTTATGGACTCAGCTCGACCAAAATAAACTGTCACTACGCACATAGAAATAAAAATTTTAATAATATAGATACAAGTGCGCTCCCATCTACATAAGGTTTTTCGGCAAATTCCAAACAGCCATGGTCCTATCAATGGTTGGAATAAATACCAGTTCCCCATGCATCTTTCCAAAGCATTTGAGAATCGTGCTCTCCACGTGTGGTCGTTTATAAAATTATTTGTGGTATTGAACACCTTTGCTGATTTGTATCTACGTTGCTTTCCATTATCACGTATCCAATGTTGAAAGTGAAAATATTGGGTTTGCTCAAATAAAATATCAGTAAAAACTACATTTCGACAAAAAAAAATGGGGATTTATTCCCGAGTTATCATGACCAAGTGCAAGTCGGACTGGTAACTAAAGAAACATTCTGTTAAGCTTAAATGATATTGTATTATTCCTTTCAAAATTTCTATAGAGGGAGTCTTGATAGACTACCAAATTTATTTGTCAGCGAAATGATTGCAAGGATATAATAATGTTTGATGAAGATCCCGAGTTATATCTGCCTCCGAATGTTAACTTAACAACAACATCACCATTACGACAAAGTTTTCCGCTGTAAATTTCTTCTAAGTATAGGCGTTTACTCCAGTGGCTTACGCTTTTCATTTTAGCAGATGTATATATAATAGCTGTTGTGGGTATTACAAGATAACATACTATGATTTGGTAATTCGTTGTTACTACCGGACGCTCAAAATGACATTTGAGATTCATTCGAACGGCTATTATAGGCTTAGCATCCGCATCTAGATCGCTAATATAGTTACATCTGCAATGAATACCAAAGTAAACAGTTTTATTCATTTCAGGTGTACATGACATAGTCTGCCAACTAAATTCTGGCCGGGCATAGTTCCAGATTCGACAACTCCGAACTTCTGATGTGAAAGTAAAGAAAGCACCTAATTCATTAAAAGAATCCCACTTCTCAAAAGGGTTATCAGCCCGAATATAAATGTAAACTGGACGTGCTTGCTCACAGCGGATACGAAGTAATAATGCTATTGGTTCAATGTTCGTTTTCACCAAGCAGGTTGAATTTTCTGTATCCATATCTTTCAGTTTTGGAACACTTGTCATTCGAAGTAACACACTGTAGTATATATCAAGCTGTGTAAAAGTAACTCCAAGAACTGAATGCCCACATAGTTCAGTGCAATACATGCGCACCTCATTCGGATTAAAACTTCATCACTTCGTAGATGAAAACGTAATTCTTGCAATAGCTTTTCAGTGAATATAAGAGTATGCATTGAGTCTACTGATTCGATGACTATAGCTTGTTCGAGATCTAAATCAAAGCTTTCCATCCTCATTGTAAAAGTTGATCGGTCTATTATTTTGGGACCTTCAACTGGATGTAGACGCTCCGCATTACCCATTCCCATGTAAAACAGACAAGTGCTTAATTTCCAATGTGCATGTGACCAATTATTTACATGTTCTAGTCCTTGTGGCTTTAAAATTGACATTTGTTCAAGGCGGTTACGAAAGTTGTCTATATTTAAACACGACTCAGATTCCCCACGACACTGTGACTTTGGAATAAATTCCCTTTATGCACTAAATTTATTAAACAAATCACATAGATCATTAACCATTGTGTATATTGGATATTACAAGATAACATATTATGATTTGATAATTCGTTCTTACTACCGGACGCTCAAAATGACATTTGAGATTCATTCGAACGGCTATTATAGGCTTAGCATCTGCGTCTAGATCGCTAATATAGTTACATCTGCAATGAATACCAAAGTAAACAGTTTTATTCATTTCAGGTATACATGAAATAGTCTGCCAACTAGGTTCTGGCCGGGCATAGTTCCAGATTCGACAACTCCGAACTTCTGTTGTGTTGTTTGTGCAGACAAAAAAATATGACTATAGGGTTTTGACTTTATAAGTTCAATGGGGTCGGAGATGCTTCGTCCTGTCTGTTACATATATTTTCTGTTAGCACTACGATTTACCTGTTTGATATAAACATCGATATCGATACACATTGTCAATTGATACTGAATGCAATTTTTTTTACATCTCTTCTTCCAAGTTAATTTTGTAAATAAAATTCTAAATCTTATAATTGTTTTATTAAAATGAAATAATTACATTTAAAACCTTACTCATTTAATATAATATATTATTTTTAGAATTTATTAATTTTAAATTTTATTCGTAGCTTGAAATTGAACTCTGAAAAACAAACATTATGGCTTCTCCCAAAAACGTTTCAAGTAAACAGAAGATTAATTTCACTGTACCTTTTAGGGCTTGGATCACATGTTATGGACTCAGCTCGACCAAAATAAACTGTCACTACGCACAAAGAAATAAAAATTTTACTAATATAGATACAAGTGCGCTCCCATCTACATAATAATTTTCGGCAAATTCCAAACAGCCATGGTCCTATCAATGGTTGGAATAAATACCAGTTCCCAATGCATTTTTCCAAAGCATTTGAGAATCGTGTTCTCCACGTGTGGTCATTTATAAAATTATTTCTGAGTAGTATGTTTACCCGATTCTGAGCGCAAGTGACATTAATGGGGTAATTAAGATGATAATTTATGAATTTAGCTGTCAAAAAATATGTCAAGTGTTAATTAAGAGTTTTGATGAGGGTCAAAAAGTAGTGTGGGTGTTTAGGGATCGTGGTGATCAAAGGGTTAGGTAAATAAATAAACAAATAAATTAGACTATTGGGGGGTGAGTGTGGTGTGATAGGTTGTGGGGATTGGAGTGTTGGAACTTGTTTGATTTTAGGATAAGTCAAGTGTATGAGAGCATATGACACCGAAAACTGGTGCGGCGACCGGCGATCGGTGACCTTCGACAGCTGCAACAGCCGGAA
The DNA here is from genome assembly GCA_035045625.1 of Drosophila formosana. NCBI lineage: Eukaryota > Metazoa > Arthropoda > Insecta > Diptera > Drosophilidae > Drosophila > Drosophila formosana. Next base: position 316,042 of record JAWNOW010000599.1, read on the forward strand.
TCGATTGAATGTGTTGACAGATCTGGGTTGCGCGAGCGCAGCTGGCAACAGGGTTGGTGATTTTCGCCACCAGCATGCATTCGAACGCAATTCGAACGCAACAGGCAGGGGGCGGGCCTTTGACACGTGCAGTCGTTCGAACGCAACAGGCATCACACCGAAAAACGGGGGGGCGGGCCTTTGACACGTGCAGTCGTTCGAACGCAACATGCAGCTCATCGAATAACTGGGGACGGTGACCTCGAATAAGTTGACACCACCTGCGATCGTGTGAACAATTTTCGTTTACATATCCCAATCCCAATCCCCAGTAAAATAACGGTTTTTCTTGAATTTGCCTTGTGATCGATAGCGACAGTCAGAACTCTAAAAGAGGAGAGGACGATAAACATATTGTAATGTTGGTGTCATATATCGCAACAGGGACGCAAGGAAAATTAGGTGAGCGAGAGGGAAGATAAGTCCACGATCGTCGGAATGTGTATAAGCGCCCAACATTGAAAGGTCACATGACTCGAAAAATAATAAATAAACAAAATGCTATGTATGTTAAATTGTGATGCTGGTCCACTTGACCATGGAAGAGTGAAAACAATTTCTGAAAAGATCAGATGTATGCTGATAGTTTTTAGAAATCACTTCTAATTCGTCATTCGAAGCAAACCGTCATAGTTTCCCAAAATCTGAAAATTGTTTAAACAAATTTAAAAATTTGAAAATATTTTGTGTAAAAATTTGTATAAAGCAAACAACAACATCATCAACAACAACATCAACGTCAACATCAAAACCAACAACAACATCATCAACAACAACACCAAAAACACCCACATCAGCAACGTCATCAACAACAACAACACCAACATCATGAATTCAAACAACATTAGCAACTTCAACAACACCAACAACACCAACAACTTCAACAACATCAATGGAGTGTTTTGTCACCCATGCCAGCAGTATTTACCTGCAAATATGCAATGGCACCACCATGTTCGCACCGAGTTGCATAAATATAATGCAATCCGACCGGTGGATGGACAGGTGAAGCAAATTGTGGATGGATACAAGGGACGTATCCTTCAATATATGTTTATTAATGAGGGCAGCTGCTGTAAGAATTACGGATGAATTCCTTAATGAAGCTGGAGTAGCACTGATTCCTCATTTAGAAAGGGTAATGAGCTCACATACAACATCAAAAGTTAATTTTGAGTTGTTTGCTGAGTACATGCTGCTGAAAGAGCATGATTCCCAAATAGAGGTAAAATCGTTCCAGAGCAAAATGTCACTGGTTTCGATGTATTCCAATTTCATGGAACTCTATGAAATGCATGCAGATGCAATGAAAACTAAAATGAGTGAGTTTCAGGAAAAGGATAGTGGATGGACGATGACTCGTCTCATCAGAGTGGAGCTAAACATGCTTCAATGTGATCCCATTAGAGGATCACAACATTTTAAAATTCCGTTGAAGCTTGAACACAAACGAGCTCTTATCAACGTGCAGAACAATGATGTGTTCTGCTTCAAGTGGGCAATAATATCAGCCCTTAAGCCAACTAGAAATGCACAGCGATGCTCCAGCTACAATGTCAACATAGCTTCACAAATAATTCAAGTGGACAACAACTACAAGGTGGACTTCAGAGGACTATCGTTTCCAATGGAGCTTAGCAAAATGAATGAGTTCACAAGACGGAACCCACACATCAGCATAAATGTGATTGGATATGATGAGGAAGCAAACAAAGTGTTTGGACCACTTTATTGTGCTGGATTTGAAGGGAACTGTTACGGAGCCACATAAGCCCCACCAGACAGAGCTGTTCTTTAAATATCACCACCGGCAGCTGAAGATTCCATTCACCGTGTATGCAGATTTTGAATGCATACTGGATTCTTCTAATATAGATGTAAGTGATAATTCACAAATTATTAATAAGCATGTGCCTGTAGCATTTGCATACTGTATAAAGTGTGCATTTGATACAGCACTAGATAAGTTTGTTTTAAGAACGGGCGGGGATGTAAGCCGCACTTTCATTGAAAGTCTAACGTCCGATTTGTCCGAATTTTATCAGAGCTACATAAAGAATGTGGTACCCATCCAAATGAGTCCACAGGATTCATATAATTTCGATGAGGGTAGTTTGGGTAATGACAGAGTGAGAGATCACTGTCATTTTACTGGCACATACCGAGGTGCAGCACATAATTCGTGCAACCTCAACCATAGGAAAGGAAATTTTATCCCCGTGTTCTTTCACAATTTGTCAAAATATGATGCACATTTGTTTGTGAAAGTGCTCGGGGAGATTAAGGGGGATATTAAAGTAATTCCTTTGAATAAGGAATTATATATTAGTATTTCAAAATTTGTGCCAGTAGAAGATGATACCCTGGAAATTAGATTTTTGGACTATTTAAGATTTATGCCCTCTAGTCTATGCACACTTGCAAGAAATTTAAGTGATAACGATTGTAATGTTCTCAAAACACAATACCCAAACAAATCCGATTTTGCCCTTCTTCTTAGGAAAGGAGTATTCCCTTATGAATATTTAGATTCAGATCAAAAGCTGGAAGAAACTTGTCTCCCACCAAGGAGTGAGTTCTACAGCAATTTGACAGAGTCAGAATGTTCTGAGGTAGACTACAATCACGCATGCTCAGTGTGGAATAACTTCAAGTGTCAAACTCTTAAAGACTACTTGGAGTTATATTTGAAAACTGATGTTTTATTGTTAACAGACATTTTCGAAAACTTTAGGGAAATTTGTTTAAGCATTCATCAACTCGATCCTGCCCACTATTACACAACTCCAGGGTTGTCATGGGATGCGATGTTGAAAACAACAGAGATCCGCCTTGAGTTACTCACAGATATTGATATGATAAGTCATATTCAGTGTGGAATTCGAGGTGGATTTGTTCAATGTAGTCATAGACACACCAAAGCAAACCACAAATACCTTAAAGATTTTGATTCTACAAGAGAATCGGAATATTTAATGTATGTGGATGCAAATAACCTTTATGGTTGGGCCATGTCTGAACCTCTGCCTTACGGTGAATTCAAGTGGTTAGAGCGGGCAGAAGTATAATCATTTGATATTGATAATATATCTGCTAACAGTGAGTATGGATATATTCTTCAGGTTGACTTGGAATATCCATACTCACTCCACGCATAATGCACAATGATTTGCCCTTCTGCCCGTCCAATAAATTACCGTCAAAATCATCAAAAATTCCCAAGCTAATAGCTGATCTCCGCGATAAGGAGAAATATGTTATACACTACAAAACTCTACAGCAGTGTATTAAGCGGTTGAGGATAAGAAAGATTCACACCGTCTTAGAGTTTAAACAGAAGGCCTGGCTTAAAAAGTATATTGACATAAACACTGAGCATAGGACTAGGGCAACAAATAATTTTGGAAAAGATTTTTTGAAATTGTTAAATAATGCTGTCTATGGTAAAACCATGGAAAACAGCGAAAAGAGGGTAGACATTCGGATTGTTACAGAATGGAATTCTCCAGACGTAGGTCCACAAGGTGGGCGCCCTAGATTGTGTGCCAGAGACTTGATATCCAGGTCAAATTTTCATAGTGCAACAAAGTTTAATGAGACTATGTTTGCAATTCAGATGAAAAGATTACACAACATTTGTGATAAGCCAATATATTTAGGCTTTGCAGTGTTGGAATTATCTAAATTCAAAATGTATGATTTTCATTATGATTATATGAAACCTAAATTTAACAAAGCACTTAAATTAAATTATATGGATACCGATTCGTTTATATACTCTATAAAAACGAACGACTTCTATGAAGAAATTCGTGATGATGTCGAATTGAAATTTGATACATCTGAGTATTCAAATGAATTGGCTACATTATACAATTTTAAACAGTGCAACAAGAAGCGTTTAGGTTTCTTTAAAGATGAGCTGCATGGTAAACCAATGAGTGAGTTTGTTGGGTTACGTTCAAAAATGTATGCATATAGGTATGAAAATTCTGGTACTGCTGGGGAAATATGCGTAAAAAAGAATAAAGGAGTAAAGCGCAGTTGTCTGGAGAAGGTCACATTTGAGAGGTATAAAAATTGTTTGTACACAGGACAGCAAGCACGTGATAGCATGTTCATGTTTAGATCTAGAGGGCATGAAATTAGTACACTAAAAATAACAAAAACTATTTTAGACAATAAAGATGATAAAAGAATAATTTGTGCAGATGGGGTTTCAACTCTAGCAATTGGGCATTACTCTACAATTCCCAATGAAATTGAGGGTTGTATATCTACTCTAGAAGCACAGTCTAGTGTTTGGCGCAGCCAAATATGTGCATTGGAGGAGAACTCACAAAGCACTCTAAGTAAAGTGAGGAAGGTAAATGCTTTAAAAAGAAAAGTTGAAATAAATGCAAGTGCGGTAGACATCCAAGAGGCTCAAATGATAATGCATTTTATGCTATTAGATGGCATTAAAAAAATAAAACGATAGTTTTAAGATTATAATGTGATAGTTTATTTAAACAAAACAAATGTATACTTATAAGATATTTAGATAATAGTAATTTAATTTTAATAAACTTAAAAAATGATGTTAAATAAATAAATGATATAGATTGAAAAAGAAAAGAAAAAATGTTTTACTTAAAGATTACAAAATTTCAGTTTTATGAATCCAGCTATCTTCGGTTTTTGGGAAACCCAGCCAGCGGACCAGAGCTCTATTTCCTTTCCTTTTCAGCACTTTTTCAACCAGGTAAGTATTGGGAAAAGTTGTTTTTTTCAGTTCTTCTTTATAGAAATCACCTTTGATTGGATTCCCATTCCAGTCTTGCAGTAAGTATGTTGTTGGGTAAGTATTTTGTACTTTAGTTATTCTGAATATTTCAGTTGTCAAATTTGGGGTATATCCCTTTTTAAATATATGTTTATATTTGCTGATGCGTACCTAGTCCCCTATCTTTAGTTTACTACCAGCAAACATTTTAATATTATTGTATGCAGTTTTCAAGATGAGTTTTTCATTCTCACTGTTTACATCGATGGGTGCTATTTTTTGGTTCTGTGTACTCTATTGTTGTATATGTCAATTAATTTTTTATACATATCAATCCATTTGTATGTTCCATTGAAACTGAATTCTCGCCACACGAGTTCTTTTAAAGACCTGTTGAATCTCTCAACAATTGAGGCCTTTAGACTACTATATGTTGAATAGTGATTGATTTCATATTGTTTGATCAGAGCTGTAAATTGAGTGTTAAAGAACTCTTTACCATCGTCTGATTGTAGATTCTTGGGTACTCCTCGTCCTGATTTAAATATTTTCTCCATTGCCTGAGCAACGTCCTTCGCATGTTTCGACTTTATTGCTTCTTTCATTTATTCCCTTTGTGATGACTCTACGCCGTAGAAAATGTTTCCGCGAGGAAGCATGTAATTCGTTTACAATACCTCGTCTGCTCATATTTAGATGGATTGTAATCAGAATAAGATAAATTTACTTGAGCCGATAACCATATTTAATTTTTTCATAAATGCTTGACGTAAGTTCCTCAAGTCTCAATATTCTTTCATCAAGTTCTGCAGTTTTAAAATTTATTGATCGATAAACAGCATCTTGATGTTGTGAAATCGTTGACATTAGAGAATCACTCGACTCGTTTATAACCTTATCCACATATTCTTTGATGACAATGTCAGTGTTCTTTTTTGGTATGGCACCATTTTTTATACGTTTTCGTTGAATATTAAAGTTCCCATCTGCATCGAAGTAGTGTCCCGATAAAGTCTTCTCATCTCGTATTAAATGATTAGGGTTCTGTTTCTCATGTATGTAGTGTCCAAACTTGTCAACAGACATGATGATTATAAACTCTCTTGAATATTGACATGTCATATATATATATATATATATATATATATACATATATAGTGTAATTAACTTAGCATATAATCTGAGCCTCTCTCAATTCTTCAATTATTGATGGAATATCATTAGTGTGATTAGTATTTCCAGCTGATTGAGAGGCTATTAATAGCTGCAGTCGTTCAACCAACTCATTTGGATAATCCCAGTATACATAATTGGGTTTATTCATATTAAGGGTCATAAATCCAGACCCAGATACACTTGCTTTAGAGCGTTTGGGTGTAGACTCGGCAGTAGGTGTTTTCGCTAAAAGTGGTTTTATAATTTTCGTATATTTATGTGCTCTTGTTCCTTTCAACTGTCCACTTGGATGAAAGTTTCTTCGATATACATTAGTTTTTATCAAAATTTCTCTGTATATTTTCAAGTCATTTTGACTGTAATTTTGTGGTTGACGATGGAATATTAAAGAATATAAACCATTTGTCAGTTCCCAGTTTTTACCATCTTCAAATTCAATTTTATTGCCAGATACATTTATGTAATTACTTCCCATCATTAATTGACCGGTTGCATTTTTGTATGGTCCAAATGTCACATCCAAAAGAGGATTTGAGCTCTCATCATGATGTACAGCTGGATGTGTTAATGAGGATAATGTATGAGGGTAAACTTGACTTGATTCGGGAGTACATATGATGTATCCTCTATTGCTGACTGAGAATAGAATCGATTATCATCATCATCATCATCATTATCATCACTGTCATCATCATATTTAGTTTTTAGTTTCTTCATCTTCATCTTTTTCGCATGTAGTGTGTTATCTCCACTAATGTTTTGTTTAGGTGTCATTTCAGTTTTAACATTTTTATAGTCTGTGGGTAACATATTCTGTAACTTTTTAGTGTCATTAACAAGTTCATGTAAAGGCTCTGTTATGGGTTTGAATGTTTCCTCCAAACCATCAGTATTCTGAGTTTTGAGTTGTTTTAGTTCAGAAAAATTTTTTTTAGAGCTTTTCGACTTTTGGTTAATTGAGCTATAATATTTTGATTTATTATAATTCACTCAAGCTGTTAGAACTGAAACGGTTATTTCACTCTAGTGGTTGTAAATGGACTGTGAACTACTTGACGAATCATAAGCATATATAGATGTAATAATTTGAATTAAAAACCAAAATCTTTTTGAATTATACTTCATTTTATTAAAAACAATTTGTAATATACAATTTATAAATTTGTTCTAATATCAAAGTCTATGTTGTCATCTTCTCTTCTGGTAAGTATATATTTTTTTTCCTTAACCAGCTCCAGGATGCTCTCTTCAATCGCATTAAACCGAGGAGGGAGGAAAACGAAATGGTTCTCCAGCTCGACCATCACGTTGGTACCAAATTTTCCTTTAACCTTTTTCGCTTTCATGATATTGTATGGTGTGTTGATGAGCAGCTTCTTAAAGTGAGGTTTACTCTTCACTTTAAGCGAGTTGAAGGCGCTCTTCACTCGGTCCTCATTGGCCTTTAAAAGATCTTCATTGATCTTTAAGAGATTATCATTGATTTTCAAAAGGTCATCAAAGTCCTCTCGGTTGTGTTCATAAAATGTTTGCTGGGATTCCATTTCCGTGAGATCAATCATGTTGGATGCGGTGTTCTCGTTGATGGACATTTTTGATGGTGCTGTGGGTGTTGGTTGCTGGTTGCTGAGGTCGTGGACGCTGATTGCTGATGCTGTCGAGACTGTTGGTGCTCACTGAATGATATTTTCCTTCGAGGAGCTGGTTGATTTTATACCCACTAGCGACATACACCACCGATTGTGATGTGGGGAACATGGGGATCTTTCAAAGGAATATGTCCCATGGAGTCTTCAAAGAAAACACACACACACACACACACACACACACACACACACACACACACACACACACATACACACACTGCTCTACAGCAGTGCTGTAGAGGTGGCGAACTTGGCCTCTCCAGCATATGAAGCTACAAGCAATGGGATTACTGATCTCATCAGCGTCCCGAACCAAAAGTTTGGAACCAGATCACCACCTGTCTCGCCTTTGCGGCCTGTGGATCTGCCCACGGCATGGCAAAATTATGATCTGCATAGTATCCTTAATGAAATGCAAAGCAGAATCAGCGTACTCACGGCAGCATTCGAGACTCAACGTCACGTTACTAAGGTATCAAAGGACGCAATAGTGAATCTCCGCTCTCAATAATAGAGCACTGAAGCTACAGGAAGGATTACAAAGGAGGTTCTCGCCAGGAATGTTGGCACCCAAACAGAGGGCCTTAAGAAAAAACGGATGCCTGTAGTCAAGGGACCAGAAGCAAAGAAAGCGACGCCCCAAAATATAATGGGCAACATAGCAAAATGATGGAATCAAACAAGAAGACATCATATGCTGAAGAGGTCAAAAAGAAGAGCCCCAATAGCAAAAGCGTTGAGTGGAAGAAGGTGCAGCCTAAAAACTGCGCAAGAAGCCAGAGGCGCTTATAGTGACCAAGACGGGAGAGACTACGTATGTAGAATTACGAATTGAAGGGGGACCGAGTCTGATAGATTAGGAAAACAAGTCCAAAAAATTAGACGGACCCAGAAGGGTGAACTAATCCTGGAATTGGAGCGAAAATCAGGTCCACTAGTAGTAAGATCAGAGAAGGCTAGAGAATTCCCTGAACGAATAGCCTCAGTTCGCTCGGGATCTCAAAAGACCACCTTACTGTGCACTGGTATGGACGAGGCAACGACTGCCGAAGACCTTGCCCTTGCCTTAAGACGCAGTTTGGTGAGATCTAAAGCCGGATGTGCGAGGCATGAGAAAAATGCGTGATGGGACCCAAGTAGCCACGTTTGCTGGGTATAACTGACGCTATCACGGTATAAAAAGGGTACCGTAACCGTGGGATGGTTAGGTGTGGATCACCCAAGACATTAGACCAATGCGATGCTTCAGATGCTAGGCTTGGGCACCGCGCAAGCAATGCAGGGATAAGATGCTCAGATTGTGCCTACGATGTGGAGGCAGGGGAATAAAGTAAAGGCTGCGTAGAAACTATAATCCTAATTTGTAGCGAAGATAGGAACCAGGATGGTGGTATGCGTGTCAAAATCAAGAAGGCAAAAAACAGGAAGGAGTAAGGAGAGCACCATGATAGCCAACTAGAATGCCAGCTGAAGTAAACACTGCGCGGGAGAGTACAAAAACCGCAGGGAAGAAGGTAGATGTCCTTTTGTGAGTGAGCCCAACTCTATGGGGGGAAGAGAATCAAGAGAGTAGGAAAGGGGCGGTAAAGGACCGGATAACGGCAGGAAGTAGTCCGCTTTTGGGTTGCGTATGTTGAGGGGGTTATTTCTACAGCGTCTACGCCCCTGAGGGTTGACAATCGAAGAGTGGGAGCACTGGTAATGGGAGTAGAGGGAGCGGTTATAGGGGCGATAATGCCTGGGAGTAGATGGGGAGGAAATAATCGACGAGGTAGGGCAGTATAGATGAGCCAGGACCGATCTGAGGGAAACAGAAAGAAGAGGTTGGTACTTCGCAGAGGGCGGAGTGCGAGGGGGGGCGCGTGAGGTGTTGCTTGATTGTTTTTATGATGAGTGCGCGATAAGAGGCAACGGTAAGTGAGTAGGAGGGCGTGGGAGTCAAGGAATTTAATACGTTTGAGATTGGTAAACCAATCGGATGAGGAGGTATCAAATCTGGAATCACAAGAGGAGGTGAAAGGGTAGAACGCGAGAGAACCACCAGTTTGGGGAGTGATTTAGAGATGAGGAGGAGGTTGAGGAGGAGAGGGAAGTGGGAGGGGGGGACCATGAGGTTGACCGAGAGCCGGCACGTTGAAAAAGAGAGAAAGCCGAGGCGTTAAGGACCTGTACAAGTGTTGAGATAACCCATGGGGCCCGGATATAAATAGTCTAAAGAGGTTAATCGGCGGGGAGGAAAAATATGGAGCCGATTAGTCGAATATCGTAGAGGAGTGTTTCCAAGCAAACATCTCAGGAGCGGGAGGTATTCCTGGAGTACTTTTCCCTGATCACTCCTGAGGAAATTAAAGCGTAGAGGTAAAGCCCGGAAGGCTGGATGAGGTTAGGGATAGTCGTAAAAGCCGCGCTGTAGCAAGCCGGTCTATTCAGCACCACCTTCCAACAATTTATGGAAGGGATATTGAGACATGGAAAGAGCAAAAACTTGTTCTTATTCCGAAAGGGAAGGGGACATCCAACGCAGGGTTACCGCCACTTGCTGTGGTTTGTGGGAAAGTATCGAGGAATAAAACGTGGATAGAAGCTTTTACGGAGGGACTAATGGGTGGCATCAACAGTATGGCTTCCGAAAGGGAAGAAGCACTCTGAGCATTGGCAACGTCGTGATTTGACAATGCTAGCGGGAGAAAGAGGCTGAGGAGAAAGAATATGTGCTCGTCTTAGACGTGGAAGCTTTCCGGAAGATGGACAGTTTCTTGGCCAGGCTCTGGGAATCCAGATACCTAAAGGGTTATTGGCAGCTATTTTAGGGACCGAGTTTTGGTACGAAACGACCGTTCCCCAAAAAAGTCAAGTCACCTCGGGAGTTCCGCAGGGGTCGGTCCTGGACAATCCTGTGGAATTATTTAGGCATCCTGACCATTAGTACACCCCGTGATACGCAGCTGCACTGCTTTGCGGACGACGTGGCCATTACTGCCGTAGCCAAGACACTGGTGAACTGCAATCTTTTGCAATATCCATTGTAGCAGCTACAGACTGGCTACAGAATGCAGGGCTCGAAATTGCAGCACATAAGACCGAAGTGGTTCTACTAAGCAGCAGGAAAGGAGTTGAGAAGCTGCAAATATCTGTAACTGGAATACAATTGGAGTCAGCGGAGGCATTGAAGTACTTGGGGGTCTTGATCGACCATAGGCTGAGCTTCAAGGAACATGCAAAATATGCCAGCAGGAAGGCGGCTATGACAGCTACTGTGCTAGCCAGGCTGATGCCGAATGTCGGCGGCCCCAGGATGCCTGCTAGGAGGCTGATGGCCTCCGTGACGAGGGCGACACTGCTCTACGCCGCTCCAATATGGAGCTGCGTAACGGGAAAATCGTCCTATCTAAAGGAGATGCGGGCGGTCTATCGCACAGTAGCCCTACGCCTGATAATGGGTTTCAGTACCATCTCGGAGGATGCGGCGCTAGTGCTGGCAGGGACGCCACCAGTTGACCTGGAGATAAGGTCACTTGCAGACATGCGGGTGGGAACCAACTCGACCATAGTGTACGAGCATCTGTTAGTTGAGTGGCAGGGCAGATGGCGATCATCAACAAAAGGACGATGGACAAACATACTTATTCCTGACCTAATAGCATGGACCAACTGCAAACACAAGGAGCTGGATTATCACCTAACCCAGTTCCTTACTGACCATGGCTGCTTTCGGAGGTACCTAGCAAGGTTTCACCACGTAGATACCCCACAGTGCATTTACTGCGTGAATGAGGTGGAGTCAGCAGAGCACGTGCTTCTACACTGTACACGCTTTACTGACGAGAGAGAACGGTTGACGAGAATCATAGGATCTCCACTATCACCATCGGGATTGCTAGCCGCGATGATGGCAGACGCTGTGACATGGCAGGCGTGCCACGCCATCATCATCAATATAATGACACGAGTGCGAGCTGACGAGACGACCAACAGACCAGGTCGCTGATAGCTGATCCTCGACGCCCGTGGGGTGGCGGGTAAAGAATAGCGACTAAATGAGCACATAGCGGAATTCGCGCAATATGACGAAGGAATGCATAGAAGCATTTCATCCAGCTCACCGACGTAGTATCTTGATTGACAGTCCCGGTGAGCACGTACTGGACAGACGAGACCGTACGGAGGTTTTTAGTGCGTAAGAATCGCACATATCCATCTACAGGAGGTAGATGGAATCTTTCTGAAGATTTTCCTGCCGGGGTGTAAACTAAAAAAAAACAAAAAATACTACACACGAACCACAGGCGATAAATGAGACATAGCGGAATTGGAATATGACGAAGGAATGAATAGAAGATTTCATCCAGTCACCGACGTAGTATCTTGATTGAAGTCCCGGTGAGCACGTATGGACAGACGAGACCGTACGGAGGTTTTTAGTGGTAAGAATCGCACATATCCATCTACAGGAGGTAGATGGAATCTTTCTGAGGATTTTCCTGCGGGGTGTAAACTAAAAAAAAAAAAAAAAAAAAAAAAACACACGCTCACAAATATTGGGGTACGGGGGGTTGCGTGTATGGCAAAGCTGCTGACTGGCTTTAACATGGCAAAGCCCAGCGCGATCCATACATAGCATCACCCAAGCATCCCATCGCCTCCACGCGGCGTCCCTGGTAACAGCTCCCCTGGTATCCGCCAGGAAGGCTGGCTAAGATGAGAAGGCGGGCCAGCGGTGTTAAACTCACCGACTTGGTTCTAAAAATCCAGTAAGCGTTTGCTACCCAGAGTTGGGCGGCTTACTGGTTAGCGTCTACCCCATATTGGGCGGCTATTCTAGCGTAGCAACAGCATCCCACTAATGTGGGTGTGCCCCTGGCAGAAGGGCTAAAATGCAAGGATGGGAGAAAGTTAACTATATGGAAGTCGTTAAAAGTATAGAAATTACGGTGCAGGGAGTAGGAAACCCAGTGCCGGCGGTTATGAGGGGTGAGCAAGCGGCCCCCCGGCCGTCGATATCCAGCGACCGCAGTGCTGAAGAGGTGGCAAACTTGGCCTCCCCAGCATCTAGCGTGCCGTCTTTAAAGACAGGATCGAAGACGCCCCCCGGATCGCCTTTGCGCCCCCTGGATCTATCTACGGCATGCAAGGATAAGGACCTAGGCACTGTACTAGCCAAAATGCAGAGTAGGATCATCCTACTGATGACGGCTTTCGAGACACAAAGACACGTCACGAAAGGATCGAAGGACGCAATAGCAGAGCTCGTCGCACTTAATAAAAGAGCACTAGCGCTGCAGGAGTGCAAGGCGAAAGACGCCGCTCCCAAGAGTACTGGTACCCAAACGGAGGGCCACCAAAAGCGAAAACCAACTGCCAATATCAAGGAGGCCCCAAGGACCAAGGTAATTCCAAGGACCAAGGGAATCCTTATCGAAAGCAGTGGGCAGGCGGCCGATGGGAAGATGGGGAACAAGGCTCCTAGGGCAGCAAAATATGCAGAGGTGCTAAAGAAGCCAACCCCGGAAAACTTAACCCATAGCGTCAAGGAGTGGGAAAAAGTAAGGCCGAAACGATTGCGCAATAAACCGGAGGCACTTATATTAAAAAAGACAGGAGAGATGTCGTACGTGGACATCCTTCGAAAAATGAAGGAGGATCCGAACCTGAAAGAGGTGGGTAAGCTCGTCCGCAAAATCAGGAGGACTCAAAAAGGAGAATTAATATTAGAAATGGAGGGGAAAAACACTGGAGACCGGAACATCAAAGAAGCGATTGAGAACTCCCTCAGCAATATTGCCACCGTGCGCTCAGGATCACAAAGAACGGCCCTGAAGTGTACTGGAATGGACGAGGCAACGAATGTTGAAGATCTTGCTCAAAGCATGATGACCCAATTTAGGGGCATCGGGAGACCGGAAGTGCAAAGCCTTCGAATGATGAGAGATGGAACACAAATAGCAACCGTTATGCTAGATGTCAATGATGCTATCATGGTGCTCAAAAAAAGGACACTAACGGTGGGATGGTCACGGTGCCGCATTACTCAGGATGTACAAGCGAAGAATGCTAACAGATCAGACTGCTGTCTAAGATGTGGAGGCAGAGGACACAAAGCGAAAGGATGCGTAGAGAAGCCTTCCTGCTTAATATGTAAGGAGGATATGGACAGAAACCACGCTACGGGTAGTTCTGGATGTCCAACTTATAGGAAGGCCAAACAACAAGCAGGAGCTAGCAAACAGCACAATGCAGGAATACATTAATGTTGCCCAGCTTAATGTTAACCAGTGCGGGGCCGCCCAGAGCCTCTTACAACAGACAGCAGTGGAACGGAAAATTGACTTGTTCCTACTGAGCGAACCCTTCATCCCAAGTGGAGGGAACGCTGACGTAGATACAATACTTAACGAGACAGGCAAGTCGGCAATAAAGTGCTGCGCGGGATTCCAAGTGCAAGAAAGACAAAACCCCCCTTCGCGGTTTTGCCTATGGAAAAGTTAAAGGAGTACACTTTTACAGCTGCTATGCCCCTTCTAGTGACAGCCTGCAACAATTTGAGGGGCTGCTAGAGGCGCTGGTGGAACACGCAAGAGGCCGTGCCCCTGTTGTAATAGCGGGTGACTTCAATGCCTGGGCGTTAGAGTGGGGTAGCAGAGCATCAAATCGTAGAGGTAGAGCACTAGTGGACGCGATGTACATGCTAGACCTGGTTATGTTGAACGACGGTCTCAGGCCGACTTTTGACAATGGCAGATGCTCATCATATATCGACGTTACATTTGTTAGCAGATCTATAGCAGCGAATGCCAATTGGGAGGTCCTGGACGACGTCACGCTGAGTGACCATGCGTTAATTATCTTTAAGGTACAATTAACGATTGGGACGAATAGACTGCTGAGGAGGCAAATGGTACGTGCTTGGGACACGAAAAGAATTGACAATGCAATGCTAAAATACATTATTGACGATCTGGAGAATCCAGTAGGACAAGCGGAAGCTATGGTGGCGAATCTGAACTTGCTACTGGAAAAAACATGCGATGCAATAATGCCGCGAAGAAAGAACAGCCGCAAGAATAAGCCCCCGGTGTACTGGTGGTGTGACACACTGGGGAATATGAGGGCAGAATGCCACTCAGCGAGAAGAAGGGCGCAGCGTGCGAGAGGGCGCGACAACCATCCACAGCTGATCGAGCAGTACAAAGTAGTCCGAGCTGCACTACAAAAATAAATAGCAAAAGCTAAGGCAGGAGCGTTTAAGGAGCTACTCACGAGCATAGACGAGGACCCATGGGGAATGGCGTACAAGATAGTCTATAAAAGGATCAAAGCAACAGGAGGGAAAGGACAATTAGAGCCAGAAACTATAGCCAGAATTGTTGAGGAGCTATTCCCGAAGCAGACCACCCTCTGGCAACCAGCACAGATAACGACTGGTGAGCAGTTCCCGAGGATAACACCGGAGGAAGTAGTCTCGGCCGCTAAGAGGATCAAGCCCTCCAAGGCCCCTGGACTGGACGGAATACCAGGAGGGGTGATCAAAGCCATAGCTGAGGCCAAGCCCGAGATCTTTTGCAATACATTCCAACAATGCATTGCTGAGGGAATGTTCCCTACACGCTGGAAGAACCAAAGACTGGTACTCATCCCGAAAGGGAAAGGAGCCTCGACGAATACTGCTGGCGGATATCGCCCACTGTGCTTACTAGACATAGTGGGGAAGCTTTTTGAACGCATCCTGTACTGCCGATTGGAAACGTACACAGAGGGACCACGCGGGCTGGCGCATCAGCAATACGGCTTCCGGAAAGGGAGGAGTACCCTTGATGCACTGGAAGAGGTCCGTGAGGTAGCCTCAAAGGCGTTAGCGGGGGAAAGATGGCTGGGAGGGGCCAAAAAGTACTGCGCTATAATAACTCTTGACGTTAAAAATGCCTTTAATACAGCAAACATGGGCCAGCATACTCAGTGGCATGACTAAGATCGGTATCCCTGAGTATCTAAAGGCGGTGATCGGTAGTTATTTTAGAGATCGGGTACTTTGGTACGATACGGAAGAAGGTCCCAAAAGCTACGAAGTTACAGCAGGCGTTCCTCAAGGGTCGGTCCTTGGCCCGATCCTGTGGAATATAATGTACAATGGGATAATTAAAATAAAAAAAACCAAGAGACACAGAGCTACACTGCTTCGCAGACGACGTGGCAATCACCGCAGTTGCAAAAACTCTCCCTGAACTGCAAACAAGCTGTAATGACACCATAAGGGTAGCTACAGGATGGCTTAAGAGCGTTGTCTCTGGTACTGCTAAGCAGTAGGAAAGCGTCCGAGAAGCTGCAGATAACAGTAGACGGGGTCCACTTGGAGTCGGCAAACTCACTAAAATACCTGGGAGTCCAAATCGACCATAGGCTTAGCTTTAGCGAGCATATGAAATATGCCAGCAGGAAAGCGGCTATGGCAACCACGGTTCTGGCTAGGCTAATGCCGAATACGGGTGGTCCCAAGATGCCGGCGAGGAGACTACTGGTATCAGTAGCGAAGGCGACACTGCTATACGCAGCTCCAATATGGAAGAGCGTAACGGAGAGAACATCCTATCTCAAAGAGGCACGAGCAGTATACCGGACCATGGCCCTAAGACTCATCAGAGGGTTTAGGACCATATCGGAAGATGCGGCACTTGTACTCGCTTGCATTCCGCCCATCGATTTGGAGGTCAAGGCTCTGGCAGCAATGCGCGAAGGGGTCAGTAGAACTAGCGCCAATGAAAGACTGTTGGTGGAATGGCAGACCAGATGGCAAGATTCACAAAAGGGACGCTGGACACAACATCTAATCCCAGACGTCGCAGCCTGGATTAGATGTAATCATAAGGAACTGGACTACCACCTAGTACAGTTTCTTACGAACCACGGCTGCTTCCGTGGATATCTAGCGAGGTTCCAACACGTCGATACCCCCCAATGCGTGTACTGCAAGGTCGAGGTGGAGACTGCAGAACACGTACTTTACAAGTGCCTCAGATTCTCAGACGACCGAGAGGAACTTACTAGAATGACAGGCTCCAAAATGAGACCGAGGGAACTGATGGAAACTATGATGGCGGATGCAGACTCCTGGAAGGCGGGCCATGCCACTATTATTAAAATATTGAGACGAGTCCGTGCCGACGAGATGACAAACCGAGGAGGCATACAATAAAAAGCGCCTGATGCCCGTGAGGTCGGCGGGAAAGAATACCACCCCAGCCAAGTCAGCTTGTCGTAAAAGGCGACTAAAGACAACCGCGGAACCGCAAACAGCGTTGCAATGAAGGAGTGCATAGGAGCACTTATCCTGCTCACCGAAGTATTACCAGTATTGACACGTCCCGGTGAGCCGACACAAAGGACAGAGGAGCAGGCGGAGGTTTTTAGTACGTAAGAATCGCACATACCCTTCTACTGGAGTAGAAGGGATCTTTCAGAAGATTTTCCTACCGTGGTGCATACCAAAAAAAAAAAAAAAAAAAAAAAAAAACACGCTCACAAATACACACACGATCCACCCTTCACATATCGAGTTGGATTGTATACAAACTGTATCTAAAACTGATCTCTTGCCAATTTATATTAGATGTTTGTGTTAACCAGGTCTGATATCAATGGCTGTTTGTGTTAACCAGGTCTGATATCAATGGCTGTTTTTGTTAACCAGGTCTGATACCATTAGCTGTTTGAACCGACCAGGTCTGATACCATTAGCTGTTTGAACAGAACAGGTGTGTTGGTAATAGCTGTTTGAACAGAACAGGTGTGTTGATAATAGCTGTTTGAACAGAACAGGTCTGTTGGTAATAGCTGTTTGAATAGAACAGGTCTGTTTGTAATAGCTGTTTTTAGACCAGTTATATCCTGTAAAAAAAAAGCTGAAATAAAAGCCGAAAATAAAGCCAAAGTTCTAGAAATCCAAGATTAATACAAAACACCTCCTCAATTAAACAATTTTAATTTGTTTTAAAAATTTTTTTATTTTAATTTGTTTTAAAAATTTTTTTTTATTTTAAAATTTTGATTAAATATATATTTATATTATTTTTAAAAATAAAAATAGCTGAAAATAAAAGTTGAAAATAAAAGGTAAAATAAAAGCTGAAATAAAAGCTGAAATAAAAGTTGAAATAAAGTTAAAACACCTCCCCAATTAAAAAATTTTGTTTTGTTTGTATATATTTATAATTTTATTTAAAATGTATTTCTTATTTTAAAATTGTCCCACGCATATCTGGGTGCTCCTCAATGTCTTTCAAGAGGGCATCTAAGTCCTCTTGGGTTATCATATTGTCACATGACAACGGGTCGAGGAGGTTGAAGACACTTGTGTCTACGAACTCCTCCTCCGTCACCTGAGATTCCGATGAATCTTCCTCTGTTAGCATCGTCAATGGTAGGTTGTCTATCAACCTCCACAAAATGTTAAAGTTGTTGATGTTATCAAAATTGTTGCATTCCATATTGTTGTTGTTGTTGTTGCTGTGATGGTGCTGTGATGGTTTGATCTTGTTGTTGCTGTGATGGTGCTGTGATGGTTTGATGTTGTTGTTGCTGCTGATACTGCTGATGCTGTTGATGCTGCTGATGCTGTTGATGCTGTTGATGCTGGTCACTGAATGATATTTTCCTTCGAGGAGCCGGTTGATTTTATATCCTCCAACGATGAACAAAGGAGCATATTCTCGAGCATTTCTCGAGTGAGGTTCACAAAGGCCAACCGATTTTCAAGTGGTTCTGTAACGGGACACACAGTCCAGACATGTGCGTTCTTACAAGGAACACACATACACACACACACACATATCATAAACACATTCCACCCATCTTTAGTGCAATGAGTTGGATTGCAACAAAAATTGTAGACACAAATGTCCACAGTTAACTGTACCGAATTGTTGCAAACGTTGATAATTATACTTAATGCTTTCTCCCAAATATTTAATTACTTCTAATGGTGGTTGTAAGTTCCCAAAACTGTCAAAGTAATATGAAACAGAACCTCTCTTAAAATAAGCTACCCAATGCGTTCCTTTTGATGACGAGTCTGCTAAATTTATTATTCCACACTCACGATATAGTGGGATTTTTGGTAATTCATCTTTCATATAAACACCCCGAAAATGTTGAATATTTTTAAAGGCAAACCGCATGATATCAAAGTTAGATAATGCCCTTTTGGGTAGCTCGCTTAGTATTTTTTTTGGTTGCGATTTTGTTTTCGATTATTTTTATTAAATAATATTCCATACCCTTTTTTGTATGGTTGTAAATACAATCCCTCACCCAACGAAACAGTTTCCATTTTATACAAGGGTTTTTTTTTTTTTTTTTTTTTTTTTTTTTTTTTTTTTTTTTTTTTTTTTTTTTTTTTTTTTTTTTTTTTTTTTTTTTTTTTTTTTTTTTTTTTTTTTTTTTTTTTTTTTTTTTTTTTTTTTTTTTTTTTTTTTTTTTTTTTTTTTTTTTTTTTTTTTTATTATGTCTCTTGTTCTCCTCTAGTTGCTGTTTTGCTATCTTTGCATTGTTAATAGACTTTACTATTGCTGCGCTGCCTGACGCTAAACTGCCCACAGCGCTAAGTGCTGTTAAAATTGGTACAAGTGGCAAGAAGCCACCTACCTTGGGCACATTTATAACCCGTGGAATTACAACATTTTTCCTACAACCCATTGAGTTAGATACTGCTTTTCGTGCAACTTTTATTGCATGAAATATGTCAAGCGGTTTATTTTTTTTCAATTCCTTGGTCGCCTTTTTGATTATTGAAGCAAGAGACGTTTTTACTACTTTCTTCGTCTTTTTCTGTTTTGATCCCATACCAAATTTTTTCTTTACCTTCATCATGTTCGTTACAAAGTACGCTGCTGCTCTCTCACCAAAACTGCTATTCGATACTTTTACACGATCCCAGGCCCTATCAATTAAAACAGAGTCAGCTTTATGACGCTCACTCAAGTCCTTACTTTTTGAATATGCTATGTCGTGTTCCCTACAAGCTTCATCCAAAGCATTGATTCCACGATCACCGCGTGCTAAACGTTTCTCTAGCTTTGTACCTGGTCCACAGTAATTGTACCCAGGTAAATGCACTTCAACGGGTAGAGCGTTTATTATATTGTTTACAAGACCACCACCCTGTTTGACATTTGATTTACGAGTGTTTTATAACGACCTCAATCCACCAACGTTCCTCATTGAATGAAGTACTTCTCGTATTAACATGCGTTTATTACCACAAAAGAAAAGCATCTTAGTGAGAAACATTGAGGGCGGTGGGCATGGGGAGGAGAATCAACAGCCTCGTCACAGTACCTTGCTACCCAACACAATTAGAGCTTTAATTGTTGGTCCATCAAATTGTGGGAAAACCAATGTGATGCTTAGCCTCATAGAGAGTCCAAATGGAGTAAAATTTGAAAATATTTATGTATTTTCAAAGAGTTTATATCAACCGAAATATGAGTATTTGGAAAAACTTATCAAACCAATACAAGGAATGGGATACTACACATTCTCCGCAAATGACACAGTTTTAACACCACAGGAAGCTAAAAATAATTCCATTATGATATTTGATGATGTGGCATGTGAAAAACAGGATAATATCCGAAACTATTTTTGTATGGGTCGTCATAAGAATATTGATTCTTTTTATCTTTGCAAAACGAATTACCGAAAATTTATGATAATGCAAATTCTTATTATAATGTTTAAACAAGACGATTTAAACATGCGACACATATATCGAGATCATGTAAATAGCGATATGGACTATGAAACATTTATGGAAATATCACGAAATTGTTGGGTGGATAAATTTGGATTTCTAGTAATCTCTAAGGATGACGATATGAAAACTGGTCCGATATAGAAAAGGATTTGATCAATTCATTATACTTTAATTAAAATGGATATAAGTATAATGAGGTGACGGTGAAAAGACAGTCTACAGTCAGGCTTCAAAATGACTACATCTTTAACATTTACATTGAACGGGAACACATCAGTTATAACCGAAAACTTTTTCCCACAAATTGAACTAACACGCAATTATGAGTGTGCTCTCATTGACTTTTATACATACAATTCTATACCAAACGTTGATAAAGGAAACAATTTATTTCACATTGGGGATAAAGTCATAGAAATACCAGTGGGCTCGTATGAACTCGATGACATGACAAAATATATTTTGAATGAGCTAAAAGAGTATGGTCTTCATGATACCCTAAAAATTCAAAGTAATAACAACACACTCCAAGTGCAAGTTTGCACTAGAAATGAAGCGGTATTTTTTGATCGTGAACGAACTATTGGACAGCTATTTGGATTTAATAAACGTATTTTAAGAGCACACAAGTCTGAAATTTACATCTCAGATAATCCAGTAAATATTTTAAAAATAAATACAATTAGGTTGGAATGTAACATTATTAGTGGCTCATATGTGGATAATAGATCAAATCTTGTGCTTCATGAATTTGGAATTAATGTCCCACCAGGTTATAAAATGAACATTACACTACGAAATCTTATTTATTTACCTGTCAACAGCAGAGAAATAAGCACACTCGAAGTACGGATAACTGATCAGAAGGGAGATTTAGTCACCTTGCGTGGTGAAACTGTATCAATTCGTTTACACTTTCGGCTTACAGAATGATTATTTATAATAAAAAGCCAGCACATCACCCCATACCCCCCATTAGTAAATGTAAAGCTGACGTGAAAGCATCATCATCATCATCATCAATTTTTAAAAAATCATCAAATCAACGAATTGCACTATCCTCAAAAAATAAATTAATTTTAAAATCATTAGGATTTAATATTAATATCAAAAACAAACTTTCAAATGAATGAGATTTTTTTTGTGCAAGATAAGCCTCTCAATGATGAGAGTATCACTAAAAAGAATATCACTCTTATTACCCATATCAACAAAACTTCAAGACAAACGATGAAGTTCGCATCACAATACAGAACCAAGATTTGTATGTGCTGCCGTGTGAAAGTTTTCTCCACTTTGAAGGAACACTTGAGAAAATTACTAATGCGAATACAGGGGCAAGCAGCACGTCTAATGTTAACGGTCTGCTCAAAAATAATTGTATGGCCTATTTTCTGGATGAAATAAGATACGAATTGAATGGGTGTGAGCTGGATAGGACACGGTTCACTGGAATAACATCGACTCTCAAGAACTTTCTCTCTGTGGGGCAACAGGAAGATCTACTTTATCGCAATGCTGGGTGGAACGGTGGTGATAACATCTCTTCTGGAGGACATTTCAGCTATTCTGTACCACTAAAAATGTTGATGGGATTTGGAGAAGACTACAAAAAAGTCATATTAAATTGTAAACATGAACTTATTCTCTTACTAGCTAAAAATACAGATGATATGTATGTTAAAACAGTTGGCAATCATACACATAAAATTAACATACATAGTATTAGTTGGAAAGTACCCCACATTGTCCCAAGCGATAGTGCCAAAATTAAAATGTTTAATGTAGTAAAAAGTGGTGCTAGCTTACCACTAGCATTCCGCAGTTGGAATTGTTACATTAATCCTACACTTGTGCAGGGGACACATCATGTATGGAATGTTAAATTGGCTGCAAATAGAGAACGTCCGCGGTATGCCATCATTGCATTTACATTGAATGGAAATCTAATTACAAACAATTTAAGAAATGCAAAAGTATATTTAAATTCTGAAGTCTATCAGTAGTATGTTTACCTGAGTATGGGCACAAGTGACATTAATGGGGTAATTAAGATGATAATTTATGGGTTTAGCTGTCAAAAAATATGTCAAGTGGTAATTAAGAGATTTGATGAGGGTCAAAAAGTATTGTGGGTGTTTATGGATCGTGGTGATCAAAGGGTTAGGTAAATAAATAAACAAATAAATTAGACTATTGGGGGGTGAGTGTGGTGTGATAGGTTGTGGGGATTGGAGTGTTGGATCTTGTTTGATTTTAGGATAAGTCAAGTGCATGAGGACATATGACACCGAAAACTGGTGCGGCGACCGGCTACCGGCGACAGGTGATTGGTGACCTTCGACAGCTGCAACAGCCGGAGTCGATTGAATATGTTGACAGATCTGGGTTGCGCGAGCGCAGCTGGCAACAAGGTTGGTGATTTTCGCCACCAGCATGCATTCGAACGCAACAGGCAGGGGCGGGCCTTTGACACGTGCAGTCGTTCAAACGCAACATGCAGCTCATCGAAAAACTGGGGACGGTGACCTCAAATAAGTTGATACCACCTGCGATCGTGTGAACAATTTTCGTTTAAATATATCCAAATCCCAATCCCCAGTAAAATAACGATTCAATTTCGTATGGATATGACAATTTCTTATGTTTTGTTATATTCCCAATAAAATAACAAAAGTGGTTTATGTTTTCTTGTAATTTTATTTTTTATTTTATGTTCAACTACAATATTTAGAAGCGATGCTCTAAATTTACATACATTTTCATTATTTTTTGATTTTAAATGAACGAACAGATAAGAAATGACAAGCACATGTGTTGACTCCAGAATACACATCGTATTTAGCCCAACAACAAAATGTGAAATGCCGCTCATGAAGATTGGAAACCACCATGGTATCAGTTAGTCTATTATTAAAAAATGCCATTGATTCCTCCAAGTATTCCAAGTGTTCAGGGAAAATTCGTTCTTTAAACATTTTGATGAAATTACTTATTCTGGTTATAAGTTGTTTGATCGTAATGTTCGTTGTGGTATTGTTTTTGTTATCGGGGGAATGGTTAGGTTAGGTTAGCTTAGGCAGGCAGCTCGACCCGAGTCGAGAGCACCCGGAGACCATATGGTCCATTGTGATGCCTGATCTGTGTGGACTGTAAGAATAGGAGGGATTGGGAGGGATTGTTGGGATAATTGGAGGAAAGGCTCTAATTATATTATTTGTCTACATGCTACTGGCCAGTTCTGGTTAGGTTAGGTTAGGTTAGGCAGGCAGCTCGACCGGAGTCGAGAGCACCCGGAGACCGTATGGTCCATTGTGATGCCTGATCTGTGTGGACTGTAGGAATAGGAGGGATTGGGAGGGATTGTTGGGATAATTGGAGGAAAGGCTCTAATTATATTATTTGTCTACATGCTACTGGCCAGTTCTGTTGGGCTGCGGTAACCTCTGGAACCATCCAGTAGAGTCGAGGAAAAGCGCCATGTTCTCTAGCCGAATATTCCCAAGACTGCCCAGTTCCGCAAAGAAAGGCTTGCCCAGAAATTGGGTCCGCCTTCTAAGAAGTGCAGGGCAGTCACAGAGAAGATGCTGGATACTCTCGGTTTCCTCTTCGTCCCCGCAACTGCGACAGAAGTCCCGTTGGTGTCCACCGTACCGTTGAGCCATACGGCTGATGTAGCAGTGTCCCGTTAAGACTCCTGTCAGTAACCTTATCTTGTTCCTATTAAGGTTTAAGAGCTCGGTTGTTCGCTTGGGACTATATCTTGGCCAGAGTGCTTTTGACACCTCACAGCCTGGTGATGCTGCCCAGTGTCTCACAGCCGCCGTTCTCATGGAACAATTAAGTTCCGATAGCACGTGCTGAATAGGTCTCTTTAAATCGTCCGCCGCGAGAGTTTCTGATGACGCTGATCCCAGCCGAGCACATTCATCAGCCGCCTCGTTACCTGGTACTCCCATGTGCCCAGGTACCCAGACAAGTCTGATAGAGTGTGGTTGGCATAGGTTCAGTGGCATCACTGTGTCTCGGGTTAGTTTGCTCTTAATGGTGTTCGATGCGAGTGCTTTTATCGCTGATTGGCTGTCGACATAGATGGACACGTCCCTCGGGCTCCCGCCCAGTGTCCGTATCAACTTGGTCGCTTGCCAAACAGCGTAAATCTCCGCTTGAAACACACTACACCAGTCAGGAAGACGAAAGGAAAGCTTGGTTGCAAGGTCTGCGGAGAAGACCCCCGATCCAGTGCCTTCTATCGTCTTTGATCCGTTTGTGTAGATTGACAACTCATTCTGCCTCAAAGGAGATTCCTGTTGCCAATCGGATCTGTCAGGGAATACAGCTGTAAATCTGTTATCCCACTTATGTTCTGGTACCCAGTAGTTGTTCTCAGCCACAGTCAGTTCTACTGTACGTAGAATGGAGTTGTGACCTGCACCAGGCTTAAGGAGGCATTGGGCGTGAAGCCTGACCGCACTCCTTGCTGCCACGTGCTTGAGGAAGACTCCGATGGGCTCCAGATTTAACATTACATCCAGCGCTGCTTGGGGGGTAGAACGAATACACCCAGTTATTCCCAAGCATGCTAGTCTCTGGACTTTGCGGAGATTGTTTAGATAGGAGTCGGTGTGTCCCGCCTCCCACCATACAAGAGCCCCGTACGTCAGTATAGGTCTGACAATTGCAGTGTAGAACCAGTGAAGGATATACGGTTGCAATCCCCATCCTTTACCAAAGGTCTTTTTGCACACAAAGAAGGCTTGTAACGCTTTCTTCATCCTTTCCTCCGAGTTTCTCCTCCAGGAGAGTTTGGAGTCCAGGATTACTCCAAGGTACTTTGCCTCCTTTGATAACTTGAGCTCTGTCCCTCCCAGTGACGGAAGCTTGAAGCTCGGTATCTTATATTTTCGAGTGAACAGAACTAGTTCGGTCTTTTGTGGGTTAGCCCCAAGACCGTTGTGTTCAGCCCATCGCAGAGTTTCGCTCAGAGCGGCGTTCAGTAGCTCACTGACTGTTGGCAGGAATCTGCCAGTTACCATTAGAACTAGGTCGTCTCCATAAGCAGTCACTCTGCAGCCCTTATACTTCAGTTTAAGAAGAAGGTCATTAAGGACAATGTTCCATAACAAGGGGGATATCACATCCCCTTGCGGGGTGCCCCTGGTTGCCCTTCTCCTGATAGTTGAGGCGCAGAGTTGGGCGTTTATCATTCTTTGGCGAAGCATGTTGCTGAGCCATCGAGTGATTGTCGGGTGTGAGCTTATGTTGACAAGTGCTGCCGTTATAGACTCGATCCTGATATTGTTAAAGGCACCCTCTATGTCGAGAAATGCCGCTAACGTAAACTCCTTCCTTTGCAGTGTGCCTTCAATTGTGCTAACCACCTCGTGCAAAGCCGTCTCTACTGATCTACCTTTGAGGTAGGCGTGTTGGGACTTGCTAAAAGTGTGAGGTGTTAGCTTACTTCTGAGATGAAGGTCCAGAAGTCTCTCTAGTGTTTTCAATAAAAACGATGAGAGACTTATGGGCCTATAGTCTTTTGCTGAGCAGTGGTTTATCTTTCCTGCTTCTCTCCAGGTTTTTGGATGTATCCTGTAAGGAGACATCCCCTGAAGATTTCTAATAGCCATTGCGACAGATGTACGCATACCATCTGTAACATGACAGGTCTGATGTCATCCGGTCCTGCTGATTTGTAGGGGTGGAACGACTTGATAGCCCAGATTATCTTCTAAGTGTTGACAATTTCGTCAATTAGGACTTGACTCTAATGAAGAGCGTTTCCCTCCGGCAAGCCACTGATGTGAGAGACCCCTTCTCGTCTTCAGCTTGTGCGCAGCCTGGAAAATGTGCGTTCATGAGGAGTTGCAGAGACTCCTGACTATTTGTAGCGAATGTGCCATCCAGGTTGCAAAGCAGCCCCGGTGTGGCAGGATCTTTCGCCAACAACCTTCGAAGTCTGGACGCTTCAGTGGTGTTGGTTAGTTCCTCGCAAAATTTAGACCATAAGTCTCTTTTTGCCCTTCTGATTTCCTTCTTGAAGGTCTTGAAACTGTTATGGTAGGCATCCCAGTCTACCTGGCAGTTTCCGTCTTTTGCTCTGTTGTAAAGCTTCCTCGTTTCCTTTCGTATCTGGCCGAGTTCCGGAGTCCACCACTTGTTGCGGTTTGACTTCGGTGGACGGCTGATTGGACAGGATTTGATGAAGGCCTTACATAGAGTATCTGTGACGTTCTGGGTCGATTCCTCCAACTTGTCTGGGTTGTCTAGCCTTCCCACTGGGTGGTTGGGAATAGATTCCATAACAAGCTTTGAGTATTTGACCCAGTTTGCCTTTCGTGGGTTCCTAAAGGGCGCCTTTGCCTCTCTGGACCATTCAACTTCGAACACTATCCTGTAATGATCCGAAAAGGAACATTCCGTGGATACGTGCCAGTCTACTACGGAGAGGGAGTCGCTGTTGGTCGCTAGAGTTAAATCTATAACCTCGGCTCGGTTCTTATTGCGGAAGGTGGGGTGGCTACCCCGATTACACACATTAAGATTAGTGAGCATCACGAATTCAAGCAGCGACTCCCCTCTCTCGTTGGTGTCTTTACTCACCCAAGGATTAGATCCGTGCCCTCTTTCTGCGCATGCTGAATGAGAGCTCGAATACTTTCTGATGGTGGATCCTTTTCTTCATACGGGAGGTATGCTGAGGCTAGGTAAAGCTTGGGTCCGTTCCTACGCTCGCATAGCGCTATCGTCAAGTCCCTGTTGCTGTAAATGGAAGAGAAGAGCACATTAAGTCCGGTTCTTGCCACGATACAGGTTCTGGACTTACCCACAGTTTTCGGGACAAGGAGATGGTATCCGCGAGCTCCCAACCCACAAACCCTTTCACCTACGATCCAGGGTTCTTGGATGAGAGCCACATCCACCCTCTCCTTCTCCATCCACCGTAGTAGGTCTGTGGAAGGAACCCTCGAGTGGTGCAGATTAATCTGCACTACCCGAATTCTTTCCGGTCGACCTAGCATCTTCGCGCCCAGCGCCTCCAGGAACGATTGCCCGAACGCAACCCATTCCCATCTTCAGCCGGCCTTGCTTACTAAGGAGTTGGCTCTTGGACTCCGGACCAATGCTGATCCAGAGATCCTTGCCGTTTCCTTTGTCTCGGGCGAGACCTCGCTTGATCATCCAGTCCGCTGTGTGACAGTCCGAATTCTGGCTTTTGATCAATATAAGGGTGGTTCGATCCTCCCGAATGGGAGGTGGGATCCAGACCTTAATGATCGTCCGCTCAGGAATTTGGTCTACAGGGACAACGTCAATTCTTGCTCCTGGCCACGGCGCTTCCAGCTTCAGCAGTGTGTCTTTGAGGAATCGCAGGGATTCCTTGTTGGCACATGCCACAACTTTGACACCCTTGTACCAGTTGATGCCATCAAACTCTGCCACGAACGGATTCTGCGGTCGAGTAATGGCATCAGCAATCCCCTGGTCGATTAACCCTTCCAGGATAAGCCAGTTATCAACAGAGAGCTTCCCATCCGGGTTGCTTCTGTCGATAATAGCTACCTGTAGCTCCGGCTTCGTGCTTAAGCTGGCCAGGATGTCCCCTGGACACACCCGCTTGCTCTCCGAAGCCTTCGCCAAGTCATCCGACCTCTGCCTCTTACTGACAGGTGGGTTGGCCTTTTTCGGTAGCTTGTTCACCGTTCTCTCCTTTCCAGGAGGTGTGGCTTTTGCAAGCTTACCCGGTGCACTCTTTTTCCCTTCTAAAGGTGACTTTGGTTTCTTTGGTTCCACCAACTTCGACGTGGAAGGTTTGACTTCCTCCGTCGGGTTGGCTACGGCTACTGCCTGAAGCCCCTTGTCACCCTGGCACCGTGCACTCATACTCGGTTCAGCGGACTGAGTGTTGCCGGACACGCCAGCGAGTCTCAAGTACCGCCGCACGTTGTATTCGTGCTTTTTGCGCAATTTCCTCTCA
The DNA here is from genome assembly GCA_035045625.1 of Drosophila formosana. Taxonomy (NCBI): domain Eukaryota; kingdom Metazoa; phylum Arthropoda; class Insecta; order Diptera; family Drosophilidae; genus Drosophila; species Drosophila formosana. The sequence goes on from JAWNOW010000599.1 coordinate 344,388, forward strand.
CGATCGTTCAACGACTCTGGGTTGCGGCCTTCCAGTCCCTTAAGGAACTTGAGAGAGCTCTTATACCCTGAGCGTTGTTTGCGCTTGAGGTTTGCATCTTCCTTGTTGGATGGTCCCTGGACTACTGTCACTTCGTCTTCATCAGTGCTCGATGACTCATCCAACGGCATCCTCGCTAGCGCAAGCGCTAGCTCGGACTCCGTCATCGATGAGCCTGTAAGCAAAGACTCCGACTCCGTGGCAGCTGTTTCCAGGTCCACACCCTCCTGTCGATGGAGTTTGTCCACTCCACCGTCGTGACCACTGGCGACACGCAGAGAGGATTTCTCCTCCCCGTGCCCGCCGGTGGTAGCGGTCACACTTCCCACCGACGTTTGGGCTGACATCCCAGCCCGAGTTGACGCCTCTATAACATCCTCCATGCTGAATCCGAGGATTCATGGTGCATTTTATACTTGCTGCCAAGTACCTCTGACCATGGTCCTGGACCTCAGCTTTCCAGAATAAATCTAAAAAGCTTGGGCCCAGTCCCTTAGCTAGAAACTGCAAGGTCTCATGAGCGAGCAAGTGATGCTGACAACTCTCGGCGATGACGATGCAGTACCCATTGCCCAGCCGGCACCCTCGTATAGGGTTCAGTCAGAGGATTTTCGCCAGCCAGATACCGCCTTAGTTCTAACCATATACGATGCCAGCTAGCAATTGGGTGTAGCTACTTATATGGCTCTCTCAGTCGTTTCCCGGGAAACCAAAGCTTTTGGGCTTCGGGGAAGTATGGCTGCAAAGCTGAAAGTTAAAGGAATTGATGGAAGGGCACCACCGGGAATGGAGCCTGCGGCTTCACTTGACTCAACACGGGAAAACTTACCAGGTCCGAACATAAGTGTGTAAGAAAGATTAATAGCTCTTTCTCGAATCTATGGGTGGTGGGTGCATGGCCGTTCTTAGTTCGTGAAGTGATTTGTCTGGTTAATTCCGATAACGATCGAGACTCAAATATATTAAATAGATATCTTCAGGATTATGGTGTTGAAAGTTATATAGCCTTCATTCATGGTGGCAGTAAAATGTCTATTGTGTTTGAATGTGTTTATATAAGTGGAGCCGTACCCGTTGGTTTGTCCCATTATAAGGACACTAGCTTCTTAAATGGACAAATTGCGTCTAGCAAATAATGAGATTGAGCAATAACAGGTCTGTGATGCCCTTAGATGTCCTGGGCTGGACACGCGCTACAATGAAAGTATCAACGTGTATTTTCTAGACCGAGACACAAGTTCACATGAACTTGGAATTCCCAGTAAGTGTGAGACATTAACTCGAATTGATTACGTCCCTGCATTTTGAACACACCGCCCGTCGCTACTACCGATTGAATTATTTCCGTAGTATTTTTAATTTCTTTCAATAAAAATATTATTGACGTAATGAAATAAAATAAAAAACTTATATCACTCTAAGCGGTGGCTCATGGGTCGATGAAGATCGCAGCAAACTGTGCATCATCGTGTGAACTGCAGGACAATGAACATCGACATTTTGAACGCATATCGCAGTCCATGCTGTTATGTTCTTTTATTAATTTTAGAGTGCTGCTTGGACTACATATGGTTGAGGGTTGTAAGACTATGCTAAATAAGTTGTTTGAAATTTTTCGGAATTTTAAGCACATGGTATATTATTGGATAATATAAGTGTGAATGTAATAGTTTTCACTTAAAATATTCATAATATTAATAAATAAAATGAAAGTACTATACTCTGTTGTATGAGAAATTTGAAGAATTATATGTTCTTTATTCATTTCAAATATTACTGAGGAATGTCAAGCATAAAATACGTGATTTTATAAACTAGAATTGCCTCTTATTAAAGAATTTGAAATAAGGAAAACTTTGTAAATATTATATTATGGACCTTCAAAATAAAATTAGTATCTTTCAAATTGTTAAAATAGACAGCATGTTTATATTAACATTTATTGTGTAATTACACAACCTCAACTCATATGGGACTACCCCCTGAATTTAATCATATTAATTAGGGGAGGAAAAGAAACTAATAAGGATTTTCTTAGTAGCGGCGAGCGAAAAGAAATCAGTTCAGCACTAAGTCACTTTGTCTATATGGAAAATGTGAGATGCAGTGTAAGGAACGTCAATATTATAGTATGAGAACTGAACGATTTAAGTCCTTCTTAAATGAGGCCATTTACCCACAGAGGGTGCCAGGCCCGTATAACGTTAATGATTATTAGATGATGTTTCCAAAGAATCGTGTTGCTTGATAGTGGCGCACTAAGTGGGTGGTAAACTAAATATAACCATGAGACCGATAGTTACCAAGCACCGTGAGGGAAAGTTGAAAATAACTCTGAATAGAGAGTTAAATAGTACGTGAAACTCCTTAGAGGTTAAGCCCGATGAACCTGAATATCCGTTATAGAAAATTCATCATTAGAATTGTAATATTTAATCAATATTATAACGAGAGTGTGCATTTTTTCCATATAAGGACATTGTAATCTATTAGAATGTATGAAATTTATCAAACAATTTTGATAAGAGTTTATTTAAATTAAAGTGCTTGCATTTTAACACAAATTAAATTTTCAAAATTTGATAAATTGCTGATAGATTTATATGAGTACAGTGCGTAAATTTTTCAGAATTGTATAATGGCATGACTATCATTGATTTTTGCGTTTATTATAAGCACTAACGCAATAATGCGAAAGATTCAGGTTACCTTCGGGACCCGTCTTGAAACACGGACCAAGGAGTCTAACATACTATATGTGCAAGTTATTGGGATATAAACCTAATTGCGTAATTAACTTGATTATTAATGGGATTGGTTTTTTAAATATTTATAATTAATTAACGCAATTCCGGGGCGTTTTATATAGTTATGTATAATAATATTTATATTATTTATGCCTCTAACTGGAACATACCATGAGCATATATGCTGTGGCCCGAAAGATGGTGAACTATACTTGATCAGGTTGAAGTAGGGAGAAACCCTGATGGAAGACAGAAACAGTTCTGACGTGCAAATCGATTGTCAGAATTGAGTATAGGGGCGAAAGACCAATCGAACCATCTAGTAGCTGGTTCCTTCCGAAATTTCCCTCAGGATAGCTGGTGCATTTAACTTTTGTATAAAATAATCTTATCTGGTAAAGCGAATTATTAAAGGCCTTAGGGTCGAAACGATCTTAACCTATTCTCAAACTTTAAATGGGTAAGAACCTTAACTTTCTTGATATGAAGTTTAAGGTTATGATATAATGTGCTCAGTGGGCCACTTATGGTAAGCAGAACTGGCGCTGTGGGATGAACCAAACGTAATGTTACGATGCCCAAATTAACAACTCATTCAGAAACCAGCAGGACGGTGATCATGGATGTCGAAATCCGCTAAGGAGTGTGTAACAACTCACCTGGCGAAGCAACTAGCCCTTAAAATGGATGACGCTTAAGTTGTACACCTATACATTACCGCTAAAGTAGATGATTTATATTACTTGTAATATAAATTTTGAAACTTTAGTGAGTAGGAAGGTACAGTGATGTGCATAGAATTGTTTGGCGTAAGCCTGCATGGAGCCGTCATTGGTACATAACTTGGTGGTAGTAGCAAATAATCGAATGAGATCTTGGAAGGGTTTCGTGTGAGCAGTGGTTGATCACGAGTTAGTCGGTCCTAAGTTCAAGGTGAAAGCCGAAAATTTTCAAGTCAAAATTAGATAAATCGAATTTGGGTATGTTTAAAAACTTGAATAATTTTGAACGAAAGGAAATACGGTTCCAATTCCGTAACCTGTTGCGTATCCGTTTATTATCAAATATGGGCCTCGTGCTCATCCTTGCAACAGGAACGACCATAAAGAAGCTGTCGAGAGGTATCGGAAGAGTTTTCTTTTCTGTTTTATAGCCATGGAAGTCTTTCGTAGAGAGATATGGTAGATTGGCTAGAAGAGCATGACATATACTGTGGTGTCGATATTTTCTGCTCGGACCTTGAAAATTTATGATAGGGACCCGCAAACTTGTCAACAGGACGTACCAATATCCGCAACTGGTCTCTAAGGTGAAGAGTCTCTAATCGATAGAATAATGTAGGTAAGGGAAGTCGGCAAATTAGATCCGTAAGTTCGGGATAAGGATTGGCTCTGAAGATTGAGATAGTCGGGCTTGATTGAGAAACAATAACATGGTTTATGTGCTCGTTCTGGGTAAATAGAGTTTCTATCATTTATGGTAGTTTCTTGTTCTCCGGATAGTTTAGTTACGTAGCCAATTGTGGAACTTTCTTGCTTAAATATTTAAGAATACTAATTGGGCAACCAGTAAGTTCTTTTAAATTTTAAGAATTATCAATTAACAATCAATTCAGAACTGGCACAGACTTGGGGAATCCGACTGTCTAATTTAAAAAAAAGTTTTGGGATGGCCCTATCGGGTGTTGACACAATGTGATTTCTGCCCAGTGCTCTGAATGTCAAGTAAGGGAGCAGCGGATACTAGCGGCGAAAAGGATTATACCAGCCCGGCTCGGATAGCTGAAAATGATTCAGTGATTTCTCCTACGGCTACCGTAGGAGCCCAACAGGGAAGGAACGTAGATGCTAATCCAGTTGTTGGGCATCTATGTGTGGAATACGGCCGTTCTTTTGGAACAAAGACCGGTTTAGGAGTCCACATGTCGCGACAGCACAAAGACAAGCTTGAGCTTGGTACGCGTGTTGACGTAAAAGCCAGATGGTGTGAGGAAGACTTGACCTTGATGGCGATGAAGGAACTTGAGCTCATAGCGAGTGGCGAAAGGTTCATTAATAAAAAGCTAGCAGTGTTATTTCCAACTCGTAGCGTCGATGCCATTAAAAAGTGTCAACAGAGGTATAATTACAAGGCAACAATCGAGCAGCTAAGAGGGCAAGCGGCTCTTATCCCCGAAATTACCATTACGCACCGCCCTAATAGAGAGCTCGGGTCCCCTCCTTCAACATCTAGGTCGATTCCAATCACACCATCGATACATTCGGCCGACGTCCTGATGCGGATACTACGGGGCATGCGCCACGTTAAATGTCATCGATCTTGGAGATTCGAGGTGTTGCAATCTATCGTAGATAGGGCGCATACTTCGGGGAAAGAAGCAACTCTCCAGTGCTTGTCCGTCTATCTCCTGGAAATTTTTCCAGCTCGGAACGAAGGTCTGTTTCCGGCGAGAGTTTATCCTGAGCCTCGGAATAGGAGACAAAATAGAAGAAGAACAAAGATCGGTGCATTAAATCTTTGCTTGACGGACCCGACGAGTCGGTTTTGCCAAACCAAGAGGTTATGGAACCTTATGGGAGAGATGCAGCATGCAGTAACGCCGTGCCCAATATGGAGCACTTGTTTGAGGGTCACCTATTACGGCTAGGGACCTGAAAATGCATAAGGTGTCACTCACTTGTTCTCCCGAAGCCTGACGGAATATCTCCAAAAACTGCCAGGAGTATTCCAGATGGGTGTTCCTGTAACGCGACTATGGTCGACTTGATTCTGAGGGATCACCATGCACGATACGCGTCGTGCCATCTTGCCACGATGGATGTGCGCAAGACGTTTGACTCTGTGTCGCACGCAGCGGTAATTGACACCCTAACCTCATATGGTGTTCCCAACGGTGTCGTTGACTACGTACTAAGCTTGTACGAGGGAGGTGGCACCTTTCTTACTGGTAAAGGCTGGAGATCAGAAGGATTCATCCCTGCGAGAGGCGTCAAGCAGGGTGACCCTCTGTCTCCACTTAAGTTCAACCTGGTCATGGACCGGTTGCTCAGGTCTTTGCCGAAGGAGATCGGTGTTAAGGTTGGAAACGTAAACGGTTGGAAAGTAAATGCAGCAGCATTCGCAGACGATTTGGTGCTGTTTGCTTCTACTCCGAAGGGCCTTCAGGCATTATTGGATACCACGGTTGACTTTTTGTCTTCCGTTGGGCTGACCCTAAACGCTAACAAGTATTTTACTGTTAGTGTCAAGGGGCAACCGAATCAGAAGTGTACTGTGGTTGAACCACGGAGCTTCTGCGTAGGTTCGCGCACGTGTCTAGCCTTGAAGCATTCGGAAGAGTGGAAGTATCTCGGTATCCACTTAACTGCAGAGGGGAGGGCCCGGTAAAATCCGGCGGAAGACCTAGGTCGGAAGCTGGATATAATATCGAACTCACCCCTAAAGCCACAACAGAAGTTGTTTGCCCTCAGAACTGTCCTAATTCCACAGCTATATCACAAGCTAACCCTTGGTAGTGTGGCAATAGGCGTTTTGAGAAAGTGCGAAAGACTGGTACGGTCGGTCGTGAGAAGATGGTTAGATCTTCCCTTGTATGTGTCAATCGCATACTTCCATGTCCCCACAATAGTGGGGCTCTCGGAGTTCCCTCAGTTCGAAGGACAGCCCCAACCAAGCTCACCAGAGCAAGGTCGCAAACTGCGACAGATAGGACGTACGAACGGCTCTGGTTCGGGAGTATCAGGTACACGAGGATATCAAAATCGTTTCCGCCACGCTAAACCAGAGGGGCACTAGGTGTCCTAAACGCTGGTGACAGCAATGTCATCAGCACCAGAATGGTAGCTGGCGGAGTTTGCGGCTTTAAGGCGTTCATGTTCCATACTGGATTTCGCCAAGGAGTGGGTTAGCATTTATATTTGGTTGAAACAATTTGTAACATGTAAGTCATATCATAATATTAGTGCAAGCCATGTTTGTGATATGCAGAGGTGGCCTCCGTCCTTCGTAAGTCAGATCAAGTCGACTCCTAGGTACGACTCCTCGTACTATTGGAGAGGTACCCGACTATATGTTGCCTCCACGTGGTGGAACATGGGTGGTCATCCGATGTATATTCGGGAGCAGCAAATTTGAGTGGCGAAAAACCTCCGTATGGATAGCGGGTTAGAATTCTTCCATAGTATGCCCCCGCTTGTCGTAAAAGTCGACTAAAGCAGGTGAGCCAACATTATTGACTTACATGGGGGTGTTGGACTCGTGGTGGTTGTAGTTTGTCCGTATGGATATACCGCTTTGAGTAATGTTGAAGTTTGGTTGAAGTCTTACATGGTTGTTCGCAATAAACATGTTTGGAATATATTATATAGTTGTCATAGTTCTTATTGCCATTGATAGTGTATAGCTGTAGTCATTCGCAACAGTCTCGGGGCAAAATGCTTGATAAATATTTGCAGCAGTGTTTTAAATATGTGTCAGGAAGAGGTTGCGCTGGGCCTCTCTCCTTACGAGGAGGAAGTTTTCAATCCAAGTAGTTGAGGCTTCAACGTATAGCTGGGATTAATTTCTAAGGGGCGGTGATTGACGCTTAATTCGTATCCCTGTGCACGGGTACCGTGAGATCAAGACGACATGGCAGGTGTTCACGTAAAACCACTAAGACTTTCCTGTCCCTATCTACTATCTAGCGAAACCACAGCTAAGGGAACGAGCTTGGAACCTTTTGAGCTTGACTGTAAAAGACTTGACTTTTGAGACATAAGAGGTGTAGAATAAGGTGGAGATAAGTGAACAATGAAATACCCCTACTCTTATTGTTTCCTTACTTACTTGATTGAATGGATTTCCTAGCCATTACACGGATGCATTTATTATATTTTATGGTATTGGGTTTTGATGCAAGCTTCGTGATCAAAGTATCACGAGTTTGTTATATAATCGCAAACAAAATCATTAATGAGAGAGTGAATTTATGTATTCTTGAATTAAAAATTTGGTATAACTCCAATTACTCAGGTATGATCCAATTCAAGGACATTGCCAGGTAGAGAGTTTGACACATCGGTACTTCTCTCAAATAATAACGGAGGTGTCCCAAGGCCAGCTCAGTGCGGACAGATACCACACCTAGAGCAAAAGCGCAAATGCTGACGTGATCTCGGTGTTCAGTACACATAGGGACAGCAAAAGCTCGGACTATCGATCTTTTTGGTTTAAAGAGCTTTTAACAAGAGGTGTCAGAAAAGTAACCATAGGGATAACAGGCTTGTGGCGGCGAAGCGTTCATAGCGACTAAATTAAAAAATCATCAAAATATAAATTCGAATATCTGCTGAGATTCGGAAGATATTTAAATTTTTAATCAATACAGTATGAAATGTAAAATAAACAATATCTCAAAGTTGTCTAAATTAGGAAATCGATAAAATTGGAAAATTTTAAAATTAAAAAGTCGGAAAAATACTAAAATCCCATAAAAAATAAAAAAAAAAATTTTTAAAACCGACAAAATTGAAAAAATTTTAAATTTAAAAAAAACCGGTAAAAAACTTAAATTCCATAAATTAAAAAATAAACCTAAATGAAAAATTGGAAAAACTGCTGAGATTCGGGACACATTAAAATATTTTCAATACAGTAAGAAATGAAAATTGACAACATCTCTAAGTTGCCTAAATTAAGAAATCGAAAAAATTCCCTCATTCGGTAATTTTTATCTACCTCATTCATCTCTACGTTGGGCGCCATTTTAGCTTTAGCTTATCAAAGGACACTCAGCGGTCGTGCACTTATACGGAATCTGTTACCATAAGGCGAAATTGAAAGTTTTTATCAATTAACGTGTTGTTAGGGTAACTAAATTTTGGCAAAACCTATTCTTTACCCTCCTTACCATGGTAGCCTTTCAATAGCTGTGGGCTACACCAAAATTATTGTTGAGTTTATTACAAGAGACGATAGTTCTTGATCAATGTGCCGAAGATGAACCATATCAGCTCCTTCCGTTTCGACACTATTAAATATGTTGACATGTGCAATAATAATAATAAAATTGTGATTAAAAGAGTAAAATTATGATTCCAAATATTTGTATAGTTTAAAATAAATAAAAAATAATTCAATTAAAATTAAAATTTGAAATCTCTGGGGGTGTTTTAAGCATCTGCGGGGTGTTTAAGCAAAAATAATCTAACCCAGCATTTGCTGCATGGATTGGGGAAAACCCAGGAAAACCCCAATCGGGTCAGACGGTAGGTTAGTTAGCTAGTATTTAATTTTTGTTTTTGTTTTAATTTCCAACACCATGTTAATTGCAAATTATTGTTAACTAAGAATGCAAGAATACAATTTTTAAAATTTAGAAGAGATGCATTGCGGCGTTGAAAACACAGTAGAGTCTGTTGTAGTCAGCACAGAGATCTCGAAAAGATTCATGGTTAGAATAGTTAGTTGTATATAGGTTAAGGGATAAAGGTGTGAAGTTACGTGTATGTCTAACTCGGACAGAAAGGTTTACATGCCTAAGAAGGTAGAGAGAATAAATATCACCCTTTAGTAGTTTGACTATAAATATAACCCCAATCATGCTACGACGATTAGTTAATGAGGGAAGATTAAGTTATCGTGTGATATTTGCATTTGCTTAATCCCGTTCGTCCTTAGCTTTCATATATAATCTCTCTGATTCTGCTAACTAGCATTAACATTGTATTCTACAGAAATTATGTTAATTAACAGCCTGATAGTATATTTTGCATACTTCTGGATACTACTGCTATGAAACAAAATGTCTTCAAGATGTAAGTGACTTATGAAAAAAAACAGAATTTTGGAGCTCATGATTTGGGGCTCGAACGATTTTGGGGCTCACGTTGGGTGCTATTCCATTATGTAACGAAAACGTGGAGTATGCAGACATACACTAAGCGGTCTCCTCAGTATTTAATTGCCGTCGTATAGTAATAGAATTCTTGTAGTAAACCTTCCTTCTTTAGCTAACCATAAAATAATTCTTGGCATGTTATTAAAAATTTAAAAGTTTAAATCTTGTATCCCTACAATTATTTTTATTGTATGTCTTTTTTGCATGTCCGAATCTATTCTGTCAGTACCCGAATCGTGTCGCTCGACCTGCGACGGCGCCTGTCGGTCGACTCGGCAGGACAAAGGTTCTCTGGGATCCGCTTGGGCCACTTGAATGTGCAAACTTTAAAGGTTAAGGTTCAGAAAAAAACAAGTAAAAATATTAGAGTCGAGAGAATACAAAAATCTTAATTGAAATTTTAACGAACAAGTAAGAAAGCTACAGTCGAGAGTGTTAAAAAAAAAATGAAAAATACCCATAACATAACGACATGGCCACACTGTCAACTAAACGAACAAAGCGCGAGCAGCAGCAAGTGAATTTTGCATATAACATTTATTCTTTAATAACTTCCTTGTTTTTCAATCGATCTCAACCAAATTCACAGGAATTAATATTATGCATAACAAAATTCAATACTCTAGGTCTTTTATTAAGGCTTTTACAGCTTTTGGGAGCGGAAAGTGGCTCTAGCTCTTATAGTCTCTGAGATCTAGGTGTTCATACAGACAGATAGACGGGCATGGCTATATACTTTATGGGGTCGGAGATGCCTCCTTCTGCATGTTACATACATTTTCTTTTGATACTAAGTTATAATACCCTTCTACCCTATGGGTAGCGGGTATAAAAAACAATTTTGATATACATACGTGCAAAAATAAATTTTGTACCTCTCGCTCTCAAAGTTTCTGAGATCTAGGTGTTCGTACAGACAAAAAAATATGACTATAGGGTTTTGACTTTATAAGTTCAATGGGGTCGGAGATGCCTCGTCCTGTCTGTTACATATATTTTCTGTTAGCACTACGATTTACCTGTTTGTTATAAACATCGATATCGATACACATTGTCAATTGATACTGAATGCAATTTTTTTTACATCTCTTCTTCCAAGTTAATTTTGTAAATAAACTTCTAAATCTAATAATTGTTTTTAAAATGTAATAATTGAATTTAAAACCTTACTCATTTAATATTATATATTATTTTTAAAATTCATTAATTTTAAATTTTATTCGTAGCTCGAAATTGAACTATGAAAAACAAACATTATGGCTTCTCCCAAAAACGTTGCAAGTAAACAGCAAACGCCAACCCAGACAAGAAGATTAATTTCACTGTACCTTTTAGGGCTTGGATCACATGTTATGGACTCAGCTCGACCAAAATAACCTGTCACTACGCACATAGAAATAAAAATTTTAATAATATAGATACAAGTGCGCTCCCATATACATAAGGTTTTTCGGCAAATTCCAAACAGCCATGGTCCTATCAATGGTTGGAATAAATACCAGTTCCCAATGCATTTTTCCAAAGCATTTGAGAATCGTGTTCTCCACGTGTGGTCGTTTATAAAATTATTCGTGGTATTGAAAACACCTTGCCGGATTTGTAATTACGTTGCTTTCCATTATCACACCAATGTTGGATATGAAAATATTGGGTTTGCTCAAATAAAATATCAGTAAAAACTACATTTCGACAAAAAAAATGGGGATTTATTCCTGAGTTATCATGACCAAAAAGTTTGACTTGCGAAGAAACATTCTGTTAAGCTAATGATATTGTATTATTCCTTTCAAAATTTCTATAGAGGGAGTCTTGATAGACTACCAAATTTATTTGTCAGCGAAATGATTGCAAGGATATAATAATGTTTACGAAGATCCGAGTTATATCTGCCTCCGAATGTTAACTTAACAACAACATCACCATTACGACAAAGTTTTCCGCTGTAAATTTCTTCTAAGTATATATGTTTACTCCAGTGCTTTTATTGTGCCATTTTACAGATGTATATATAATAGCTGTTGTGGGTATTACAAGATAACATACTATGATTTGGTAATCTGCCGTTACTACCGGACGCTCAAAATGACATTTTGAGATTCATTCGAACGGCTATTATAGGTTTAGCAGCATCTAAGATCGCTAATATAGTTATATCCACCAACACGGAAGTAAATAGTTATCTATTTCAGGTGTACATGACATAGTCTGCCAACTAAATTTGGCCGCATAGTTCATCTAATAACCCCGAACTTCTTGATGTAAGTAAAGAAAGCACCTAATTCATTAAAAGAATCCCACTTCTCAAAAGGGTTATCTACCGAATATAACGTAAATCAGACGTGTTTGCTCATGGATACGAAGTAATAAATGCTATTGGTTCAATGTTCGTTTTCACCTGCTATTGAATTTTCTGTATCCATATCTTTCAGTTTTGGAACACGTCATCTAAAGCAACACATCAGTATATATCGTTGCAAGTAACTCCAAGAATCCGAATGCACCACATATTCAGTGCAATATGCACCGGCTTTCCGATTAAAATCATCATCAGATAGAAAAACGTAATTCTTGCACAGTGAATATAAGGAAAAGTGCATTGAGTCTAATGACTGATGACTATAAATGGTTCGAGATCTAAATCAAAGCTCCATCCTCATTGGTAAAGTTGATCGGTCTATTATTTTGGGACCTTCAACTGGATGTAGACGCTCCACATTACCCATTCCCATGTTAGACAAGTGCTTTAATTTCATATGTGACCAATTATTTACATGTTCTAGTCCTGTGGTTTTAAAATTGACATTTTGTTCAAGGCGGTTACGAAAGTTAAACGGTATTTAAACACGACTCAGATTCCCCACGACACTGTGACTTTGGAATAAATTCCCTTTATGCACTAAATTTATTAAACAAATCACATAGATCATTAACTATTGCAGGTTGGATATTACAAGATAATGGTTATTATATCTGATAATCTGCCTTTACTACCGGACGCTCAAAATGACATTTGTGACCCATTCGAACGGCTATTATAGGCTTAGCATCTGTACCAGATCGCTAATATAGTTGCATCTGCAATGAATACCAGCAAACAGTTTTATTCATTTCAGGTATACATGAAATAGTCTGCCAACTAGTTCCTACGTATAATTCCAGATTCGACAACTCCGAACTTGTTAAAGCGTTTGTGCAGACAAAAAAATATGATCATAGGGTTTTTGACTTGGTGGTTCAATGGGGCCGGAGATGCTTCGTCCTGTCTGTTACATATTTTCTGTTAGTACATGATTTACCTGTTTTATAGGAAACATCTGATATCGATAATAAGCACACTGATACTGAATGCAATTTTTTTACATCTCTTCTCCAAGTTGTTTTGGGAATAAAATTCTAAATCTTATAATTGTTTTATTAAAATGAAATAATTACATTTAAAACTTTACTCATTTAATATAATATATTATTTTTGTGAATTTATTAATTTTAAATTTATTCATTGAAATTGAACTGAAAAACAAATATGGCTTCTCCAAAAACGTTTCAAGTAAACAGAAGATTAATTTCACTGTACTTTTAGGCTTGGACTATGCGCGTGGACTCACAAACCAAAATGAACTGTCACTACGCACAAAGAAATGGCACTACTTATATATACAAGAAAATTCATCTATGATAATAATTTTCGGCAAATTCCAAAACAGCCGTTAGTCCTATCAATGGCTGAAGGAATACCAGTTCCTAGCGCATTTTTCCAAAGCATTTGAGAATCGTGTTTCCACGTGTAGTCATTTATGGGACTATTTCTGGAGTAGAAACAATTCGATTCTGATGG
>JAWNOW010000601.1:0-64217 GCA_035045625.1 Drosophila formosana
GCAAAAATTCCCAAAATTCAAATATCGAAATAAATTTTAAAATTTCAAAAAATTTCTAAAATTTTATACCAAAATATTAAAAACTGTAAAATCGACAAAAATCACAAAGCTCTCTAAATTAAGAAATTGTCAAAATTGGAAAATTGAAAAATTTGTTAAATTAAAAATATCAATGAAAATTCAAAAATTCCCAAAATTCAAAAATCAACAAAAATTTAAAATTTGGAAAAATTCCAAAATTTGATAAAAATAGAAAATAAACAAGTAAGAAAGCTACAGTCGAGAGTGCTCGACCGTATGATACCCGCAACCCATTTCGAGAGAAAACAAAAAACTTAAATGATATTTTAACAGAAAATAAAACTTGTTTTTTGTATATATTTGAAAAAAGCGGGTAAAAATCCACAACACCGTTATGGTCATACTGTCAACTAAACAAACAAAGCGCGGGCAGCTGCAAGTGAATTTTGCATATAAAATTGATTCTTTAATAACTTCCTTGTTTTTCATTCGATCTCAACCAAATTCACAGGAATCATTGCGAATATAATTATTATTATGCACACCATAATTCAATGCTCTAGGTCTATTATTACGGCTTTTACAGACTTGTGGGGGCGGAAAGGGGCGTGGCATCCAACTTTTGAAATAAACTTGATCTGCGTAGCACCTATAGGAGTACTGTCCCCAAATTTGGTAGCTCTAGCTCTTATAGTCTCTGAGATCTAGGTGTTCATACAGACGGACAGAAAGACAGACGGACATGGCTATATCGTCTCGGCAGTTGACACTGATCTAGAATATATATACTTTATGGGATCGGAGATGCCTCCTTCTGCCTGTTACATACATTTTCTTTTGGCACTAAGTTATAATACCCTTCTACCCTGTGGGTAACGGGTATACAAAACAAATTTTTTTCGAAATAGTAAAAACTGTAAAATCGACCAAATCACAAACTTTAAATTAAGAAATCAACAAAATTGGAAAATTGTAAAATTTGTTGAATTAAAAAAATCGAGAAAAATGCAAAAATTCCCAAAATTCAAAATTCGACATAAATTTAAAATTTTGAAAAATTTCCGGAATTTTATAAAAAACAATTTTACACCAAAATATTAAAAACTGTAAAATCGACAAAATCACGAAGCTCTCTAAATTAAGAAATTGTCAAAATTGGAAAATTGATAAATTTGTTGAATTAAAAATATCAAGGAAAATTCAAAAATTCCCAAATTTTAAAAATCGACAAAAATTTAAAAATTGGAAAAATTCCAAAATTTGATAAAAAAAGAAGATAAAAAAGATGTTCTTAAAATTAAGAAATCGACAAAATTGGAAAATTATAAAATTTGTTGAATTAAAACTATCGAGAAAAAATTTAAAATTCCGAAAAACTTTCGAAATTTAAAAAAAATAATTTTTTTCAAAATAGTGAAAACTGTAAAATCGACCAAATCACAAAGCTCTTTAAATAAAGAAATCTTCAAAACTGGAAAACTGTAAAATTTGTTAAATTGAAAATATCGAGAAAATTGCAAAAATTTCCAAAATTCAAAATCGACAAAAATTTAAAATTCCGAAAAATTTTCGAAATTTAAAAAAAAGAATTTTTTTCAAAATAGTGAAAACTGTAAAATCGACCAAATCACAAAGCTCTTTAAATAAAGAAATCTACAAAACTGGAAAACTGTAAAATTTGTTAAATTGAAAATATCGAGAAAAATGCAAAAATTCCCAAAATTCAAATATCGAAATAAATTTTAAAATTTCAAAAAATTTCTAAAATTTTATAAAAAAAAAATTTTTTTTCAAAATAGAAAAAACTGTAAAATCGACAAAATCACATAATTCTCTAAATTAAGAAATTGTCAAAATTGGCAAATTGTAAAATTTGTTGAATTAAAAATATCGAGAAAAATGCAAAAATTCCCAAAAAGTTCAAAAATCGACAAAAAATTTTAAATTTCGAAAAATTTCCGAAATTTATAATAAAAGAAATGTTTTTCAAAATTGTAAAAACTGTTAAATCGACAAAATCACGAAGCTCTCTAAATAATGAAATTGTCAAAATTGGAAAATTGATAAATTTGTTTAATTAAAAATATCAAAAAAATTCAAAAATTCCCAAATTTCAAAAATCGACAAAAATTTAAAATTTTGAAAAATTCCAAAATTTGATAAAAAAAGAAGATAAAAAAGAAGTTCTTTAAATAAAGAAATCGACCAAATTGGAAAATTATAAAATTTGTTGAATTAAAAATATCGAGAAAAATGATAAAATTCGCAAAATTCAAAAATCGACATAAATTTTAAATTAAGAAAAATTCCAAAATTTTATATAAAAAAAATTTTTTCCAAATTAGTAAAAACTGTAAAATCGACAAAATCACAAACTTCTTTGAATAAAAAAATCAACAACATTGGAAAATTGTAAAATTTTTTGAATTAAAAATATCGAGAAAAATGCAAAAATTCCCAAAATTCAAAAATCGACATAAATTGAAAATTTCGAAAAATTTCCGAAATTTTATAAAAAAAAATAATTTTTTTTCAAAATAGTAAAAACTGTAAAATCGAAAAAATCATATAATTCTCTAAATTAAGAAATCGACAAATTTGGAAAATTGTATAATTCCTTGAATTAAAAATATAGAGAAAAATGCAAAAATTCCCAAAAATTCAAAAATCGACAAAAAATTTAAAATTTTGAAAAATTTCCAAAATTTGATAAAAAAAGAAGATAAAAAGATATTCTTTAAATAAAGAAATCGTCAAAATTGGAAAAAATTTAAAATTTGTTGAATAAAAAATATCGAGAAAAATGTAAAAATTCCCAAAATTCAAATATCGAAATAAATTTAAAATTTCAAAAAATTTCTAAAATTTTATAAAAAAAATAAATTTTTTCAAAATAGTAAAAACTGTAAAATCGACAAAATCACATAATTCTCTTAATTAAGAAATCGAAAAAATTGACAAATTCTAAAATTTGTTGAATTAAAAATATCGATAAAAATGCAAAAATTCCCAAAATTCAAAAAACGACAAAAATTTAAAATTTCGAAATATGTCCGAAATTTAAAAAAAAAAAAAAAATTTTTTCCAAAAAAATAAAAACTATAAAATTGACAAAATCCTAATGCTTTCTTAATTAAGAAATCGACAAATTTGGAAAATTGTAAAATTCATTGAATTAAAAATATAGAGAAAAAGGCAAAAATTCCCAAAAATTTAAAAAATCGACAAAAAATTTAAAATTTTGAAAAATTTCCGAAATTTATGATAAAAGACATTTTTTTCAAAATTGTAAAAACTGTTAAATCGACAAAATCACGAAGCTCTCTTAATTAAGAAATTGGAAAAATTGGAAAATTTATAAATTTGTTGAATTAAAAATATCAAGGAAAATTCAAAAATTCCCAAATTTTAAAAATCGACAAAAATTTAAAATTTGGAAAAATTCCAAAATTTGATAAAAAAAGAAGATAAAAAATATGTTCTTAAAATTAAGAAATCGACAAAATTGGAAAATTATAAAATTTGTTCAATTAAAAATATCGAGAAAAATGCAGAAATTCCCAAAAATTCAAAAATCGACAAAAAAAATTAAAATTCCGAAAAATTTTCGAAATTTAAAAAAAAGAATTTTTTCCAAAATAGTGAAAACTGTAAAATCGACCAAATCACAAAGTTCTTTAAATAAAGAAATCTACAAAATTGGAAAACTGTAAAATTTGTTACATTAAAAATATCGAGAAAATTGCAAAAATTTCCAAAATTCAAAATCGACAAAAATTTAAAATTTCGAAAAATTTCCGAAATTCGTTTAAAAAAGAAAATTTTTCAAAATAGTAAAAACTGTAAAATCGACAAAATCACAAAGTTCTTTAAATAAGCAAATCGAAAAAATTGGAAAATTGTAAAATTTGTTAAATTAAAAATATCGAGAAAAATGCAAAAATTCCCAAAATGCAAAAATTTCCAAAATGCAAAAAATCTACATAAATTTGAAATTTGGAAAAATTAAAAAATTTAATAAAAATATATAAGATTTTTTTCCAAAAAAGTAAAAACTGTAAAATCACAAATTTATCTAAATTGAGAAATCGACAAAAATAAAAATATTTTTAATATTTATTGAATAAAAACTATCCAAAAAAATGCAAAATTTCTGAAAGTGAAAAATTTACAAAAATTTAAAATTACGAAAAATTGCCAAAATTTAGAAAAACAAATTTTTTTTCAAAATAGTAAAAACTGTTAAATCGACAAAATCACAAAGCTCTCTAAATTAAGAAATCGACAAAATTGGAAAATTGTAAAATTTGTTTAATTAAAAATATCAAGGAAAATTCAAAAATTCCCAAAATTCAAAAATCGACAAAAACTGATAAAAAAAAAGAAATTTTTTTCGAAATAGCAAAAACTGTAAAATCGACAAAATCACAAACTTAAAATAAAGAAATCAACAAAATTGGAAAATTATAAAATTTGTTGAATTAAAAATATCGAGAAAAATGCAGAAATTCCCAAAAATTAAAAAATCGACAAAAAATTTAAAATTCCGAAAAATTTTCGAAATTTAAATAAAAGAATTTTTTTCAAAATAGTGAAAACTGTTAAATCGACAAAATCACAAAGCTCTCTAAATTAAGAAATCGACAAAATTGGAAAATTGTAAAATTTGTTGAATTAAAAATATCAAGGAAAATTCAAAAATTCCCAAAATTCAAAAATCGACAAAAACGTAAAATTTGGAAAAATTCCTAAATTTGATATAAAAAAAAGAAAATTTTTTCGAAATAGTAAAAACTGTAAAATCCACAAAATCACAAACTTTAAATAAAGAAATCAACAAAATTGGAAAATTGTAAAATTTGTTGAATTAAAAAAATCGAGAAAAATGCAAAAATTCCCAAAATTCAAAAATCGACATAAATTTAAAATTTTGAAAAATTTCCGAAATTTTATAAAAAAAAAATGTTATACCAAAATAATAAAAACTGTAAAATCGACAAAAAAACAAAGCTCTCTAAATTAAGAATTTGTCAAAAAATATCAAGGAAAATTCAAAAATTCCCAAAATTCAAAAATCAACAAAAATTTAAAATCTGGAAAAATTCCAAAATTTGATAAAAATAGAAGATAAACAAGTAAGAAAGCTACAGTCAAGAGTGCTCGACCGTATGATACCCGCAACCCATTTCGAGAGAAAACAAAAAACTTTAATGATATTTTAACAGAAAATAAAACTTGTTTTTTGTATATATTTGAAAAAAGCGGGTAAAAATCCACAACACCGTTATGGTCATACTGTCAACTAAACAAACAAAGCGCGGGCAGCTGCAAGTGAATTTAGCATATAAAATTGATTCTTTAATAACTTCCTTGTTTTTCATTCGATCTCAACCAAATTCACAGGAATCATTGCGAATATAATTATTATTATGCACACCATAATTCAATGCTCTAGGTCTATTATTACGGCTTTTACAGACTTGTAGGGGCGGAAAGGGGCGTGGCATCCAAGTTTTGAAATAAACTTGATCTGCGTAGCACCTATAGGAGTACTGTCCCCAAATTTGGTAGCTCTAGCTCTTATAGTCTCTGAGATCTAGGTGTTCATACAGACGGACAGACGGACAGACGGACATGGCTATATCGTCTCGGCTGTTGACACTGATCAAGAATATATATACTTTATGGGGTCGGAGATGCCTCCTTCTGCCTGTTACATACATTTTCTGTTGGCTCTAAGTTATAATACCCTTCTACCCTATGGGTAGCGGGTATAATAAATTTTTTCCAAAATAGTGAAAAATGTAAAATCGACAAAATCACAAACTTCTTCAAATAAAGAAATCGTCAAAATTGAAAAATTTTTAAATTTGTTGAATAAAAAATATCGAGAAAAATGCAAAAATTCCCAAAATTCAAATATCGAAATAAATTTTAAAATTTCAAAAAAATTTCTAAAATTTTATAAAAAAAAAATTTTTTTTTAAAATAGTAAAAACTGTAAAATCGACAAAATCACATAATTCTCTAAATTAAGAAATTGTCAAAATTGGCAAATTGTAAAATTTGTTGAATTAAAAATATCGAGAAAAATGCAAAAATTCCCAAAAAGTTCAAAAATCGACAAAAAATTTTAAATTTCGAAAAACTTCCGAAATTTAAGATAAAAGAAATGTTTTTCAAAATTGTAAAAACTGTTAAATCGACAAAATCACGAAGCTCTCTAAATTAAGAAATTGTCAAAATTGGAAAATTGAAAAATTTGTTTAATTAAAAATATCAAAAAAATTCAAAAATTCCCAAATTTCAAAAATCGACAAAAATTTAAAATTTTGAAAAATTCCAAAATTTGATAAAAAAAGAAGATAAAAAAATATTCTTTAAATAAAGAAATCGTCAAAATTGGAAAAATTTAAAATTTGTTGAATAAAAAATATCGAGAAAAATGTAAAAATTCCCAAAATTCAAATATCGAAATAAATTTAAAATTTCAAAAAATTTCTAAAATTTTATAAAAAAAAGAAATTTTTTCAAAATAGTAAAAACTGTAAAATCGACAAAATCACATAATTCTCTAAATTAAGAAATCAAAAAAATTGACAAATTCTAAAATTTGTTGAATTAAAAATATCGATAAAAATGCAAAAATTCCCAAAATTCAAAAAACGACAAAAATTTAAAATTTCGAAATATGTCCGAAATTTAAAAAAAAAAAAAAAATTTTTCCAAAAAAAATAAAAACTATAAAATTGACAAAATCCTAATGCTCTCTTAATTAAGAAATCAACAAATTTGGAAAATTGTAAAATTCATTGAATTAAAAATATAGAGAAAAATGCAAAAATTCCCAAAAATTCAAAAATCGACAAAAAATTTAAAATTTTGAAAAATTTCCGAAATTTATGATAAAAGACATTTTTTTCAATATTGTAAAAACTGTTAAATCGACAAAATCACGAAGCTCTCTAAATTAAGAAATTGTAAAAATTGGAAAATTTATAAATTTGTTGAATTAAAAATATCATGGAAAATTCAAAAATTTCCCAAATTTTAAAAATCGACAAAAATTTAAAATTTGGAAAAATTCCAAAATTTGATAAAAAAAGAAGATAAAAAAGATGTTCTTAAAATTAGGAATCGACAAAATTGGAAAATTATAAAATTTGTTGAGTTAAAAATATCGAGAAAAATGCAGAAATTCCCAAAAATTCAAAAAACGACAAAAAATTTAAAATTCCGAAAAATTTTCGAAATTTAAAAAAAAGAATTTTTTTCAAAATAGTGAAAACTGTAAAATCGACCAAATCACAAAGTTCTTTAAATAAAGAAATCTACAAAATTGGAAAACTGTAAAATTTGTTAAATTAAAAATATCGAGAAAATTGCAAAAATTTCCAAAATTCAAAATCGACAAAAATTTAAAATTTCGAAAAATTTTCGAAATTTAAAAAAAATAATTTTTTTTAAAATAGTGAAAACCGTAAAATCGACAAAATCACAATGTTCTTTAAATAAAGAAATCTACAAAATTGAAAAACTGTAAAATTTGTTAAATTAAAAATATCGAGAAAATTGCAAAAATTTCCAAAATTCAAAATCGACAAAAATTTAAAATTTCGAAAAATTTCCGAAATTCGTTTAAAAAAGAAAATTTTTCAAAATAGTAAAAACTGTAAAATCGACAAAATCACGAAGTTCTTTAAATAAGCAAATCGAAAAAATTGGAAAATTGTAAAATTTGTTAAATTAAAAATATCGAGAAAAATGCAAAAATTCCCAAAATGCAAAAATTCCCAAATTGCAAAAATCTACATAAATTTGAAATTTGGAAAAATTAAAAAATTTGATAAAAATAAATAAGATTTTTTTCCAAAAAAGTAAAAACTGTAAAATCACAAATTTATCTAAATTGAGAAATCGACAAAAATAAAAATATTTTTAATAATTATTGAATTAAAACTATCAAAAAAAATGCAAAATTTCTGAAAATGAAAAATTTACAAAAATTTAAAATTTCGAAAAATTGCCAAAATTTAGAAAAACAATTTTTTTTTCAAAATAGTAAAAACTGTTAAATCGACAAAATCACAAAGCTCTCTAAATTAAGAAATCGACAAAATTGGAAAATTGTAAAATTTGTTGAATTAAAAATATCAAGGAAAATTTAAAAATTCCCAAAATTCAAAAATCGACAAAAACTGATAAAAAAAAAGAAATTTTTTTCGAAATAGCAAAAACTGTAAAATCGACAAAATCACAAACTTTAAATAAAGAAATCAACAAAATTTGAAAATTGTAAAATTTGTCGAATTAAAAAAATCGAGAAAAATGCAAAAATTCCCAAAATTCAAAAATCGACATAAATTTAAAATTTTGAAAAATATCCGAAATTTTATTAAAAAAAATTTTATACAAAAATATTAAAAACTGTAAAATCGACAAAAATCACAAAGCTCTCTAAATTAAGAAATTGTCAAAATTGGAAAATTGAAAAATTTGCTAAATTAAAAATATCAATGAAAATTCAAAAATTCCCAAAGTTCAAAAATCAACAAAAATTTAAAATTTGGAAAAATTCCAAAATTTGATAAAAATAGAAGATAAACAAGTATGAAAGCTACAGTCGAGAGTGCTCGACCGTATGATACCCGCAACCCATTTCGAGAGAAAACAAAAAACTTAAATGATATTTTAACAGAAAATAAAACTTGTTTTTTGTATATATTTGAAAAAAGCGGGTAAAAATCCACAACACCGTTATGGTCATACTGTCAACTAAACAAACAAAGCGCGGGCAGCTGCAAGTGAATTTTGCATATAAAATTGATTCTTTAACAACTTCCTTGTTTTTCATTCGATCTCAACCAAATTCACAGGAATCATTGCGAATATAATTATTATTATGCACACCATAATTCAATGCTCTAGGTCTATTGTTACGGCTTTTACAGACTTGTAGGGGCGGAAAGGGGCGTGGCATCCAACTTTTGAAATAAACTTGATCTGCGTAGAACCTATAGGAGTACTGTCCCCAAATTTGGTAGCTCTAGCTCTTATAGTCTCTGAGATCTAGGTGTTCATACAGACGGACAGACGGACATGGCTATATCGTCTCGGCTGTTGACACTGATCAAGAATATATATACTTTATGGGGTCGGAGATGCCTCCTTCTGCCTGTTACATACATTTTCTGTTGGCACTAAGTTATAATACCCTTCTACCCTATGGGTAGCGGGTATAATAAATTTTTTCCAAAATAGTGAAAAATGTAAAATCGACAAAATCACAAACTTCTTTAAATAAAGAAGTCGTCAAAATTGGAAAATTTTTAAATTTGTTGAATAAAAAATATCGAGAAAAATGCAAAAATTCCCAAAATTCAAATATCGAAATAAATTTTAAAATTTCAAAAAATTTCTAAAATTTTATACCAAAATATTAAAAACTGTAAAATCGACAAAAATCACAAAGCTCTCTAAATTAAGAAATTGTCAAAATTGGAAAATTGAAAAATTTGTTAAATTAAAAATATCAATGAAAATTCAAAAATTCCCAAAATTCAAAAATCAACAAAAATTTAAAATTTGGAAAAATTCCAAAATTTGATAAAAATAGAAGATAAACAAGTAAGAAAGCTACAGTCGAGAGTGCTCGACCGTATGATACCCGCAACCCATTTCGAGAGAAAACAAAAAACTTAAATGATATTTTAACAGAAAATAAAACTTGTTTTTTGTATATATTTGAAAAAAGCGGGTAAAAATCCACAACACCGTTATGGTCATACTGTCAACTAAACAAACAAAGCGCGGGCAGCTGCAAGTGAATTTTGCATATAAAATTGATTCTTTAATAACTTCCTTGTTTTTCATTCGATCTCAACCAAATTCACAGGAATCATTGCGAATATAATTATTATTATGCACACCATAATTCAATGCTCTAGGTCTATTATTACGGCTTTTACAGACTTGTGGGGGCGGAAAGGGGCGTGGCATCCAACTTTTGAAATAAACTTGATCTGCGTAGCACCTATAGGAGTACTGTCCCCAAATTTGGTAGCTCTAGCTCTTATAGTCTCTGAGATCTAGGTGTTCATACAGACGGACAGAAAGACAGACGGACATGGCTATATCGTCTCGGCAGTTGACACTGATCAAGAATATATATACTTTATGGGGTCGGAGATGCCTCCTTCTGCCTGTTACATACATTTTCTGTTGGCACTAAGTTATAATACCCTTCTACCCTGTGGGTAACGGGTATACAAAACAAATTTTTTTCGAAATAGTAAAAACTGTAAAATCGACCAAATCACAAACTTTAAATAAAGAAATCAACAAAATTGGAAAATTGTAAAATTTGTTGAATTAAAAAAATCGAGAAAAATGCAAAAATTCCCAAAATTCAAATATCGAAATAAATTTTAAAATTTCAAAAAATTTCTAAAATTTTATAAAAAAAAAAATTTTTTTCAAAATAGTAAAAACTGTAAAATCGACAAAATCACAAAGCTCTCTAAATTAAGAAATTGTCAAAATTGGAAAATTTATAAATTTGTTTAATTAAAAATATCAAAAAAATTCAAAAATTCCCAAATTTCAAAAATCGACAAAAATTTAAAATTTTGAAAAATTCCAAAATTTGATAAAAAAGAAGATAAAAAAGAAGTTCTTTAAATAAAGAAACCGACCAAATTGGAAAATTATAAAATTTGTTGAATTAAAAATATCGAGAAAAATGCTAAAATTCGCAAAATTCAAAAAGCGACATAAATTTTAAATTAAGAAAAATTCAAAAATTTTATAAAATAGAAATTTTTTCCAAATTAGTAAAAACTTAAAAATCGACAAAATCACAAACTTCTTTGAATAAAGAAATCAACAACATTGGAAAATTGTAAAATTTTTTGAATTAAAAATATCGAGAAAAATGCAAAAATTCCCAAAAATAAAAAATCGACATAAATTGAAAATTTCGAAAAATTTCCGAAATTTTATAAAAAAAAATAATTTTTTTTCAAAATAGTAAAAACTGTAAAATCGACAAAATCATATAATTCTCTAAATTAAGAAATCGACAAATTTGGAAAATTGTAAAATTCGTTGAATTAAAAATATCAAGGAAAATTCAAAAATTCCCAAAATTCAAAAATCGACAAAAACGTAGAATTTGGAAAAAATCCTAAACTTGATAAAAAAAAGAAATTTTTTCCAAATTAGTAAAAACTGTAAAATCGACAAAATCACAAACTTCTTTGAATAAAGAAATAAACAACATTGGAAAATTGTAAAATTTTTTGAATTAAAAATATCGAGAAAAATGCAAAATTCCCAAAATTCAAATATCGAAATAAATTTTAAAATTTCAAAAAATTTCTAAAATTTTATAAAAAAAATTTTTTTTTCAAAATGTAAAAAATGTAAAATTGACAAAATCACAAAGCTCTCTAAATGAAGAAATTGTCAAAATTGGAAAATTTATAAATTTGTTGAATTAAAAATATCAAGGAAAATTCAAAAATTCCCAAATTTTAAAAATCGACAAAAATTTAAAATTTGGAAAAATTCCAAAATTTGATAAAAAAAGAAGATAAAAAAGATGTTCTTAAAATTAAGAAATCGACAAAATTGGAAAATTATAAAATTTGTTGAATTAAAACTATCGAGAAAAAATTTAAAATTCCGAAAAACTTTCGAAATTTAAAAAAAATAATTTTTTTCAAAATAGTGAAAACTGTAAAATCGACCAAATCACAAAGCTCTTTAAATAAAGAAATCTACAAAACTGGAAAACTGTAAAATTTGTTAAATTGAAAATATCGAGAAAATTGCAAAAATTTCCAAAATTCAAAATCGACAAAAATTTAAAATTTCGAAAAATTTTCGAAATTTAAAAAAATGAATTTTTTTCAAAATAGTGAAAACTGTAAAATCGACAAAATCACAATGTTCTTTAAATAAAGAAATCTACAAAATTGGAAAACTGTAAAATTTGTTAAATTAAAAATATCGAGAAAATTGCAAAAATTTCCAAAATTCAAAATCGACAAAAATTTAAAATTTCGAAAAATTTCCGAAATTCGTTTAAAAAAGAAAATTTTTCAAAATAGTAAAAACTGTAAATTCGACAAAATCACAAAGGTCTTTAAATAAGCAAATCGAAAAAATTGGAAAATTGTAAAATTTGTTAAATTAAAAATATCGAGAAAAATGCAAAAATTCCCAAAATGCAAAAATTCCCAAATTGCAAAAATCTACATAAATTTGAAATTTGGAAAAATTAAAAAATTTGATAAAAATAAATAAGATTTTTTTCCAAAAAAGTAAAAACTGTAAAATCACAAATTTATCTAAATTGAGAAATCGACAAAAATAAAAATATTTTTAATAATTATTGAATTAAAACTATCCAAAAAAATGCAAAATTTCTGAAAATGAAAAATTTACAAAAATTTAAAATTTCGAAAAATTGCCAAAATTTAGAAAAACAATTTTTTTTTCAAAATAGTAAAAACTGTTAAATCGACAAAACCACAAAGCTCTCTAAATTAAGAAATCGACAAAATTGGAAAATTGTAAAATTTGTTGAATTAAAAATATCAAGGAAAATTCAAAAATTCCCAAAATTCAAAAATCGACAAAAACGTAAAATTTGGAAAAATTCCCAAATTTGATAAAAAAAAAGAATTTTTTTTCGAAATAGTAAAAACTGTAAAATCGACAAAATCACAAACTTTAAATAAAGAAATCAACAAAATTGGAAAATTGTAAAATTTGTTGAATTAAAAAAATCGAGAAAAATGCAAAAATTCCCAAAATTCAAAAATCGACAAAAATTTAAAATTTTGAAAAATTTCCGAAATTTTATAAAAAAAAAATTTTATACAAAAATATTAAAAACTGTAAAATCGACAAAAATCACAAAGCTCTCTAAATTAAGAAATTGTCAAAAATTTGCTAAATTAAAAATATCAATGAAAATTCAAAAATTCCCAAAATTCAAAAATCGACAAAAACGTAAAATTTGGAAAAATTCCTAAATTTGATAAAAAAAAAGAAAATTTTTTCGAAATAGTAAAAACTGTAAAATCGACAAAATCACAAACTTTAAATAAAGAAATCAACAAAATTGGAAAATTGTAAAATTTGTTGAATTAAAAAAATCGAGAAAAATGCAAAAATTCCCAAAAATTCAAAAATCGACAAAAAATTTAAAATTCCAAAAAATTTTCGAAATTTAAGATAAAAGAAATGTTTTTCAAAATTGTAAAAACTGTTAAATCGACAAAACCACAAAGCTCTTTAAATTAAGAAATCGACAAAATTGGAAAATTGTAAAATTTGTTGAATTAAAAATATCAAGGAAAATTCAAAAATTCCCAAATTTCAAAAATCGACAAAAATTTAAAATTTTGAAAAATTCCAAAATTTGATAAAAAAAGAAGATAAAAAAGAAGTTCTTTAAATAAAGAAATCGACCAAATTGGAAAATTATAAAATTTGTTGAATTAAAAATATCGAGAAAAATGCAGAAATTCCCAAAAATTCTAAAATCGACAAAAAATTTAAAGTTTTGAAAAATTTCCGAAATTTGATAAAAAAAGAAGATAAAAATATATTCTTTAAATAAAGAAATCGTCAAAATTGGAAAAATTTAAAATTTGTTGAATAAAAAATATCGAGAAAAATGTAAAAATTCCCAAAATTCAAATATCGAAATAAATTTAAAATTTCAAAAAATTTCTAAAATTTTATAAAAAAAAGAAATTTTTTCAAAATAGTAAAAATTGTAAAATCGAAAAAATCATATAATTCTCTAAATTAAGAAATCGACAAAGTTGGAAAATTGTAAAATTCGTTGAATTAAAAATATAGAGAAAAATGCAAAAATTCCCAAAAATTCTAAAATCGACAAAAAATTTAAAGTTTTGAAAAATTTCCGAAATTTGATAAAAAAAGAAGATAAAAATATATTCTTTAAATAAAGAAATCGTCAAAATTGGAAAAATTTAAAATTTGTTGAATAAAAAATATCGAGAAAAATGTAAAAATTCCCAAAATTCAAATATCGAAATAAATTTAAAATTTCAAAAAATTTCTAAAATTTTATAAAAAAAAGAAATTTTTTCAAAATAGTAAAAATTGTAAAATCGACAAAATCCCATAATTCTCTAAATAAAGAAATCGACCAAATTGGAAAATTATAAAATTTGTTGAATTAAAAATATCGAGAAAAATGCTAAAATTCGCAAAATTCAAAAATCGACATAAATTTTAAATTAAGAAAAATTCCAAAATTTTATAAAAAAGAAATTTTTTCCAAATTAGTAAAAACTGTAAAATCGACAAAATCACAAACTTCTTTGAATAAAGAAATCAACAACATTGGAAAATTGTAAAATTTTTTAAATTAACAATATCGAGAAAAATGCAAAAAATTCCCAAAATTCAAAATCGACATAAATTGAAAATTTCGAAAAATTTCCGAAATTTTATAAAAAAAAATAATTTTTTTTCAAAATAGTAAAAACTGTAAAATCGAAAAAATCATATAATTCTCTAAATTAAGAAATCGACAAATTTGGAAAATTGTAAAATTCGTTGAATTAAAAATATAGAGAAAAATGCAAAAATTCCCAAAAATTCAAAAATCGACAAAAAATTTAAAATTTTGAAAAATTTCCGAAATTTATGATAAAAGACATTTTTTTCAAAATTGTAAAAACTGTTAAATCGACAAAATCACGAAGCTCTCTAAATTAAGAAATTGTAAAAATTGGAAAATTTATAAATTTGTTGAATTAAAAATATCAAGGAAAATTCAAAAATTCCCAAATTTTAAAAATCGACAAAAGTTTAAAATTTGGAAAAATTCCAAAATTTGATAAAAAAAGAAGATAAAAAAGATGTTCTTAAAATTAAGAAATCGACAAAATTGGAAAATTATAAAATTTGTTGAATTAAAAATATCGAGAAAAATGCAGAAATTCCCAAAAATTCAAAAATCGACAAAAAATTTAAAATTCCGAAAAATTTTCGAAATTTAAAAAAAAGAATTTTTTTCAAAATAGTGAAAACTGTAAAATCGACCAACTGACAAAGTTCTTTAAATAAAGAAATCTACAAAATTGGAAAACTGTAAAATTTGTTAAATTAAAAATATCGAGAAAATTGCAAAAATTTCCAAAATTCAAAATCGACAAAAATTTAAAATTCCGAAAAATTTTCGAAATTTAAAAAAAAGAATTTTTTTCAAAATAGTGAAAACTGTAAAATCGACAAAACCACAATGTTCTTTAAATAAAGAAATCTACAAAATTGGAAAACTGTAAAATTTGTTAAATTAAAAATATCGAGAAAATTGCAAAAATTTCCAAAATTCAAAATCGACAAAAATTTAAAATTTCGAAAAATTTCCGAAATTCGTTTAAAAAAGAAAACTTTTCAAAATAGTAAAAACTGTAAAATCGACAAAATCACAAAGTTCTTTAAATAAGCAAATCGAAAAAATTGGAAAATTGTAAAATTTGTTAAATTAAAAATATCGAGAAAAATGCAAAAATTCCCAAAATGCAAAAATTCCCAAAATGCAAAAATCTACATAAATTTGAAATTTGGAAAAATTAAAAAATTTGATAAAAATAAATAAGATTTTTTTCCAAAGAAGTAAAAACTGTAAAATCACAAATTTATCTAAATTGAGAAATCGACAAAAATAAAAATATTTTTAAGATTTATTGAATAAAAACTATCAAAAAAAATTCAAAATTTCTGAAAATGAAAAATTTACAAAAATTTAAAATTTCGAAAAATTGCCAAAATTTAGAAAAACAATTTTTTTTTCAAAATAGTAAAAACTGTTAAATCGACAAAATCATAAAGCTCTCTAAATTAAGAAATCGACAAAATTGGAAAATTGTAAAATTTGTTGAATTAAGAATATCAAGGAAAATTCAAAAATTCCAAAAATTCAAAAATCGACAAAAACTGATAAAAAAAAAGAAATTTTTTTCGAAATAGCAAAAACTGTAAAATCGACAAAATTACAAACTTTAAATAAAGAAATCAACAAAATTGGAAAATTGTAAAATTTGTCGAATTAAAAAAATCGAGAAAAATGCGAAAATTCCCAAAATTCAAAAATCGACATAAATTTAAAATTTTGAAAAATTTCCGAAATTTTATAAATAAATATTTTATACAAAAATATTAAAAACTGTAAAATCGACAAAAATCACAAAGCTCTCTAAATTAAGAAATTGTCAAAATTGGAAAATTGAAAAATTTGCTAAATTAAAAATATCAATGAAAATTCAAAAATTCCCAAAATTCAAAAATCAACAAAAATTTAAAATTTGGAAAAATTCCAAAATTTGATAAAAATAGAAGATAAACAAGTATGAAAGCTACAGTCGAGAGTGCTCGACCGTATGATACCCGCAACCCATTTCGAGAGAAAAAAAAAAACTTAAATGATATTTTAACAAAAAATAAAACTTGTTTTTTGTATATATTTGAAAAAAGCGGGTAAAAATCCACCACACCGTTATGGTCATACTGCCAACTAAACAAACAAAGCGCGGGCAGCTGCAAGTGAATTTTGCATATAAAATTGATTCTTTAATAACTTCCTTGTTTTTCATTCGATCTCAACCAAATTCACAGGAATCATTGCGAATATATTTATTATTATGCACACCATAATTCAATGCTCTAGGTCTATTATTACGGCTTTTACAGACTTGTGTGGGCGGAAAGGGGCGTAGCATCCAACTTTTGAAATAAACTTGATCTGCGTAGCACCTATAGGAGTACTGTCCCCAAATTTGGTAGCTCTAGCTCTTATAGTCTCTGAGATCTAGGTGTTCATACAGACGGACAGACGGACATGGCTATATCGTCTCGGCTGTTGACACTGATCAAGAATATATATACTTTATGGGGTCGGAGATGCCTCCTTCTGCCTGTTACATACATTTTCTGTTGGCACTAAGCTATAATACCCTTCTACCCTATGGGTAGCGGGTATAATAAATTTTTTCCAAAATAGTGAAAAATGTGAAATCGACAAAATCACAAACTTCTTTAAATAAAGAAGTCGTCAAAATTGGAAAATTTTAAAATTTGTTGAACAAAAAAATATCGAGAAAAATGCAAAAATTCCCAAAATTCAAATATCGAAATAAATTTTAAAATTTCAAAAAATTTCTAAAATTTTATACCAAAATATTAAAAACTGTAAAATCGACAAAAATCACAAAGCTCTCTAAATTAAGAAATTGTCAAAATTGGAAAATTGAAAAATTTGTTAAATTAAAAATATCAATGAAAATTCAAAAATTCCCAAAATTCAAAAATCAACAAAAATTTAAAATTTGGAAAAATTCCAAAATTTGATAAAAATAGAAAATAAACAAGTAAGAAAGCTACAGTCGAGAGTGCTCGACCGTATGATACCCGCAACCCATTTCGAGAGAAAACAAAAAACTTAAATGATATTTTAACAGAAAATAAAACTTGTTTTTTGTATATATTTGAAAAAAGCGGGTAAAAATCCACAACACCGTTATGGTCATACTGTCAACTAAACAAACAAAGCGCGGGCAGCTGCAAGTGAATTTTGCATATAAAATTGATTCTTTAATAACTTCCTTGTTTTTCATTCGATCTCAACCAAATTCACAGGAATCATTGCGAATATAATTATTATTATGCACACCATAATTCAATGCTCTAGGTCTATTATTACGGCTTTTACAGACTTGTGGGGGCGGAAAGGGGCGTGGCATCCAACTTTTGAAATAAACTTGATCTGCGTAGCACCTATAGGAGTACTGTCCCCAAATTTGGTAGCTCTAGCTCTTATAGTCTCTGAGATCTAGGTGTTCATACAGACGGACAGACGGACAGACGGACATGGCTATATCGTCTCGGCAGTTGACACTGATCAAGAATATATATACTTTATGGGGTCGGAGATGCCTCCTTCTGCCTGTTACATACATTTTCTATTGGCACTAAGTTATAATACCCTTCTACCCTATGGGTAACGGGTATACAAAACAAACTTTTTTCGAAATAGTAAAAACTGTAAAATCGACCAAATCACAAACTTTAAATAAAGAAATCAACAAAATTGGAAAATTGTAAAATTTGTTGAATTAAAAAAATCGAGAAAAATGCAAAAATTCCCAAAATTCAAATATCGAAATAAATTTTAAAATTTCAAAAAATTTCTAAAATTTTATAAAAAAAAAATTTTTTTTCAAAATAGTAAAAACTGTAAAATCGACAAAATCACAAAGCTCTCTAAATTAAGAAATTGTCAAAATTGGAAAATTTATAAATTTGTTTAATTTAAAATATCAAAAAAATTCGAAAATTCCCAAATTTCAAAAATCGACAAAAATTTAAAATTTTGAAAAATTCCAAAATTTGATAAAAAAGAAGATAAAAAAGAAGTTCTTTAAATAAAGAAATCGACCAAATTGGAAAATTATAAAATTTGTTGAATTAAAAATATCGAGAAAAATGCTAAAATTCGCAAAATTCAAAAATCGACATAAATTTTAAATTAAGAAAAATTCCAAAATTTTATAAAAAAGAAATTTTTTCCAAATTAGTAAAAACTTTAAAATCGACAAAATCACAAACTTCTTTGAATAAAGAAATCAACAACATTGTAAAATTGTAAAATTTTTTGAATTAAAAATATCGAGAAAAATGCAAAAATTCCCAAAATTCAAAAATCGACATAAATTGAAAATTTCGAAAAATTTCCGAAATTTTATAAAAAAAAATAATTTTTTTTCAAAATAGTAAAAACTGTAAAATCGAAAAAATCATATAATTCTCTAAATTAAGAAATCGACAAATTTGGAAAATTGTAAAATTCGTTGAATTAAAAATATCAAGGAAAATTCAAAAATTCCCAAAATTCAAAAATCGACAAAAACGTAGAATTTGGAAAAAATCCTAAATTTGATAAAAAAAAGAAATTTTTTCCAAATTAGTAAAAACTGTAAAATCGACAAAATCACAAACTTCTTTGAATAATGAAATAAACAACATTGGAAAATTGTAAAATTTTTTGAATTAAAAATATCGAGAAAAATGCAAAAATTCACAAAATTCAAATATCGAAATAAATTTTAAAATTTCAAAAAATTTCTAAAATTTTATAAAAAAAAATTTTTTTTCAAAATAGTAAAAACTGTAAAATTGACAAAATCACAAAGCTCTCTAAATTAAGAAATTGTCAATATTGGAAAATTTATAAATTTGTTGAATTAAAAATATCAAGGAAAATTCAAAAATTCCCAAATTTTAAAAATCGACAAAAATTTAAAATTTGGAAAAATTCCAAAATTTGATAAAAAAAGAAGATAAAAAAGATGTTCTTAAAATTAAGAAATCGACAAAATTGGAAAATTATAAAATTTGTTGAATTAAAACTATCGAGAAAAATTTTAAAATTCCGAAAAATTTTCGAAATTTAAAAAAAATAATTTGTTTCAAAATAGTGAAAACTGTAAAATCGACCAAATCACAAAGTTCTTTAAATAAAGAAATCTACAAAACTGGAAAACTGTAAAATTTGTTAAATTGAAAATATCGAGAAAATTGCAAAAATTTCCAAAATTCAAAATCGACAAAAATTTAAAATTCCGAAAAATTTTCGAAATTTAAAAAAAAGAATTTTTTTTAAAATAGTGAAAACTGTAAAATCGACAAAATCACAATGTTCTTTAAATAAAGAAATCAACAAAATTGGAAAACTGTAAAATTTGTTAAATTAAAAATATCGAGAAAATTGCAAAAATTTCCAAAATTCAAAATCGACAAAA
The DNA here is from genome assembly GCA_035045625.1 of Drosophila formosana. Taxonomy (NCBI): domain Eukaryota; kingdom Metazoa; phylum Arthropoda; class Insecta; order Diptera; family Drosophilidae; genus Drosophila; species Drosophila formosana. The sequence continues at coordinate 19,872 of JAWNOW010000601.1, forward strand.
AGTTAAAATTTCGAAAAATTTCCGAAATTCGTTTAAAAAAGAAAATTTTTCAAAATAGTAAAAACTGTAAAATCGACAAAATCACAAAGTTCTTTAAATAAGCAAATCGAAAAAATTGGAAAATTGTAAAATTTGTTAAATTAAAAATATCGAGAAAAATGCAAAAATTCCCAAAATGCAAAAATCTACATAAATTTGAAATTCGGAAAAATTAAAAAATTTGATAAAAATAAATAAGATTTTTTTCCAAAAAAGTAAAAACTGTAAAATCACAAATTTATCTAAATTGAGAAATCGACAAAAATAAAAATATTTTTAATATTTATTGAATTAAAACTATCCAAAAAAATGCAAAATTTCTGAAAATGAAAAATTTACAAAAATTTAAAATTTCGAAAAATTGCCAAAATTTAGAAAAACAATTTTTTTTTCAAAATAGTGAAAACTGTTAAATCGACAAAATCACAAAGCTCTCTAAATTAAGAAATCGACAAAATTGGAAAATTGTAAAATTTGTTGAATTAAAAATATCAAGGAAAATTCAAAAATTCCCAAAATTCAAAAATCGACAAAAACGTAAAATTTGGAAAAATTCCCAAATTTGATAAAAAAAAAAGAATTTTTTTTCGAAATAGTAAAAACTGTAAAATCGACAAAATCACAAACTTTAAATAAAGAAATCAACAAAATTGGAAAATTGTAAAATTTGTTGAATTAAAAAAATCGAGAAAAATGCAAAAATTCCCAAAATTCAAAAATCGACAAAAATTTAAAATTTTAAAAAATTTTCGAAATTTTATAAAAAAAAATTTTTATACTAAAATATTAAAAACTGTAAAATCGACAAAAATCACAAAGCTCTCTAAATTAAGAAATTGTCAAAAATTTGCTAAATTAAAAATATCAATGAAAATTCAAAAATTCCCAAAATTCAAAAAAAAGACAAAAACGTAAAATTTGGAAAAATTCCTAAATTTGATAAAAAAAAAGAAAATTTTATCGAAATAGTAAAAACTGTAAAATCGACAAAATCACAAAATTTTAAATAAAGAAATCAACAAAATTGGAAAATTGTAAAATTTGTTGAATTAAAAAAATCGAGAAAAATGCAGAAATTCCCAAAAATTCAAAAATCGACAAAAAATTTAAAATTCCGAAAAATTTTCGAAATTTAAAAAAAAGAATTTTTTTCAATATAGTGAAAACTGTTAAATCGAAAAAATCACAAAGCTCTCTAAATTAAGAAATCGACAAAATTGGAAAATTGTAAAATTTGTTGAATTAAAAATATCAAGGAAAATTCAAAAATTCCCAAAATTCAAAAACCGACAAAAACGTAAAATTTGGAAAAATTCCTAAATTTGATAAAAAAAAAGAAAATTTTTTCGAAATAGTAAAAACTGTAAAATCGACAAAATCACAAACTTTAAATAAAGAAATCAACAAAATTGGAAAATTGTAAAATTTGTTGAATTAAAAAAATCGAGAAAAATGCAGAAATTCCCAAAAATTCAAAAATCGACAAAAAAATTTAAAATTCCGAAAAATTTTCGAAATTTAAGATAAAAGAAATGTTTTTCAAAATTGTAAAAACTGTTAAATCGACAAAACCACAAAGCTCTCTAAATTAAGAAATCGACAAAATTGGAAAATTGTAAAATTTGTTGAATTAAAAATATCAAGGAAAATTCAAAAATTCCCAAATTTCAAAAATCGACAAAAATTTAAAATTTTGAAAAATTCCAAAATTTGATATAAAAAGAAGATAAAAAAGAAGTTCTTTAAATAAAGAAATCGACCAAATTGGAAAATTATAAAATTTGTTGAATTAAAAATATCGAGAAAAATGCTAAAATTCGCAAAATTCAAAAATCGACATAAATTTTAAATTAAGAAAAATTCCAAAATTTTATAAAAAAGAAATTTTTTCCAAATTAGTAAAAACTGTAAAATCGACAAAATCACAAACTTCTTTGAATAAAGAAATTGTCAAAATTGGAAAATTGTAAAATTTTTTGAATTAAAAATATCGAGAAAAATGCAAAAATTCCCAAAATTCAAAAATCGAAATAAATTGAAAATTTCGAAAAATTTCCGAAATTTTATAAAAAAAATAATTTTTTTTCAAAATAGTAAAAACTGTAAAATCGAAAAAATCATAAAATTCTCTACATTAAGAAGTCGACAAAGTTGGAAAATTGTAAAATTCGTTGAATTAAAAATATAGAGAAAAATGCAAAAAGTCCCAAAAATTTAAAAATCGACAAAAAATTTAAAATTTTGAAAAATTTCCGAAATTTGATAAAAAAAGAAGATAAAAAGATATTCTTTAAATAAGGAAATCGTCAAAATTGGAAAGATTTAAAATTTGTTGAATAAAAAATATCGAGAAAAATGTAAAAATTCCCAAAATTCAAATATCGAAATAAATTTAAAATTTCAAAAAATTTCTAAAATTTTATAAAAAAAAGAAATTTTTTCAAAATAGTAAAAATTGTAAAATCGAAAAAATCACATAATTCTCTAAATAAAGAAATCGACCAAATTGGAAAATTATAAAATTTGTTGAATTAAAAATATCGAGAAAAATGCTAAAATTCGCAAAATTCAAAAATCGACATAAATTTTAAATTAAGAAAAATTCCAAAATTTTATAAAAAAGAAATTTTTTCCAAATTAGTAAAAACTGTAAAATCGACAAAATCACAAACTTCTTTGAATAAAGAAATCAACGACATTGGAAAATTGTAAAATTTTTTGAATTAAAAATATCGAGAAAAATGCAAAAAATTCCCAAAATTCAAAATCGACATAAATTGAAAATTTCGAAAATTTCCGAAATTTTATAAAAAAAAATAATTTTTTTTCAAAATAGTAAAAACTGTAAAATCGAAAAAATCATATAATTCTCTAATTTAGGAAATCGACAAATTTGGAAAATTGTAAAATTCGTTGAATTTAAAATATAGAAAAAAATGCAAAAATTCCCAAAAATTCAAAAATCGACAAAAAATTTAAAATTTTGAAAAATTTCCGAAATTTGATAAAAAAAGAAGATAAAAAGATATTCTTTAAATAAAGAAATCGTCAAAATTGGAAAAATTTAAAATTTGTTGAATAAAAAATATCGAGAAAAATGTAAAAATTCCCAAAATTCAAATATCGAAATAAATTTAAAATTTCAAAAAATTTCTAAAATTTTATAAAAAAATATTTTTTTTTTCAAAATAGTAAAAACTGTAAAATCGACAAAATCTCAAAGTTCTCTAAATTAAGAAATCGTCAAAATTGGAAAATTGAAAATTTTGTTGAATTAAAAATATCAAGGAAAATTCAAAAATTCCCAAAATTCAAAAATCGACAAAAATTTTAAATTTGGAAAAATTCCAAAATTTGATAAAAAAAAGAAGATAAAAAAAATGTTCTTTAAATAAAGAAATCGACAAAATTGAAAAATTATAAAATGTGTTGAATTAAAAATATCGAGAAAAATGCTAAAATTCGCAAAATTCAAATATCGAAATAAATTTAAAATTTCAAAAAATTTCTAAAATTTTATAAAAAAAAGAAATTTTTTCAAAATAGTAAAAACTGTAAAATCGACAAAATCACATAATTCTCTAAATTAAAAATCAAAAAAATTGACAAAATCTTAAATTTCTTGAATTAAAAATATCGATAAAAATGCAAAAATTCCCAAAATTCAAAAAACGACAAAAATTTAAAATTTCGAAATATGTCCGAAATTTAAAAACAAAAAAAAAAATTTTTTCCAAAAAAATAAAAACTATAAAATTGACAAAATCCTAATGCTCTCTTAACTAAGAAATCGACAAATTTGGAAAATTGTAAAATTCATTGAATTAAAAATATAGAGAAAAATGCAAAAATTCCCAAAAATTCAAAAATCGACAAAAAATTTAAAATTTTGAAAAATTTCCGAAATTTATGATAAAAGACATTTTTTTCAAAATTGTAAAAACTGTTAAATCGACAAAATCACGAAGCTCTTTAAATTAAGAAATTGGAAAAATTGAAAAATTTATAAATTTGTTGAATTAAAAATATCAAGGAAAATTCAAAAATTCCCAAATTTTAAAAATCGAAAAAAATTTAAAATTTGGAAAAATTTTCGAAATTTAAAAAAAAGAATTTTTTTCAAAATAGTGAAAACTGTAAAATCGACCAAATCACAAAGTTCTTTAAATAAAGAAATCTACAAAATTGGAAAACTGTAAAATTTGTTAAATTAAAAATATCTAGAAAATTGCAAAAATTTCCAAAATTCAAAATCGACAAAAATTTAAAATTTCGAAAAATTTCCGAAATTCGTTTAAAAAAGAAAATTTTTCAAAATAGTAAAAACTGTAAAATCGACAAAATCACAAAGTTCTTTAAATAAGCAAATCGAAAAAATTGGAAAATTGTAAAATTTGTTAAATTAAAAATATCGAGAAAAATGCAAAAATTCCCAAAATGCTTTTGCATTTGCATCTACATAAATTTAAAATTTGGAAAAATTAAAAAGTTTGATAAAAATAAATAAGATTTTCTTCCAAAAAAGTAAAAACTGTAAAATCACAAATTTATCTAAATTGAGAAATCGACAAGAATAAAAATATTTTTTATTTTTTCTTGAATTAAAACTATCCAAAAAAATGCAAAATTTCTGAAAATGAAAAATTTACAAAAATTTAAAATTTCGAAAAATTGCCAAAATTTAGAAAAACAATTTTTTTTTCAAAATAGTAAAAACTGTTAAATCGACAAAATCACAAAGCTCTCTAAATTAAGAAATCGACAAAATTGGAAAATTGTAAAATTTGTTGAATTAAGAATATCAAGGAAAATTCAAAAATTCCCAAAATTCAAAAATCGACAAAAACTGATAAAAAAAAAGAAATTTTTTTCGAAATAGCAAAAACTGTAAAATCGACAAAATTACAAACTTTAAATAAAGAAATCAACAAAATTGGAAAATTGTAAAATTTGTCGAATAAAAAAAAATCGAGAAAAATGCAAAAATTCCCAAAATTCAAAAATCGACATAAATTTAAAATTTTGAAAAATTTCCGAAATTTTATAAAAAAAAATTTTATACAAAAATATTAAAAACTGTAAAATCGACAAAAATCACAAAGCTCTCTAAATTAAGAAATTGTCAAAATTGGAAAATTGAAAAATTTGCTATATTAAAAATATCAATGAATATTCAAAAATTCCCAAAATTCAAAAATCAACAAAATTTTAAAATTTGGAAAAATTCCAAAATTTGATAAAAATAGAAGATAAACAAGTATGAAAGCTACTGTCGAGAGTGCTCGACCGTATGATACCCGCAACCCATTTCGAGAGAAAAAAAAAAACTTAAATGATATTTTAACAAAAAATAAAACTTGTTTTTTGTATATATTTGAAAAAAAGCGGGTAAAAATCCACAACACCGTTATGGTCATACTGCCAACTAAACAAACAAAGCGCGGGCAGCTGCAAGTGAATTTTGCATATAAAATTGATTCTTTAATAACTTCCTTGTTTTTCATTCGATCTCAACCAAATTCACAGGAATCATTGCGAATATATTTATTATTATGCACACCATAATTCAATGCTCTAGGTCTATTATTACGGCTTTTACAGACTTGTGGGGGCGGAAAGGGGCGTAGCATCCAACTTTTGAAATAAACTTGATCTGCGTAGCACCTATAGGAGTACTGTCCCCAATTTGGTAGCTCTAGCTCTTATAGTCTCTGAGATCTAGGTGTTCATACAGACGGACAGACGGACAGACGGACATGGCTATATCGTCTCGGCAGTTGACACTGATCAAGAATATATATACTTTATGGGGTCGGAGATGCCTCCTTCTGCCTGTTACATACATTTTCTTTTGGCACTAAGTTATAATACCCTTCTACCCTATGGGTAACGGGTATACAAAACAAATTTTTTTCGAAATAGTAAAAACTGTAAAATCGACCAAATCACAAACTTTAAATAAAGAAATCAACAAAATTGGAAAATTGTAAAATTTGTTGAATTAAAAAAATCGAGAAAAATGCAAAAATTCCCAAAATTCAAATATCGAAATAAATTTTAAAATTTCAAAAAATTTCTAAAATTTTATAAAAAAAAAAATTTTTTTCAAAATAGTAAAAACTGTAAAATCGACAAAATCACAAAGCTCTCTAAATTAAGAAATTGTCAAAATTGGAAAATTGAAAAATTTGCTTAATTAAAAATATCAAAAAAATTCAAAAATTCCCAAATTTCAAAAATCGACAAAAATTTAAAATTTTGAAAAATTCCAAAATTTGATAAAAAAGAAGATAAAAAAGAAGTTCTTTAAATAAAGAAATCGACCAAATTGGAAAATTATAAAATTTGTTGAATTAAAAATATCGAAAAAAATGCTTAAATTCGCAAAATTCAAAAATCGACATAAATTTTAAATTAAGAAAAATTCCAAAATTTTATAAAATAGAAATTTTTTCCAAATTAGTAAAAACTTTAAAATCGACAAAATCACAAACTTCTTTGAATAAAGAAATCAACAACATTGGAAAATTGTAAAATTTTTTGAATTAAAAATATCGAGAAAAATGCAAAAATTCCCAAAATTCAAAAATCGACATAAATTGAAAATTTCGAAAAATTTCCGAAATTTTATAAAAAAAAATAATTTTTTTTCAAAATAGTAAAAACTGTAAAATCGAAAAAAACATATAATTCTCTAAATTAAGAAATCGGCAAATTTGGAAAATTGTAAAATTCGTTAAATTAAAAATATCAAGGAAAATTCAAAAATTCCCAAAATTCAAAAATCGACAAAAACGTAGAATTTGGAAAAAATCCTAAATTTGATAAAAAAAAGAAATTTTTTCCATATTAGTAAAAACTGTAAAATCGACAAAATCACAAACTTCTTTGAATAAAGAAATAAACAACATTGGAAAATTGTAAAATTTTTTGAATTAAAAATATCGAGAAAAATGCAAAAATTCCCAAAATTCAAATATCGAAATAAATTTTAAAATTTCGAAAAATTTCTAAAATTTTATAAAAAAAATTTTTTTTTCAAAATAGTAAAAACTGTAAAATTGACAAAATCACAAAGCTCTCTAAATTAAGAAATTGTCAAAATTGGAAAATTTATAAATTTGTTGAATTAAAACTATCAAGGAAAATTCAAAAATTCCCAAATTTTAAAAATCGACAAAAATTTAAAATTTGGAAAAATTCCAAAATTTGATAAAAAAAGAAGATAAAAAAGATGTTCTTAAAATTAAGAAATCGACAAAATTGGAAAATTATAAAATTTGTTGAATTAAAACTATCGAGAAAAAATTTAAAATTCCGAAAAATTTTCGAAATTTAAAAAAAATAATTTTTTTCAAAATAGTGAAAACTGTAAAATCGACCAAATCACAAAGCTCTTTAAATAAAGAAATCTACAAAACTGGAAAACTGTAAAATTTGTTAAATTGAAAATATCGAGAAAATTGCAAAAATTCCCAAAATGCAAAAATCTACATAAATTTGAAATTCGGAAAAATTAAAAAATTTGATAAAAATAAATAAGATTTTTTTCCAAAAAAGTAAAAACTGTAAAATCACAAATTTATCTAAATTGAGAAATCGACAAAAATAAAAATATTTTTATTATTTATTGAATTAAAACTATCCAAAAAAATGCAAAATTTCTGAAAATGAAAAATTTACAAAAATTTAAAATTTCGAAAAATTGCCAAAATTTAGAAAAACAATTTTTTTTTCAAAATAGTAAAAACTGTTAAATCGACAAAATTACAAAGCTCTCTAAATTAAGAAATCGACAAAATTGGAAAATTGTAAAATTTGTTGAATTAAGAATATCAAGGAAAATTCAAAAATTCCCAAAATTCAAAAATCGACAAAAACTGATAAAAAAAAAGAAATTTTTTTCGAAATAGCAAAAACTGTAAAATCGACAAAATCACAAACTTTAAATAAAGAAATCAACAAAATTGGAAAATTATAAAATTTGTTGAATTAAAAATATCGAGAAAAATGCAGAAATTCCCAAAAATTCAAAAATCGACAAAAAATTTAAAATTCCGAAAAATTTTCGAAATTAAAAAAAAAAAAATTTTTTCAAAATAGTGAAAACTGTTAAATCGACAAAATCACAAAGCTCTCTAAATTAAGAAATCGACAAAATTGGAAAATTGTAAAATTTGTTGAATTAAAAATATCAAGGAAAATTCAAAAATTCCCAAAATTCAAAAATCGACAAAAACGTAAAATTTGGAAAAATTCCTAAATTTGATAAAAAAAAAGAAAATTTTTTCGAAATAGTAAAAACTGTAAAATCCACAAAATCACAAACTTTAAATAAAGAAATCAACAAAATTGGAAAATTGTAAAATTTGTTGAATTAAAAAAATCGAGAAAAATGCAAAAATTCCCAAAATTCAAAAATCGACATAAATTTAAAATTTTGAAAAATTTCCGAAATTTTATAAAAAAAAAATGTTATACCAAAATATTAAAAACTGTAAAATCGACAAAAAAACAAAGCTCTCTAAATTAAGAATTTGTCAAAAAATATCAATGAAAATTCAAAATTTCCAAAATTCAAAAATCAACAAAAATTTAAAATTTGGAAAAATTCCAAAATTTGATAAAAATAGAAGATAAACAAGTAAGAAAGCTACAGTCGAGAGTGCTCGACCGTATGATACCCGCAACCCATTTCGAGAGAAAACAAAAAACTTAAATGATATTTTAACAGAAAATAAAACTTGTTTTTTGTATATATTTGAAAAAAGCAGGTAAAAATCCACAACACCGTTATGGTCATACTGTCAACTAAACAAACAAAGCGCGGGCAGCTGCAAGTGAATTTTGCATATAAAATTGATTCTTTAATAACTTCCTTGTTTTTCATTCGATCTCAACCAAATTCACAGGAATCATTGCGAATATAATTATTTTTATGCACACCATAATTCAATGCTCTAGGTCTATTATTACGGCTTTTACAGACTTGTAGGGGCGGAAAGGGGCGTGGCATCCAAGTTTTGAAATAAACTTGATCTGCGTAGCACCTATAGGAGTACTGTCCCCAAATTTGGTAGCTCTAGCTCTTATAGTCTCTGAGATCTAGGTGTTCATACAGACGGACAGACGGACATGGCTATATCGTCTCGGCTGTTGACACTGATCAAGAATATAAATACTTTATGGGGTCGGAGATGCCTCCTTCTGCCTGTTACATACATTTTCTGTTGGCACTAAGTTATAATACCCTTCTACCCTATGGGTAGCGGGTATAATAAATTTTTTCCAAAATAGTGAAAAATGTAAAATCGACAAAATCACAAACTTCTTCAAATAAAGAAATCGTCAAAATTGGAAAATTTTAAAATTTGTTGAATAAAAAATATCGAGAAAAATGCAAAAATTCCCAAAATTCAAATATCGAAATAAATTTTAAAATTTCAAAAAATTTCTAAAATTTTATAAAAAAAAAATGTTTTTTCAAAATAGTAAAAACTGTAAAATCGACAAAATCACATAATTCTCTAAATTAAGAAATTGTCAAAATTCGCAAATTGTAAAACTTGTTGAATTAAAAATATCGAGAAAAATGCAAAAATTCCCAAAAAGTTCAAAAATCGACAAAAAATTTTAAATTTCGAAAAATTTCCGAAATTTAAGATAAAAGAAATGTTTTTCAAAATTGTAAAAACTGTTAAATCGACAAAATCACGAAGCTCTCTAAATTAAGAAATTGTCAAAATTGGAAAATTAAAAAATTTGTTTAATTAAAAATATCAAAAAAATTCAAAAATTCCCAAATTTCAAAAATCGACAAAAATTTAAAATTTTGAAAAATTCCAAAATTTGATAAAAAAAGAAGATAAAAAAGAAGTTCTTTAAATAAAGAAATCGACCAAATTGGAAAATTATAAAATTTGTTGAATTAAAAATATCGAGAAAAATGCTAAAATTCGCAAAATTCAAAAATCGACATAAATTTTAAATTAAGAAAAATTCCAAAATTTTATAAAAAAGAAATTTTTTTTCAAATTAGTAAAAACTGTAAAATCGACAAAATCACAAACTTCTTTGAATAAAGAAATCAACAACATTGGAAAATTTTAAAATTTTTTGAATTAAAAATATCGAGAAAAATGCAAAAATTCCCAAAATTCAAAAATCGACATAAATTGAAAATTTCGAAAAATTTCCGAAATTTTCTAAAAAAAAATAATTTTTTTTCAAAATAGTAAAAACTGTAAAATCGAAAAAATCATATAATTCTCTAAATTAAGAAATCGACGAATTTGGAAAATTGTAAAATTCGTTGAATTAAAAATATAGAGATAAATGCAAAAATTCCCAAAAATTCAAAAATCGACAAAAAATTTAAAATTTTAAAAAATTTCTGAAATTTGATAAAAAAAGAAGATAAAAAGATATTCTTTAAATAAAGAAATCATCAAAATTGGAAAAATTTAAAATTTGTTGAATAAAAAATATCGAGAAAAATGTAAAAATTCCCAATATTCAAATATCGAAATAAATTTAAAATTTCAAAAAATTTCTAAAATTTTATAAAAAAAAGAAATATTTTCAAAATAGTAAAAACTGTAAAATCGACAAAATCACATAATTCTCTAAATTAAGAAATCGAAAAAATTGACAAATTCTAAAATTTGTTGAATTAAAAATATCGATAAAAATGCAAAAATTCCCAAAATTCAAAAAAAACAAAAATTTAAAATTTCGAAATATTTCCGAAACTTAAAAAAAAAAAAAAAATTTTTCCAAAAAAATAAAAACTATAAAATTGACAAAATCCTAATGCTCTCTTAATTAAGAAATCGACAAATTTGGAAAATTGTAAAATTCATTGAATTAAAAATATAGAGAAAAATGCAAAAATTCCCAAAAATTCAAAAATCGACAAAAAATTTAAAATTTTGAAAAATTTCCGAAATTTATGATAAAAGACATTTTTTTCAAAATTGTAAAAACTGTTAAATCGACAAAATCACGAAGCTCTCTAAATTAAGAAATTGTAAAAATTGGAAAATTTATAAATTTGTTGAATTAAAAATATCAAGGAAAATTCAAAAATTCCCAAATTTTAAAAATCGACAAAAATTTAAAATTTGGAAAAATTCCAAAATTTGATAAAAAAAGAAGATAAAAAAGATGTTCTTAAAATTAAGAAATCGACAAAATTGGAAAATTATTAAATTTGTTGAATTAAAAATATCGAGAAAAATGCAGAAATTCCCAAAAATTCAAAAATCGACAAAAAATTTAAAATTCCGAAAAATTTTCGAAATTTAAAAAAAAGAATTTTTTTCAAAATAGTGAAAACTGTAAAATCGACCAAATCACAAAGTTCTTTAAATAAAGAAATCTACAAAATTGGAAAACTGTAAAATTTGTTAAATTAAAAATATCGAGAAAATGCAAAAATTTCCAAAATTCAAAATCGACAAAAATTTAAAATTCCGAAAAATTTTCGAAATTTAAAAAAAAAGAATTTTTTTCAAAATAGTGAAAACTGTAAAATCGACAAAACCACAATGTTCTTTAAATAAAGAAATCTACAAAATTGGAAAACTGTAAAATTTGTTAAATAAAAAATATCGAGAAAATTGCAAAAATTTCCAAAATTCAAAATCGACAAAAATTTAAAATTTCGAAAAATTTCCGAAATTCGTTTAAAAAAGAAAATTTTTCAAAATAGTAAAAACTGTAAAATCGACAAAATCACAAAGTTCTTTAAATAAGCAAATCGAAAAAATTGGAAAATTGTAAAATTTGTTAAATTAAAAATATCGAGAAAAATGCAAAAATTCCCAAAATGCAAAAATTCCCAATATGTAAAAATCTACATAAATTTGAAATTTGGAAAAATTAAAAAATTTGATAAAAATAAATAAGATTTTCTTCCAAAAAAGTAAAAACTGTAAAATCACAAATTTATCTTAATTGAGAAATCGACAAAAATAAAAATATTTTTAATATTTATTGAATTAAAACTATCCAAAAAAATGCAAAATTTCTGAAAATGAAAAATTTACAAAAATTTAAAATTTCGAAAAATTGCCAAAATTTAGAAAAACAATTTTTTTTTCAAAATAGTAAAAACTGTTAAATCGACAAAATCACAAACTTTAAATAAAGAAATCAACAAAATTGGAAAATTGTAAAATTTGTCGAATTAAAAATATCAAGGAAAATTCAAAAATTCCCAAAATTCAAAAATCAACAAAAATTTAAAATTTGGAAAAATTCCAAAATTTGATAAAAATAGAAGATAAACAAGATATGAAAGCTACAGTCGAGAGTGCTCGACCGTATGATACCCGCAACCCATTTCGAGAGAAAACAAAAAACTTAAATGATATTTTAACAAAAAATAAAACTTGTTTTTTGTATATATTTGAAAAAAGCGGGTAAAAATCCACAACACCGTTATGGTCATACTGTCAACTAAACAAACAAAGCGCGGGCAGCTGCAAGTGAATTTTGCATATAAAATTGATTCTTTAATAACTTCCTTGTTTTTCATTCGATCTCAACCAAATTCACAGGAATCATTGCGAATATATTTATTATTATGCACACCATAATTCAATGCTCTAGGTCTATTATTACGGCTTTTACAGACTTGTGGGGGCGGAAAGGGGCGTAGCATCCAACTTTTGAAATAAACATGATCTGCGTAGCACCTATAGGAGTAGTGTCCCCAAATTTGGTAGCTCTAGCTCTTACAGTCTCTGAGATCTAGGTGTTCATACAGACGGACAGACGGACAGACGGACAGATGGACAGACGGACATGGCTATATCGTCTCGGCTGTTGACACTGATCAAGAATATATATACTTTATGGGGTCGGAGATGCCTCCTTCTGCCTGTTACATACATTTTCTGTTGGCACTAAGCTATAATACCCTTCTACCCTATGGGCAGCGGGTATAATAAATTTTTTCCAAAATAGTGAAAAATGTAAAATCGACAAAATCACAAACTTCTTCAAATAAAGAAATCGTCAAAATTGGAAAATTTTAAAATTTGTTGAGTAAAAAATATCGAGAAAAATGCAAAAATTCCCAAAATTCAAAAAAAACAAAAATTTAAAATTTCGAAATATTTCCGAAACTTAAAAAAAAAAAAAAAATTTTTCCAAAAAAATAAAAACTATAAAATTGACAAAATCCTAATGCTCTCTTAATTAAGAAATCGACAAATTTGGAAAATTGTAAAATTCATTGAATTAAAAATATAGAGAAAAATGCAAAAATTCCCAAAAATTCAAAAATCGACAAAAAATTTAAAATTTTGAAAAATTTCCGAAATTTATGATAAAAGACATTTTTTTCAAAATTGTAAAAACTGTTAAATCGACAAAATCACGAAGCTCTCTAAATTAAGAAATTGTAAAAATTGGAAAATTTATAAATTTGTTGAATTAAAAATATCAAGGAAAATTCAAAAATTCCCAAATTTTAAAAATCGACAAAAATTTAAAATTTGGAAAAATTCCAAAATTTGATAAAAAAAGAAGATAAAAAAGATGTTCTTAAAATTAAGAAATCGACAAAATTGGAAAATTATAAAATTTGTTGAATTAAAAATATCGAGAAAAATGCAGAAATTCCCAAAAATTCAAAAATCGACAAAAAATTTAAAATTCCGAAAAATTTTCGAAATTTAAAAAAAAGAATTTTTTTCAAAATAGTGAAAACTGTAAAATCGACCAAATCACAAAGTTCTTTAAATAAAGAAATCTACAAAATTGGAAAACTGTAAAATTTGTTAAATTAAAAATATCGAGAAAATGCAAAAATTTCCAAAATTCAAAATCGACAAAAATTTAAAATTCCGAAAAATTTTCGAAATTTAAAAAAAAAGAATTTTTTTCAAAATAGTGAAAACTGTAAAATCGACAAAACCACAATGTTCTTTAAATAAAGAAATCTACAAAATTGGAAAACTGTAAAATTTGTTAAATAAAAAATATCGAGAAAATTGCAAATATTTCCAAAATTCAAAATCGACAAAAATTTAAAATTTCGAAAAATTTCCGAAATTCGTTTAAAAAAGAAAATTTTTCAAAATAGTAAAAACTGTAAAATCGACAAAATCACAAAGTTCTTCAAATAAGCAAATCGAAAAAATTGGAAAATTGTAAAATTTGTTAAATTAAAAATATCGAGAAAAATGCAAAAATTCCCAAAATGCAAAAATTCCCAAAATGTAAAAATCTACATAAATTTGAAATTTGGAAAAATTAAAAAATTTGATAAAAATAAATAAGATTTTCTTCCAAAAAAGTAAAAACTGTAAAATCACAAATTTATCTTAATTGAGAAATCGACAAAAATAAAAATATTTTTAATATTTATTGAATTAAAACTATCCAAAAAAATGCAAAATTTCTGAAAATGAAAAATTTACAAAAATTTAAAATTTCGAAAAATTGCCAAAATTTAGAAAAACAATTTTTTTTTTCAAAATAGTAAAAACTGTTAAATCGACAAAATCACAAACTTTAAATAAAGAAATCAACAAAATTGGAAAATTGTAAAATTTGTCGAATTAAAAATATCAAGGAAAATTCAAAAATTCCCAAAATTCAAAAATCAACAAAAATTTAAAATTTGGAAAAATTCCAAAATTTGATAAAAATAGAAGATAAACAAGATATGAAAGCTACAGTCGAGAGTGCTCGACCGTATGATACCCGCAACCCATTTCGAGAGAAAACAAAAAACTTAAATGATATTTTAACAAAAAATAAAACTTGTTTTTTGTATATATTTGAAAAAAGCGGGTAAAAATCCACAACACCGTTATGGTCATACTGTCAACTAAACAAACAAAGCGCGGGCAGCTGCAAGTGAATTTTGCATATAAAATTGATTCTTTAATAACTTCCTTGTTTTTCATTCGATCTCAACCAAATTCACAGGAATCATTGCGAATATATTTATTATTATGCACACCATAATTCAATGCTCTAGGTCTATTATTACGGCTTTTACAGACTTGTGGGGGCGGAAAGGGGCGTAGCATCCAACTTTTGAAATAAACATGATCTGCGTAGCACCTATAGGAGTAGTGTCCCCAAATTTGGTAGCTCTAGCTCTTACAGTTTCTGAGATCTAGGTGTTCATACAGACGGACAGACGGACAGACGGACAGATGGACAGACGGACATGGCTATATCGTCTCGGCTGTTGACACTGATCAAGAATATATATACTTTATGGGGTCGGAGATGCCTCCTTCTGCCTGTTACATACATTTTCTGTTGGCACTAAGTTATAATACCCTTCTACCCTATGGGTAGCGGGTATAATAAATTTTTTCCAAAATAGTGAAAAATGTAAAATCGACAAAATCACAAACTTCTTCAAATAAAGAAATCGTCAAAATTGGAAAATTTTAAAATTTGTTGAATAAAAAATATCGAGAAAAATGCAAAAATTCCCAAAATTCAAATATCGAAATAAATTTTAAAATTTCAAAAAATTTCTAAAATTTTATAAAAAAAAAAATTTTTTTCAAAATAGTAAAAACTGTAAAATCGACAAAATCACAAAGCTCTCTAAATTAAGAAATTGTCAAAATTGGCAAATTGTAAAATTTGTTGAATTAAAAATATCGAGAAAAATGCAAAAATTCCCAAAAAGTTCAAAAATCGACAAAAAATTTTAAATTTCGAAAAACTTCCGAAATTTAAGATAAAAGAAATGTTTTTCAAAATTGTAAAAACTGTTAAATCGACAAAATCACGAAGCTCTCTAAATTAAGAAATTGTCAAAATTGGAAAATTGAAAAATTTGCTTAATTAAAAATATCGAGAAAAATGCAAAAATTCCCAAAATTCAAAAATCGACATAAATTGAAAATTTCGAAAAATTTCCGAAATTTTATAAAAAAAAATAATTTTTTTTCAAAATAGTAAAAACTGTAAAATCGAAAAAATCATATAATTCTCTAAATTAAGAAATCGACAAATTTGGAAAATTGTAAAATACGTTGAATTAAACATATCAAGGAAAATTCAAAAATTCCAAAAATTCAAAAATCGACAAAAACGTAGAATTTGGAAAAAATCCTAAATTTGATAAAAAAAAAGAAATTTTTTCCAAATTAGTAAAAACTGTAAAATCGACAAAATCACAAACTTCTTTGAATAAAGAAATAAACAACATTGGAAAATTGTAAAATTTTTTGAATTAAAAATATCGAGAAAAATGCAAAAATTCCAAAAATTCAAATATCGAAATAAATTTTAAAATTTCAAAAAATTTCTAAAATTTTATAAAAAAAAATTTTTTTCAAAATAGTAAAAACTGTTAAATTGACAAAATCACAAATCTCTCTAAATTAAGAAATTGTCAAAATTGGAAAATTTATAAATTTGTTGAATTAAAAATATCAAGGAAAATTCAAAAATTCCCAAATTTTAAAAATCGACAAAAATTTAAAATTTGGAAAAATTCCAAAATTTGATAAAAAAAAGAAGATAAAAAAGATGTTCTTAAAATTAAGAAATCGACAAAATTGGAAAATTATAAAATTTGTTGAATTAAAACTATCGAGAAAAAATTAAAAATTCCGAAAAACTTTCGAAATTTAAAAAAAATAATTTTTTTCAAAATAGTGAAAACTGTAAAATCGACCAAATCACAAAGCTCTTTAAATAAAGAAATCTACAAAACTGGAAAACTGTAAAATTTGTTAAATTGAAAATATCGAGAAAATTGCAAAAATTTCCAAAATTCAAAATCGACAAAAATTTAAAATTTCGAAAAATTTCCGAAATTCGTTTAAAAAAGCAAATTTTTCAAAATAGTAAAAACTGTAAAATTGACAAAATCACAAAGTTCTTTAAATAAGCAAATCGAAAAAATTGGAAAATTGTAAAATTTGTTAAAGTAAAAATATCGAGAAAAATGCAAAAATTCCCAAAATGCAAAAATTCCCAAAATGCAAAAATCTACATAAATTTGAAATTTGGAAAAATTAAAAAATTTGATGAAAATAAATAAGATTTTCTTCCAAAAAAGTAAAAACTTTAAAATCACAAATTTATCTAAATTGAGAAATCGACAAAAATAAAAATATTTTTAATATTTATCCAAAAAAATGCAAAATTTCTGAAAATGAAAAATTTACAAAAATTTAAAATTTCGAAAAATTGCCAAAATTTAGAAAAACAATTTTTTTTTCAAAATAGTAAAAACTGTTAAATTGACAAAATCACAAAGCTCTCTAAATTAAGAAATCGACAAAATTGGAAAATTGTAAAATTTGTTGAATTAAAAATATCAAGGAAAATTCAAAAATTCCCAAAATTCAAAAATCGACAAAAACTGATAAAAAAAAAAAGAAATTTTTTTCGAAATAGCAAAAACTGTAAAATCGACAAAATCACAAACTTTAAATAAAGAAATCAACAAAATTGGAAAATTGTAAAATTTGTCGAATTAAAAAAATCGAGAAAAATGCGAAAATTCCCAAAATTCAAAAATCGACATAAATTTAAAATTTTGAAAAATTTCCGAAATTTTATAAATAAATATTTTATACAAAAATATTAAAAACTGTAAAATCGACAAAAATCACAAAGCTCTCTAAATTAAGAAATTGTCAAAATTGGAAAATTGAAAAATTTGCTAAATTAAAAATATCAATGAAAATTCAAAAATTCCCAAAATTCAAAAATCAACAAAAATTTAAAATTTGGAAAAATTCCAAAATTTGATAAAAATAGAAGATAAACAAGTATGAAAGCTACAGTCGAGAGTGCTCGACCGTATGATACCCGCAACCCATTTCGAGAGAAAACAAAAAACTTAAATGATATTTTAACAAAAAATTAAACTTGTTTTTTGTATATATTTGAAAAAAGCGGGTTAAAAATCCACAACACCGTTATGGTCATACTGTCAACTAAACAAACAAAGCGCGGGCAGCTGCAAGTGAATTTTGCATATAAAATTGATTCTTTAATAACTTCCTTGTTTTTCATTCGATCTCAACCAAATTCACAGGAATCATTGCGAATATAATTATTATTATGCACACCATAATTCAATGCTCTAGGTCTATAATTACGGCTTTTACAGACTTGTGGGGGCGGAAAGGGGCGTGGCATCCAACTTTTGAAATAAACTTGATCTGCGTAGCACCTATAGGAGTACTGTCCCCAAATTTGGTAGCTCTAGCTCTTATAGTCTCTGAGATCTAGGTGTTCATACAGACGGACAGACGGACAGACGGACATGGCTATATCGTCTCGGCTGTTGACACTGATCAAGAATATATATACTTTATGGGGTCGGAGATGCCTCCTTCTGCCTGTTACATACATTTTCTGTTGGCACTAAGCTATAATACCCTTCTACCCTATGGGCAGCGGGTATAATAAATTTTTTCCAAAATAGTGAAATATGTAAAATTGACAAAATCACAAACTTCTTCAAATAAAGAAATCGTCAAAATTGGAAAATTTGAAAATTTGTTGAATAAAAAATATCGAGAAAAATGCAAAAATTCCCAAAATTCAAATATCGAAATAAATTTTAAAATTTCAAAAAATTTCTAAAATTTTATAAAAAAAAAATTTTTTTTCAAAATAGTAAAAACTGTAAAATCGACAAAATCACAAAGCTCTCTAAATTAAGAAATTGTCAAAATTGGCAAATTGTAAAATTTGTTGAATTAAAAATATCGAGAAAAATGCAAAAATTCCCAAAAAGTTCAAAAATCGACAAAAAATTTTAAATTTCGAAAAACTTCCGAAATTTAAGATAAAAGAAATGTTTTTCAAAATTGTAAAAACTGTTAAATCGACAAAATCACGAAGCTCTCTAAATTAAGAAATTGTCAAAATTGGAAAATTGAAAAATTTGTTTAATTAAAAATATCAAAAAAATTCAAAAATTCCCAAATTTCAAAAATCGACAAAAATTTAAAATTTTGAAAAATTCCAAAATTTGATAAAAAAAGAAGATAAAAAAGAAGTTCTTTAAATAAAGAAATCGACCAAATTGGAAAATTATAAAATTTGTTGAATTAAAAATATCGAGAAAAATGCTAAAATTCGCAAAATTCAAAAATCGACATAAATTTTATATTAAGAAAAATTCCAAAATTTTATAAAAATAGAAATTTTTTCCAAATTAGTAAAAACTTTAAAATCGACAAAATCACAAACTTCTTTGAATAAAGAAATCAACAACATTGGAAAATTGTAAAATTTTTTGAATTAAAAATATCGAGAAAAATGCAAAAATTCCCAAAATTCAAAAATCGACATAAATTGAAAATTTTGAAAAATTTCCGAAATTTTATAAAAAAAAAAATAATTTTTTTTCAAAATAGTAAAAACTGTAAAATCGAAAAAATCATATAATTCTCTAAATTAAGAAATCGACAAATTTGGAAAATTGTAAAATACGTTGAATTAAACATATCAAGGAAAATTCAAAAATTCCAAAAATTCAAAAATCGACAAAAACGTAGAATTTGGAAAAAATCCTAAATTTGATAAAAGAAAGAAATTTTTTCCAAATTAGTAAAAACTGTAAAATCGACAAAATCACAAACTTCTTTGAATAAAGAAATAAACAACATTGGAAAATTGTAAAATTTTTTGAATTAAAAATATCGAGAAAAATGCAAGAATTCCCAAAATTCAAATATCGAAATAAATTTTAAAATTTCAAAAAATTTCTAAAATTTTATAAAAAAAAAATTTTTTTCAAAATAGTAAAAACTGTTAAATTGACAAAATCACAAAGCTCTCTAAATTAAGAAATTGTCAAAATTGGAAAATTTATAAATTTGTTGAATTAAAAATATCAAGGAAAATTCAAAAATTCCCAAATTTTAAAAATCGACAAAAATTAAAAATTTGGAAAAATTCCAAAATTTGATAAAAAAAAGAAGATAAAAAAGATGTTCTTAAAATTAAGAAATCGACAAAATTGGAAAATTATAAAATTTGTTGAATTAAAACTATCGAGAAAAAATTAAAAATTCCGAAAAACTTTCGAAATTTAAAAAAAATAATTTTTTTCAAAATAGTGAAAACTGTAAAATCGACCAAATCACAAAGCTCTTTAAATAAAGAAATCTACAAAACTGGAAAACTGTAAAATTTGTTAAATTGAAAATATCGAGAAAATTGCAAAAATTTCCAAAATTTAAAATCGACAAAAATTTAAAATTTCGAAAAATTTCCGAAATTCGTTTAAAAAAGCAAATTTTTCAAAATAGTAAAAACTGTAAAATCGACAAAATCACAAAGTTCTTTAAATAAGCAAATCGAAAAAATTGGAAAATTGTAAAATTTGTTAAATTAAAAATATCGAGAAAAATGCAAAAATTCCCAAAATGCAAAAATCTACATAAATTTGAAATTTGGAAAAATTAAAAAATTTGATGAAAATAAATAAGATTTTCTTCCAAAAAAGTAAAAACTGTAAAATCACAAATTTATCTAAATTGAGAAATCGACAAAAATAAAAATATTTTTAATATTTATCCAAAAAAATGCAAAATTTCTGAAAATGAAAAATTTACAAAAATTTAAAATTTCGAAAAATTGCCAAAATTTAGAAAAACAATTTTTTTTTCAAAATAGTAAAAACTGTTAAATCGACAAAATCACAAAGCTCTCTAAATTAAGAAATCGACAAAATTGGAAAATTGTAAAATTTGTTGAATTAAAAATATCAAGGAAAATTCAAAAATTCCCAAAATTCAAAAATCGACAAAAACTGATAAAAAAAAAAGAAATTTTTTTCGAAATAGCAAAAACTGTAAAATCGACAAAATCACAAACTTTAAATAAAGAAATCAACAAAATTGGAAAATTGTAAAATTTGTCGAATTAAAAAAATCGAGAAAAATGCGAAAATTCCCAAAATTCAAAAATCGACATAAATTTAAAATTTTGAAAAATTTCCGAAATTTTATAAATAAATATTTTATACAAAAATATTAAAAACTGTAAAATCGACAAAAATCACAAAGCTCTCTAAATTAAGAAATTGTCAAAATTGGAAAATTGAAAAATTTGCTAAATTAAAAATATCAATGAAAATTCAAAAATTCCCAAAATTCAAAAATCAACAAAAATTAAAAATTTGGAAAAATTCCAAAATTTGATAAAAATAGAAGATAAACAAGTATGAAAGCTACAGTCGAGAGTGCTCGACCGTATGATACCCGCAACCCATTTCGAGAGAAAACAAAAAACTTAAATGATATTTTAACAAAAAATTAAACTTGTTTTTTGTATATATTTGAAAAAAGCGGGTAAAAATCCACAACACCGTTATGGTCATACTGTCAACTAAACAAACAAAGCGCGGGCAGCTGCAAGTGAATTTTGCATATAAAATTGATTCTTTAATAACTTCCTTGTTTTTCATTCGATCTCAACCAAATTCACAGGAATCAATGCGAATATAATTATTATTATGCACACCATAATTCAATGCTCTAGGTCTATAATTACGGCTTTTACAGACTTGTGGGGGCGGAAAGGGGCGTGGCATCCAACTTTTGAAATAAACTTGATCTGCGTAGCACCTATAGGAGTACTGTCCCCAAATTTGGTAGCTCTAGCTCTTATAGTCTCTGAGATCTAGGTGTTCATACAGACGGACAGACGGACATGGCTATATCGTCTCGGCTGTTGACACTGATCAAGAATATATATACTTTATGGGGTCGGAGATGCCTCCTTCTGCCTGTTACATACATTTTCTGTTGGCACTAAGTTATAATACCCTTCTACCCTATGGGTAGCGGGTATAATAAATTTTTTCCAAAATAGTGAACAATGTAAAATCGACAAAATCACAAACTTCTTCAAATAAAGAAATCGACAAATTTGGAAAATTGTAAAATTCGTTAAATTAATAATATCAAGGAAAATTCAAAAATTCCCAAAATTCAAAAATCGACAAAAACGTAAAATTTGGAAAAATTCCTAAATTTGATAAAAAAAAAGAAATTTTTTCCAAATTAGTAAAAACTGTAAAATCGACAAAATCACAAACTTCTTTGAATAAAGAAATAAACAACATTGGAAAATTGTAAAATTTTTTGAATTAAAAATATCGAGAAAAATGCAAAAAATTCCCAAAATTCAAATATCGAAATAAATTTTAAAATTTCAAAAAATTTCTAAAATTTTATAAAAAAAAAAATTTTTTTCAAAATAGTAAAAACTGTAAAATCGACAAAATCACAAAGCTCTCTAAATAAGGAAATTGTCAAAATTGGAAAATTTATAAATTTGTTGAATTAAAAATATCAAGGAAAATTAAAAAATTCCCAAATTTTAAAAATCGACAAAAATTTAAAATTTGGAACATTCCAAAATTTGATAAAAAAAGAAGATAAAAAAGATGTTCTTAAAATTAAGAAATCGACAAAATTGGAAAATTATAAAATTTGTTGAATTAAAACTATCGAAAAAAAATTTAAAATTCCGAAAAATTTTCGAAATTTAAAAAAAAAAATTTTTTTCCAAATAGTGAAATCTGTAAAATCGACCAAATCACAAAGCTCTTTAAATAAAGAAATCTACAAAATTGGAAAACTGTAAAATTGGTTAAATTGAAAATATCGAGAAAATTGCAAATTTCCGAAATTCGTTTAAAAAAGAAAATTTTTCAAAATAGTAAAAACTGTAAAATCGAAAAAATCATATAATTCTCTAAATTAAGAAATCGAAAAAATTGGCAAATTGTAAAATTTTTTGAATTAAAAATATCGAGAAATATGCAAAAATTCCCAAATTTCAAAAATCGACAAAAATTTAAAATTTGGAAAATATCCAAAATTTGATAAAAAAAGAAGATAAAAAGATATTCTTTAAATAAAGAAATCGTCAAAATTGGAAAAATTTAAAATTTGTTGAATAAAAAATATCGAGAAAAATGTAAAAATTCCCAAAATTCAAATATCGAAATAAATTTAAAATTTCTAAAATTTTATAAAAAAAAGAAATTTTTTCAAAATAGTAAAAACTGTAAAATCGACAAAATCACATAATTCTCTAAATTAAGAAATCTAAAATTCTTAAAGAATCTAAAATTTGTTGAATTAAAAATATCGATAAAAATGCAAAAATTCCCAAAATTCAAAAAACGACAAAAATTTAAAATTTCGAAATGTGTCCGAAATTTAAAAAAAAAAAAATAAATTTTTTTCCAAAAAAATAAAAACTATAAAATTGACAAAATCATAAAGCTCTCTTAATTAAGAAATCGAATTTTAAAAATCGACAAAAATTTAAAATTTGGAAAAATTCCAAAATTTGATAAAAAAAGAAGATAAAAAGATGTTCTTAAAATTAAGAAATCGACAAAATTGGAAAATTATAAAATTTGTTGAATTAAAAATATCGAGAAAAATGCGAAAATTCCCAAAAATTCAAAAATCGACAAAAAATTTAAAATTCCGAAAAATTTTCGAAATTTAAAAAAAAGAATTTTTTTCAAAATAGTGAAAACTGTAAAATCGACCAAATCACAAAGTTCTTTAAATAAAGAAATCGACAAAATTGGAAAATTGTAAAATTCGTTGAAGTAAAAATATAAAAAAAAATGCAAAACATCCCAAAAATTCAAAAATCGACAAAAAAATTTAAACTTCGAAGAATTTCCGAAATTTAAGATAAAAGAAATTTTTTTCAAAATTTTAAAAACTGTTAAATCGACGAAATCACGAAGCTCTCTAAATTAAGAAATTGTCAAAATTGGAAAATTGAAAAATTTGTTGAATTAAAAATATAAAAAAAAATTCAAAAATTCCCAAATTTCAAAAATCGACAAAAACGTAAAATTTGGAAAAATTCCCAAATTTGATAAGAAAAAAAGAATTTTTTTCGAAATAGTAAAAACTGTAAAATCGACAAAATCACAAACTTTAAATAAAGAAATCAACAAAATTGTAAAATTGTAAAATTTGTTGAATTAAAAAAATCGAGAAAAATGCAAAAATTCCCAAAATTCAAAAATCGACATAAATTTAAAATTTTGAAAAATTTCCGAAATTTTATAAAAAAAAAATTTTATACAAAAATATTAAAAACTGTAAAATCGACAAAAACCACAAAGCTCTCTAAATTAAGAAATTGTCAAAATTGGAAAATTGAAAAATTTGCTAAATTAAAAATATCAATAAAAATTCAAAAATTCCCAAAATTCAAAAATCAACAAAAATTTAAAATTTGGAAAAATTCCAAAATTTGATAAAAATAGAAGATAAACAAGTATGAAAGCTACAGTCGAGAGTGCTCGACCGTATGATACCCGCAACCCATTTCGAGAGAAAACAAAAAACTTAAATGATATTTTAACAAAAAATAAAACTTGTTTTTTGTATATATTTGAAAAAAGCGGGTAAAAATCCACAACACCGTTATGGTCATACTGTCAACTAAACAAACAAAGCGCGGGCAGCTGCAAGTGAATTTTGCATATAAAATTGATTCTTTAATAACTTCCTTGTTTTTCATTCGATCTCAACCAAATTCACAGGAATCATTGCGAATATAATTATTATTATGCACACCATAATTCAATGCTCTAGGTCTATAATTACGGCTTTTACAGACTTGTGGGGGCGGAAAGGGGCGTGGCATCCAACTTTTGAAATAAACTTGATCTGCGTAGCACCTATAGGAGTACTGTCCCCAAATTTGGTAGCTCTAGCTCTTATAGTCTCTGAGATCTAGGTGTTCATACAGACGGACAGACGGACAGACGGACATGGCTATATCGTCTCGGCTGTTGACACTGATCAAGAATATATATACTTTATGGGATCGGAGATGCCTCCTTCTGCCTGTTACATACATTTTCTGTTGGCACTAAGTTATTATACCCTTCTACCCTATGGGTAGCGGGTATAATAAATTTTTTCCAAAATAGTGAAAAATGTAAAATCGACAAAATCACAAACTTCTTCAAATAAAGAAATCGTCAAAATTGGAAAATTTTAAAATTTGTTGAGTAAAAAATATCGAGAAAAATGCAAAAATTCCCAAAAATTCAAAAATCGACAAAAAATTTTAAATTTCGAAAAATTTCCGAAATTTAAGATAAAAGAAATTTTTTCAAAATTGTAAAAACTGTTAAATCGACGAAATCACGAAGCTCTCTAAATTAAGAAATTGTCAAAATTGGAAAATTGAAAAATTTGTTGAATTAAAAATATCAAAAAAAATTCGAAAATTCCCAAATTTCAAAAATCGACAAAATTTAAAATTTTGAAAAATTCCAAAATTTGATAAAAAAAGAAAATAAAAAAAAAGTTCTTTAAATAAAGAAATTGACCAAATTGGAAAATTATAAAATTTGTTGAATTAAAAATATCGAGAAAAATGCTAAAATTCCCAAAATTCAAATATCGAAATAAATTTAAAATTTCAAAAAATTTCTTAAATTTTATAAAAAAAGAAATTTTTTTCAAAATAGTAAAAACTGTTAAATCGACAAAATCACATAATTCTCTAAATTAAGAAATCGAAAAAATTGACAAATTGTAAAATTTGTTGAATTAAAAATATCGATAAAAATGCAAAAATTCCCAAAATTCTAAAATCGACATAAATTAAAAATTTCGAAAAATTTCCGAAATTTTATAAAAAAAAATAATTTTTTTTCAAAATAGTAAAAACTGTAAAATCGACAAAACCATATAATTCTCTAAATTAAGAAATCGAAAAAATTGGCAAATTGTAAAATTTTTTGAATTAAAAATATCGAGAAAAATGCAAAAATTCCCAAAATTCAAAAATCGACATAAATTGAAAATTTCGAAAAATTTCCGAAATTTTATAAAAAAAAAAAATTTTTTCAAACAAGTAAAAACTATAAAATCGACAAAATCATAAAGCTCTTTTAATTAAGAAATCGACAAAATTGGAAAATTGTAAAATTCGTTGAATTCAAAATATAAAAAAAAATGCAAAACATCCCAAAAATTCAAAAATCGACAAACAATTTTAAATTTCGAAAAATTTCCGAAATTTAAGATAAAAGACATTTTTTTCAAAATTGTAAAAACTGTTAATTCGACAAAATCACGAAGCTCTCTAAATTAAGAAATTGTCAAAATTGGAAAATTGAAAAATTTGTTGAATTAAAAATATCAAAAAAAATTCAAAAATTCCCAGATCTCAAAAATCGACAAAAATTTAAAATTTTGAAAAATTCCAAAATTTGATAAAAAAAGAAGACAAAAAAGAAGTTCTTTAAATAAAGAAATCGACCAAATTGGAAAATTATAAAATTTGTTGAATTAAAAATATCGAGAAAAATGCTAAAATTCCCAAAATTCAAATATCGAAATAAATTTAAAATTCAAAAAAATTTCTAAAATTTTATAAAAAAATGAAATTTTTTCCAAATTAGTAAAAACTGTAAAATCGACAAAATCACAAACTTCTTTGAATAAAGAAATCAACAACATTGGAAAATTGTAAAATTTTTTGTATTAAAAATATCGAGAAAAATGCAAAATTTCCCAAAATTTAAAAATCGACATAAATTGAAAATTTCGAAATATTTCCGAAATTTTATAAAAAAAATAATTTTTTTTCAAAATAGTAAAAACTGTAAAATCGACAAAATCATATAATTCTCTAAATTAAGAAATCGAAAAAATTGGCAAATTGTAAAATTCGTTGAAATAAAAATATAAAAAAAAATGCAAAACATCCCAAAAATTCAAAAATCGACAAAAAATTTTAAATTTCGAAGAATTTCCGAAATTTAAGATAAAAGAAATTTTTTTCAAAATTGTAAAAACTGTTAAATCGACAAAATCACGAAGCTCTCTAAATTAAGAAATTGTCAAAATTGGAAAATTGAAAAATTTGTTGAATTAAAAATATCAAAAAAAATTCAAAAATTCCCAAATTTCAAAAATCGTCAAAAATTAAAAATTTGGAAAAATTCCAAAATTTGATAAAAAAATAAGATAAAAAAGATGTTCTTTAAATAAAGAAATCGTTAAAACTGGAAAATTTTAAAATTTGTTGAATAAAAAATATCGAGAAAAATGCAAAATGTAAAATTTCGAAAAATTTCCCAAATTTAAAAAAAAAAGAAATTTTTTTCACAATAGTAAAAACTGTAAAATCGACAAAATCACAAACTTCTTTACATAAAGAAATCAAAAAAATTGGAAAATTTTAAAATTTTTTGAATTAAAAATATCGAGAAAAATGCAAAAATTTCCAAAATTCAAAAATGGACATAAATTTAAAATTTTTAAAAATTTCCGAAATTTTATAAAAAAAATTTTTTTCCAAAATAGTAAAAACTGTAAAATCGACAAAATCTTAAAGTTCTCTAAATTAAGAAATCGTCAAAATTGAAAAATTGAAAAATTTGTTAAATTAAAAATATCAATGAAAATTTAAAAATTCCCAAAATTCAAAAATCGACCAAAAATTTTAAATTTGGAAAAATTCCAAAATTTGATAAAATAAAAATTTTTTTTTTAATTAGTAAAAACTGTAAAATCGACAAAATCTCAAAGTTCTCTAAATTAAGAAATCGTCAAAATTGGAAAATTTTAAAATTTGTTGAATAAAAAATATCAAGGAAAATTCAAAAATTCCCAAAATTCAAAAATCGACAAAAACGTAAAATTTGGAAAAATTCCCAAATTTGATAAAAAAAAAGAAATTTTTTTCGAAATAGTAAAAACTGTAAAATCGACAAAATCACAAACTTTAAATAAAGAAATCAACAAAATTGGAAAATTGTAAAATTTGTTGAATTAAAAAAATCGAGAAAAATGCAAAAATTCCCAAAATTCAAAAATCGACATAAATTTAAAATTTTGAAAAATTTCCGAAATTTTATAAAAATAGAAGATAAACAAGTAAGAAAGCTACAGTCGAGAGTGCTCGACCGTTTGATACCCGCAACAGAAAATAAAACTTGTTTTTTGTATATATTTGAAAAAAGCGGGTAAAAATCCATAACACCGTTATTGTCATACTGTCAACTAAACAAACAAAGCGCGGGCAGCTGCAAATGAATTTTGCATATAAAATTGATTCTTTAATAACTTCCTTGTTTTTCATTCGCTCTCAACCAAATTCACAGGATTCATTGCGAATATAATTATTATTATGCACACCATAATTCAATGCTCTAGGTCTATTATTACGGCTTTTACAGACTTGTGGGGGCGGAAAGGGGCGTAGCATCCAACTTTTGAAATAAACTTGATCTGCGTAGTACCTATAGGATTACTGTCCCCAAATTTGGTAGCTCTAGCTCTTATAGTCTCTGAGATCTAGGTGTTCATACAGACGGACAGACGGACATGGCTATATCGTCTCGGCTGTTGACACTGATCAAGAATATATATACTTTATGGGGTCGGAGATGCCTCCTTCTGCCTGTTACATACATTTTCTGTTGGCACTAAGTTATAATACCCTTCTACCCTATGGGTAGCGGGTATAATAAATTTTTTCCAAAATAGTGAAAAATGTAAAATCGACAAAATCACAAACTTCTTCAAATAAAGAAATCGTCAAAATTGGAAAATTTTAAAATTTGTTGAATAAAAAATATCGAGAAAAATGCAAAAATTCCCAAAATTCAAATATCGAAATAAATTTTAAAATTTCAAAAAATTTCTAAAATTTTATAAAAAAAAATTTTTTTTCAAAATAGTAAAAACTGTAAAATTGACAAAATTACAAAGCTCTCTAAATTAAGAAATTGTCAAAATTGGCAAATTGTAAAATTTGTTGAATTAAAAATATCGAGAAAAATGCGAAAATTCCCTAAATTCAAATATCGAAATAAATTTAAAATTTCAAAAAATTTCTAAAATTTTATAAAAAAAAGAAATTTTTTTCAAAATAGTAAAAACTGTAAAATCGACAAAATCACATAATTCTCTAAATTAATATATCGAAAAAATTGGCAAATTGTAAAATTTTTTGAATTAAAAATTTCGAGAAAAATGCAAAAATTCCCAAAAATTCAAAAATCGACAAAAAATTTTAAATTTCGAAAAATTTCCGAAATTTTATAAAAAAAATAATTTTTTTTCAAAATAGTAAAAACTGTAAAATCGACAAAATCATATATGTCTCTAAATTAAGAAATCGAAAAAATTGGCAAATTGTAAAATTTTTTGAATTAAAAATATCGAGAAAAATGCAAAAATTCTCAAAATTCAAAAATCGACATAAATTGAAAATTTCGAAAAATTTCCGAATATTTAGAAAAAAAATACATTTTTTTCAAACAAGTAAAAACTATAAAATCGACAAAATCATAAAGCTCTTTTAATTTAGAAATCGACATAATTGGAAAATTGTAAAATTCGTTGAATTAAAAATATAGAGAAAAATGCAAAAATTCCCAAAAATTCAAAAATCGACAAAAAATTTTAAATTTCGAAAAATTTCCGAAATTTAAGATAAAAGAAATTTTTTTCAAAATTGTAAAAACTGTTAAATCGACAAAATCACGAAGCTCTCTAAATTAAGAAATTGTCAAAATTGACAAATTGAAAAATTTGTTGAATTGAAAATATCAAGGAAAATTCAAAAATTCCCAAATTTCAAAAATCGACAAAAATTAAAAATTTGGAAAAATTCCAAAATTTGATAAAAAAAAGAAGATAAAAAAGATGTTCTTTAAATAAAGAAATCGTCAAAATTGAAAAATTTTAAAATTTGTTGAATACAAAATATCGAGAAAAATGTAAAAATTCCCTAAATTCAAATATCGAAATAAATTTAAAATTTCAAAAAATTTCTAAAATTTTATGAAAAAAAAGAAATTTTTTTCAAAATAGTAAAAACTGTAAAATCGACAAAATCACAAACTTCTTTAAATAAAGAAATCGTCAAAATTGGAAAATTGTAAAATTTAATGAATAAAAAATATCGAGAAAAATGCAAAAATTCCCAAAATTCAAAAATCGACATAAATGTAAAAATTTCCGAAATTTTATAAAAAAAATTTTGTATTCAAAATAGTAAAAACTGTAAAATCGACAAAATCACATAATTCTCTAAATTAAGGAATCGAAAAAATTGGCAAATTGTAAAATTTGTTGAATTAAAAATATCGATAAAAATGCGAAAATTCCCAAAATTCAAAAATCGACATAAATTTAAAATTTCGAAATATGTCCGAAATTTAAAAAAAAAAACAATTTTTTTTCAAAAAAGTAAAAACTATAAAATCGACAAAATCATAAAGCTCTCTTAATTAAGAAATCGACAAATTTGGAAAATTGTAAAATTCGTTGAATTAAAAATAAAGAGAAAAATGCAAAAATTCCCAAAAATTCAAAAATCGACAAAAAATTTTAAATTTTGAAAAATTTCCGAAATTTAAGATAAAAGACATTTTTTTCAAAATTGTAAAAACTGTTAAATCGACCAAATCACAAACTTCTTTACATAAAGAAATCAAAAAAATTGGAAAATTGTAAAATTTTTTGAATTTAAAATATCGAGAAAAATGCAAAAATTCCCTAAATTCAAAAATCGACATAAATTTAAAATTTTTAAAAATTTCCGAAATTTTATAAAAAAATTTTTTTTTTCCAAAATAGTAAAAACTGTAAAATCGACAAAATCTCAAAGTTCTCTAAATTAAGAAATCGTCAAAATTGAAAAATTGAAAAATTTGTTAAATTAAAAATATCAATGAAAATTTAAAAATTCCCAAAATTCAAAAATCGACCAAAAATTTTAAATTTGGAAAAATTCCAAAATTTGATAAAATAAAAATTTTTTTTTTATTTAGTAAAAACTGTAAAATCGACAAAATCTCAAAGTTCTCTAAATTAAGAAATCGTCAAAATTGGAAAATTTTAAAATTTGTTGAATTAAAAATATCAAGGAAAATTCAAAAATCGACAAAAACGTAAAATTTGGAAAAATTCCAAAATTTGATAAAAAAAAAGACATTTTTTTCGAAATAGTAAAAACTGTAAAATCGACAAAATCACAAACTTTAAATAAAGAAATCAACAAAATTGGAAAATTGTAAAATTTGTTGAATTAAAAAAATCGAGAAAAATGCAAAAATTCCCAAGATTCAAAAATCGACATAAATTTAAAATTTTGAAAAATTTCCGAAATTTTATAAAAAAAAATTTTATACCAAAATATTAAAAACTACAAAATCGACAAAAATCACAAAGCTCTCTAAATTAAGAAATTGTCAAAATTGGAAAATTGAAAAATTTGTTAAAAATAGAAGGTAAACAAGTAAGAAAGCTACAGTCGAGAGTGCTCGACCGTATGATACAAAACAAAAAACTTAAATGATATTTTAACAAAAAATATACCGAATATACTAAAACGTGTTTTTTGTATATATTTGAAAAAAGCGGGTAAAAATCCACAACACCGTTATGGTCATACTGTCAACTAAACAAACAAAGCGCGGGCAGCTGCAAATGAATTTTGCATATAAAATTGAGTCTTTAATAACTTCCTTGTTTTTCATTCGATCTCAACCAAATTCACAGGATTCATTGCGAATATAATTATTATTATGCACACCATAATTCAATGCTCTAGGTCTATTATTACGGCTTTTACAGACTTGTGGGGACGGAAAGGGGCGTGGCATCCAACTTTTGAAATAAACTTGATCTGCGTAGCACCTATAGGAGTACTGTCCCCAAATTTGGTAGCTCTAGCTCTTATAGTCTCTGAGATCTAGGTGTTCATACAGACGGACAGACGGACAGACGGACATGGCTATATCGTCTCGGCTGTTGACACTGATCAAGAATATATATACTTTATGGGGTCGGAGATGCCTCCTTCTGCCTGTTACATACACTTTCTGTTGGCACTAAGTTATACTACCCTTCTACCCTATGGGTAGCGGGTATAAAAAAGAATTTTTTTTCGAAATAGTAAAAACTGTAAAATTGACAAAATCACAAACTTTAAAGAAAAAAATAAACAAAATTGGAAAATTGTAAAATTTGTTGAATTAAAAAATTCACAAAATTCAAAAATCGACATAAATTTAAAATTTTGAAAAATTTCCGAAATTTTATAAAAAAAAAATTTTATACCAAAATATTAAAAACTGTAAAATCGACAAAAAAACAAAGCTCTCTAAATTAAGAAATTGTCAAAAAATATCAATGAAAATTCAAAAATTCCCAAAAATTCAAAAATCAACAAAAATTTAAAATTTGGAAAAATTCCAAAATTTGATAAAAATAGAAGATAAACAAGTAATAAAGCTACAGTCGAGAGTGCTCGACCGTATGATACCCGTATGAAACAAAAAACTTAAATGATATTTTAACAAAAAATATACCGAATATAATAAAACTTGTTTTTTGTATATATTTGAAAAAAGCGGGTAAAAATCCACAACACCGTCACACTGTCAACTAAACAAACAAAGCGCGGGCAGCTGCAAGTGAATTTTGCATATAAAATTGTTTCTTTAAAAACTTCCTTGTTTTTCATTCGATCTCAACCAAATTCACAGGAATCATTGCGAATATATTTATTATTATGCACACCATAATTCAATGCTCTAGGTCTATTATTACGGATTTTACAGACTTGTGGGGGCGGAATGGGGCGTGGCATCCAACTTTTGAAATAAACTTGATCTGCGTAGCACCTATAGGAGTACTGTCCCCAAATTTGGTAGCTCTAGCTCTTATAGCCTCTGAGATCTAGGTGTTCATACAGACGGACAGACGGACACACGGACAGACGGACATGGCTATATCGTCTCGGCTGTGGACACTGATCAAGAATATATATACGTTATGGGGTCGGAGATGCCTCCTTCTGCCTGTTACATACATTTTCTGTTGGCACTAAGTTATAATACCCTTCTACCCTATGGGTAGCGGGTATAATAAATTTTTTCCAAAATAGTGAAAAATGTAAAATCGACAAAATCACAAACTTCTTCAAATAAAGAAATCGTCAAAATTGGAAAATTTTAAAATTTTGTTGAATAAAAAATATCGAGAAAAATGCAAAAATTCCCAAAATTCAAATATCGAAATAAATTTTAAAATTTCAAAAAATTTCTAAAATTTTATAAAAAAAAGAAATTTTTTTCAAAATAGTAAAAACTGTAAAATCGACAAAATCACATAATTCTGTAAATAATTATATCGAAAAAATTGGCAAATTGTAAAATTTTTTGAATTAAAAATTTCGAGAAAAATGCAAAAATTCCCAAAAATTCAAAAATCGACAAAAAATTTTAAATTTCGAAAAATTTCCGAAATTTTATAAAAAAAATAATTTTTTTTTTAAAATAGTAAAAACTGTAAAATCGACAAAATCATATAATTCTCTAAATTAAGAAATCGAAAAAATTGGCAATTGTAAAATTTTTTGAATTAAAAATATCGAGAAAAATGCAAAAATTCCCAAAATTCAAAAATTGACATAAATTGAAAATTTCGAAAAATTTCCGAATATTTATAAAAAAAATACATTTTTTTCAAACAAGTAAAAACTATAAAATCGACAAAATCATAAAGCTCTTTTAATTAAGAAATCGACAAAATTGGAAAATTGTAAAATTCGTTGAATTAAAAATATAGAGAAAAATGCAAAAATTCCCAAAAATTCCCAAAAATTCAAAAATCGACAAAAAATTTTAAATTTCGAAAAATTTCCGAAATTTAAGATAAAAGAAATTTTTTTCAAAATTGTAAAAACTGTTTAGTCGACAAAATCACGAAGCTCTCTAAATTAAGAAATTGTCAAAATTGGAAAATTGAAAAATTTGTTGAATTAAAAATATCAAGAAAAATTCAAAAATTCCTAAATTTCAAAAATCGACAAAAATTAAAAATTTGGAAAAATTCCAAAATTTGATAAAAAAAGAAGATAAAAAAGATGTTCTTTAAATAAAGAAATCGACAAAATTGGAAAATTTTAAAATTTGTTGAATAAAAAATATCGAGAAAAATGTAAAAATTCCCTAAATTCAAATATCGAAATAAATTTAAAATTTCAAAAAATTTCTAAAATTTTATAAAAAAAAAGAAATTGTTTTCACAATAGTTAAAACTGTAAAATCGACAAAATCACAAACTTCTTTACATAAAGAAATCAAAAAAATTGGAAAATTGTAAAATTTGTTGAATCAAAAATATTGAGAAAAATGCAAACATTCCCTGAATTCAAAAATCGACATAAATTTAAAATTTTGAAAAATTTCCGAAATTTAAAAAAAAAAATTTTTTTTTTTCAAAATTTTAAAAACTGTAAAATGAGACATAATCTCAAAGTTCTTTAAATTAAGAAATCGTCAAAATTGAAAAATTTGAAAAATTTGTTAAATTAAAAATATCAAGGAAAATTTAAAAATTCCCAAAATTCAAAAATCGACATAAATTGAAAATTTCGAAAAATTTCCGAATATTTATAAAAAAAATAAATTTTTTTCAAACAAGTAAAAACTATAAAATCGACAAAATCACAAACTTCTTTACATAAAGAAATCAAAAAAATTGGAAAATTGTAAAATTTGTTGAATCAAAAATATTGAGAAAAATGCAAACATTCCCTGAATTCAAAAATCGACATAAATTTAAAATTTTGAAAAATTTCCGAAATTTAAAAAAAAAAATTTTTTTTTTTCAAAATTTTAAAAACTGTAAAATGAGACATAATCTCAAAGTTCTTTAAATTAAGAAATCGTCAAAATTGAAAAATTTGAAAAATTTGTTAAATTAAAAATATCAAGGAAAATTTAAAAATTCCCAAAATTCAAAAATCGACAAAAATTTTAAATTTGGAAAAATTCCAAAATTTGATAAAATAAGAAATTTTTCCCAAATTAGTAAAAACTGTAAAATCGACAAAATCACAAACTTCGTTAAATATAGAAATCGAAAAAATTGGAAAATTGTAAAATTTGTTGAATTAAAAATATAGAGAAAAATGCAAAAATTCCCAAAAATTCAAATATCGACAAAAAATTTAAAATTTTGAAAAATTTCCGAAATTTTATAAAGAAAATAATTTTTTTTCAAAATAGTAAAAACTGTAAAATCGACAAAATCATATAATTCTCTAAATTAAGAAATCGAAAAAATTGGCAAATTGTAAAATGTTTTGAATTAAAAATATCGAGAAAAATGCAAAAATTCCCAAAATTCAAAAATCGACATAAATTGAAAATTTCGAAAAATTTCCGAATATTTATAAAAAAAATAAATTTTTTTCAAACAAGTAAAAACTATAAAATCGACAAAATCATAAAGCTCTTTTAATTAAGAAATCGACAAAATTGGAAAATTGTAAA
This sequence comes from Drosophila formosana, assembly GCA_035045625.1. Classification (NCBI taxonomy): domain Eukaryota; kingdom Metazoa; phylum Arthropoda; class Insecta; order Diptera; family Drosophilidae; genus Drosophila; species Drosophila formosana. Next base: position 55,243 of record JAWNOW010000601.1, read on the forward strand.
ATTCGTTGAATTAAAAATATAGAGAAAAATGCGAAAATTCCCAAAAATTCAAAAATCGACAAAAAAATTTTAAATTTCGAAAAATTTCCGAAATTTAAGATAAAAGAAATTTTTTTCAAAATTGTAAAAACTGTTAAATCGACAAAATCACGAAGCTCTCTAAATTAAGAAATTAGCAAAATTGGAAAATTGAAAAATTTGTTGAATTAAAAATATCAAGGAAAATTAAAAAATTTCCAAATTTAAAAAATCGACAAAAATTTAAAATTTGGAAAAATTCCAAAATTTGATAAAAAAAAGAAGATAAAAAAGAAGTTCTTTAAATAAAGAAATCGGCAAAATTGGAAAATTATAAAATTTGTTGAATTAAAAATATCGAGAAAAATGCAAAAATTCACAAAATTCAAAAATCGACATAAATTGAAAATTTCGAAAAATTTCCGAATATTTATAAAAAAAAATAAATTTTTTTCAAACAAGTAAAAACTATAAAATCGACAAAATCATAAAGCTCTTTTAATTAAGAAATCGACTAAATTCGAAAATTGTAAAATTCGTTGAATTAAAAATATAGAGAAAAATGCAAAAATTCCCAAAAATTCCCAAAAATTCAAAAATCGACAAAAAATTTTAAATTTCGAAAAATTTCCGAAATTTAAGATAAAAGAAATTTTTTTCAAAATTGTAAAAACTGTTAAATCGACAAAATCACGAAGCTCTCTAAATTAAGAAATTGTCAAAATTGGAAAATTGAAAAATTTGTTGAATTAAAAATATCAAGGAAAATTCAAAAATTCCCAAATTTCAAAAATCGACAAAAATTAAAAATTTGGAAAAATTCCAAAATTTGATAAAAAAAGAAGATAAAAAAGATGTTCTTTAAATAAAGAAATCGTCAAAATTGGAAAATTTCAAAATTTGTTGAATAAAAAATATCGAGAAAAATGTAAAAATTCCGTAAATTCAAATATCGAAATAAATTTAAAATTTCAAAAAATTTCTAAAATTTTATAAAAAAAAGAAATTTTTTTCAAAATAGTAAAAACTGTAAAATCGACAAAATCACATAATTCTCTAAATTAAGAAATCGAAAAAATTGACAAATTGTAAAATTTGTTGAATTAAAAATATCGATAAAAATGCAAAAATTCCCAAAATTCAAAAATCGACATAAATTTAAAATTTCAAAATAGGTCCGAAATTTAAAAAAAAAAAATGTTTTTTTCAAAAAAGTGAAAACTATAAAATCGACAAAATCATAAAGCTCTCTTAATTAAGAAATCGACAAATTTGGAAAATTGTAAAATTCGTTGAATTAAAAATATAGAGAAAAATGCAAAAATTCCCAAAAATTCAAAAATCGACAAAAAATTTAAAATTTTGAAAAATTTCCGAAATTTAAAAACAAAACAAATTTTTTTCACAATAGTAAAAACTGTAAAATCGACAAAATCACAAACTTCTTTACATAAAGAAATCAAAAAAATTGGAAAATTGTAAAATTTGTTGAATTAAAAATATCGAGAAAAATGCAAAAATTCCCAGAATTCAAAAATCGACATAAATTTAAAATTTTGAAAAATTTCCGAAATTTAAAAAAAAAATTTTTTTTTTCAAAATAGTAAAAACTGTAAAATGAGACATAATCTCAAAGTTCTTTAAATTAAGAAATCGTCAAAATTGAAAAATTTGAAAAATTTGTTAAATTAAAAATATCAAGGAAAATTTAAAAATTCCCAAAATTCAAAAATCGACAAAAATTTTAAATTTGGAAAAATTCCAAAATTTGATAAAATAAGAAATTTTTCCCAAATTAGTAAAAACTGTAAAATCGACAAAATCACAAACTTCGTTAAATATAGAAATCGAAAAAATTAGAAAATTGTAAAATTTGTTGAATTAAAAATATAGAGAAAAATGCAAAAATTCCCAAAAATTCAAAAATCGACAAAAAATTTAAAATTTTGAAAAATTTTCGAAATTTATGATAAAAGACGAAGCCCTCTAAATTAAGAAATTGTCAAAATTGGAAAATTGAAAAATTTGTTGAATTAAAAATATCAAGGAAAATTCAAAAATTCCCAAATTTAAAAAATCGACAAAAATTTAAAATTTGGAAAAATTCCAAAATTTGATAAAAAAAGAAGATAAAAAAGAAGTTCTTTAAATAAAGAAATCGGCAAAATTGGAAAATTATAAAATTTGTTGAATTAAAAATATCGAGAAAAATGCAAAAATTCCCAAAATTCAAAATTTACATAATTTTAAAACTAAAATTTCGAAAAATTTCCGAAATTTTATAAAAAAAAGAATTTTTTTCCAAAATAGTAAAAACTGTAAAATCCACAAAATCACAAACTTCTTTAAATAAAGAAATCGGCAAAATTGGAAAATTATAAAATTTGTTGAATTAAAAATATCGAGAAAAATGCAAAAATTCCCAAAATTCAAAATTTACATAATTTTAAATCTAAAATTTCGAAAAATTTCCGAAATTTTATAAAAAAAAGAAATTTTTTCCAAAATAGTAAAAACTGTAAAATCCACAAAATTACAAACTTCTTTAAATAAAGAAATCAACAAAATTGGAAAATTGTAAAATTTGTTGAAATAAAAATATCGACAAAAATGCAAAAGATTACCAAAATTCAAAAATCAACATAAATTTAAAATTTTTAAAAAATTTTTGAAATTTTTAAATAATAAAAATTTTTTTTTTCAAAATAGTAAAAACTGTAAAATCGACAAAATCTACAAAGTTCTCTAAATTAAGAAATCGTCAAAATTGGAAAATTGAAAAATTTGTTGAATTCAAAATATCAAGAAAAATTCAAAAATTCCAAAAATTCAAAAATCGACAATAAATTTAAAATTCAAGAAAAATTCCAAAATTTTATAAAAAAGAAATTTTTTTCAAAATTAGTAAAAACTGTAAAATCGACAAAATCACAAACTTCTTTGAATTAAGAAATCGACAAAATTGGAAAATTGTAAAATTTTTTGAATTAAAAATATCGAGAAAAATGCAAAAATTCCCAAAATTCAAAAATCGACATAAATTTAAAATTTCGAAAAATTTCCGAAATTTAAAAAAAATTAATTTTTTTCAAAATAGTAAAAACTGTAAAATCGACAAAATCATCAAAGTTCTTCTAAATTAAGAAATCGTCAAAATTGAAAAATTTAAAAATTTGTTGAATTAAAAATATCAGAGGAAAATTCAAAAATTCCCAAAAATTCAAAAATCGACAAAAAATTTAAAATTTCGAAAAATTTCCGAAATTTAAGATAAAAGAAATTTTTTTCAAAATTGTAAAAACTGTTAAATCGACAAAATCACGAAGCTCTCTAAATTAAGAAATTGTCAAAATTGGAAAATTGAAAAATTTGTTGAATTAAAAATATCAAGGAAAATTCAAAAATTCCCAAATTTCAAAAATCGACAAAAATTAAAAATTTGGAAAAATTCCAAAATTTGATAAAAAAAGAAGATAAAAAAGATGTTCTTTAAATAAAGAAATCGTCAAAATTGGAAAATTGTAAAATTTGTTGAATTAAAAATATCGAGAAAAATGCAAAAATTCCCAAAATTCAAAAATCGACATAAATTTAAAATTTCAAAAAATTTCCGAAATTTTATAAAAAAAGAAATTTTTTTCAAAATAGTAAAAACTGTAAAATCGACAAAATCACATAATTCTCTAAATTAAGAAATCGAAAAAATTGAAAAATTGTAAAATTTGTTGAATTAAAAATATCGAGAAAAATGCAAAAATTCCCAAAATTCAAAAATCGACATAAATTTAAAATTTCAAAATATTTCCGAAATTTATAAAAAAAAAATTTTTTTTTAAAATAGCAAAAACTGTAAAATCGACAAAATCATAAAGCTCTCTTAATTAAGAAATCGACAAAATTGGAAAATTGTAAAATTTGTTGAATTAAAAATATAGAGAAAAATGCAAAAATTCCCAAAAATTCAAAAATCGACAAAAAATTTAAAATTTCGAAAAATTTCCGAAATTTAAAAATAAAAGAAATTTTTTCCAAAATAGTAAAAACTGTAAAATCGACAAAATCACAAACTTCTTTAAATAAAGAAATCGACAAAATTGGAAAATTGTAAAATTTGTTGAATTAAAAATATCGAGAAAAATGCAAAAATTCCCAAAATTCAAAAATCGACAATAAATTTAAAATTTTGAAAAATTTCCGAAATTTAAAAAAAAAGAAATTTTTTTCAAAATAGTAAAAACTGTAAAATCGACAAAATCACAAAGTTCTTTAAATTAAGAAATCGTCAAAATTGGAAAATTTGAAAAATTTGTTGAATTAAAAATATCAAGGAAAATTCAAAAATTCCCAAAATTCAAAAATCGACAAAAATTTAAAATTTCGAAAAATTTCCAAAATTTGATAAAAAAAGAAATTTTTTCCAAATTAGTAAAAACTGTAAAATCGACAAAATCACAAACTTCTTTAAATAAAGAAATCGACAAAATTGGAAAATTGTAAAATTTGTTGAATTAAAAATATCGAGAAAAATGCAAAAATTCCCAAAATTCAAAAATCGACAAAAAATTTAAAATTTTGAAAAATTTTCGAAATTTATGATAAAAAAAAGAATTTTTTTTCAAAATAGTAAAAACTGTAAAATCGACAAAACAACACAGTTCTCTAAATTAAGAAATCGTCAAAATTGGAAAATTGTAAAATTTGTTGAATTAAAAATATCTAGAAAAATGCAAAAATTCCCAAAATTCAAAAATCGACAAAAATTTAAAATTTCGAAAAATTTCCGAAATTTAAGATAAAAGAAATTTTTTCAAAATTGTAAAAACTGTTAAATCGACAAAATCACGAAGCTCTCTAAATTAAGAAATTGTCAAAATTGGAAAATTGAAAAATTTGTTGAATTAAAAATATCAAGAAAAATTCAAAAATTCCCAAAAATTCAAAAATCGACAAAAAATTTAAAATTTTGAAAAATTTCCGAAATTTAAGATAAAAGAAATTTTTTCAAAATTGTAAAAACTGTTAAATCGACAAAATCACGAAGCTCTCTAAATTAAGAAATTGTCAAAATTGGAAAATTGAAAAATTTGTTGAATTAAAAATATCAAGAAAAATTCAAAAATTCCAAAATCCAAATTTCAAAAATCGACAAAATTAAAATTTCGAAAAATTTCCGAAAAATTCAAAAACAAAAAATTTGATTCAAAAAGTAGAACTGTAAAATCGAAAAAAAAAAGTTCTTTAAATAAAGAAATCGACAAAATTGGAAAATTGTAAAATTTGTTGAATTAAAAATATCGAGAAAAATGCAAAAATTCCCAAAATTCAAAAATCGACATAAATTTAAAATTTCGAAAAATTTCCGAAATTTATAAAAAAAAAAAATTTTTTTCAAAATATGTAAAAACTGTAAAATCGACAAAATCACATAACTTCTCTAAATTAAGAAATTGTCAAAATTGGAAAATTGTAAAATTTGTTGAATTAAAAATATCGAGAAAAATGCAAAAATTCCCAAAATTCAAAAATCGACATAAATTTAAAATTTGGAAAATTTTCCAAAATTTATAATAAAAAAGATAATAAATTTTTTCAAAATAGTAAAAACTGTAAAATCGACAAAATTATAAAACTCTCTAAATTAAAGAAATCGACAAAAATTGGAAAATTGTAAAATTTTGTTGAATTAAAAAATATCAAGAGAAAATTGCAAAAAATTCCAAAAATTCAAAAATCGACTTGAATTTAAAATTTCGAAAAATTTCCGAAATTTACGATAAAAGAAATTTTTTCAAAATTGTAACAACTCTTAAATCGACAAAATCACAAAGTTCTCTAAATTAAGAAATTGTCAAAATTGGAAAATTGAAAAATTTGTTGAATTAAAAATATCGAGAAAAATGCAAAAATTCCCAAAATACAAAAATCGACATAAATTTAAAATTTCCGAAATTTTATTAAAAAAAGAAATTTTTTTTAAAATAGTGAAAACTGTAAAATCGACAAAATCAAAAAACTTCTTTAAATAAAAAAATCGTCAAAATTTAAAAATTGTAAAATTTGTTAAATAAAAAATATCGAGAAAAATTCAAAAATTCCCAAAATTCAAAAATTGAAATAAATTTAAAATTTCAAAAAATTTCTAAAATTTTATAAAATAATAAATGTTTTTTCAAAATAGTAAAAAATGTAAAATCGACAAAATCACATAATTCTCTAAATTAAGAAATCGAAAAAATTGGCAAATTGTAAAATTTGTTGAATTAAAAATATCTAGAAAAATGCAAAAATTCCCAAAATTCAAAAATCGACATTAATTTAAAATTTCGAAAAATTTCCGAAATTGCATAAAAAAAAATAAATTTTTTTCAAAATAGTAAAAACTGTAAAATCGACAAAATCATAAAGCTCTCTTAATAAAGAAATCGACAAAATTGGAAAATTTTCAAATTTTTTTAATTAAAAATATAGAGAACATGCAAAAATTCCCAAAAATTCAAAAATCGACAAAAAATTTAAAATTTCGAAAAATTTCCGAAATTTGAGATAAACGAAATTTTTTTCAAAATTGTAAAAACTGTCAAATCGAGAAAATCACGAAGCTCTCTAAATTAAGAAATTGTCAAAATTGGAAAATTGAAAAATTTGTTGAATTAAAAATATCAAGGAAAATTCAAAAATTCCCAAAAATTCAAAAATCGACAAAAAATTTAAAATTTTGAAAAATTTCCGAAATTTAAGATAAAAGAAATTTTTTCATAATTGTAAAAACTGTTAAATCGACAAAATCACGAAGCTCTCTAAATTAGGAAATTGTCAAAATTGGAAAATTGAAAAATTTGTTGAATTAAAAATATCAAGGAAAATTCAAAAATTCCCAAATTTCAAAAATCGACAAATAATTAAAAATTGGAAAAATTCCAAAATTTGATATAAAAAGAAGATAAAAAAAATGTTCTTTAAATAATGAAATCGACAAAATTGGTAAATTATAAAATTTGTTGAATTAAAAATATCGAGAAAATGCTAAAATTCCCAAAATTCAAAAATCGACAATAATTTAAAATTTCGAAAAATTTCCGAAAAAAAAGAAAGAAAAATTCCCTAAATTCAAAAATTGACTTAAATTAAAAATTTAAAAAAATTTCCGAAATTTGTTAAAAAAAAGGAGATAAAAAAAGTTCTTTATATAAAGAAATCGACATAATTGGAAAATTGTAAAATTTTTTGAATTTAACATACCTAGAAATATGCAAAAATACCCAAAATTCAAAAATCGACTTAAATTTAAAATTTCGAAAAATTTCCGAAATTTAAGATAAAAGAAATTTTTTCAAAATTGTAAAAACTGTTAAATCGACAAAATCACGAAGCTCTCTAAATTAAGAAATTGTCAAAATTGGAAAATTGAAAAATTTGTTGAATTAAAAATATCAAGGAAAATTCAAAAATTCCCAAAAATTCAAAAATCGACAAAAAATTTAAAATTTTGAAAAATTTCCAAAATTTAAGATAAAAGAAATTTTTTCAAAATTGTAAAAACTGTTAAATCGACAAAATCACGAAGCTCTCTAAATTAAGAAATTGTCAAAATTGGAAAATTGAAAAATTTGTTGAATTAAAAATATCAAGAAAAATTAAAAAATTCCCAAATTTCAAAAATCGACAATAATTTAATATTTGGAAAAATTCCAAAAATTGATAAAAAAAAGGAGATAAAAAAAGTTCTTTATATAAAGAAATCGACATAATTGAAAAATTGTAAAATTTGTTGAATTTAACATACCGAGAAATATGCAAAAATTCCCAAAATTCAAAAATCGACATAAATTTAAAATTTCGAAAAATTTCCGAAATTGCATAAAAAAAAAAGAATTTTTTTTAAAATAGTAAAAACTGTAAAATCGACAAAATCACAAACTTCTTTAAATAAAGAAATCAACAAAATTGAAAAATTGTAAAATTTGTTAAAAAAAAAATATCGAGAAAAATGCAAAAATTCCCTAAATTCAAAAATTGACATAAATTTAAAATTTTGAAAAAATTTCCGAAATTTGTTAAAAAAAAGGAGATAAAAAAAAGTTCTTTATATAAAGAAATCGACATAATTGGAAAATTGTAAAATTTTTTGAATTTAACATACCTAGAAATATGCAAAAATACCCAAAATTCAAAAATCGACTTAAATTTAAAATTTCGAAAAATTTCCGAAATTTAAGATAAAAGAAATTTTTTCAAAATTGTAAAAACTGTTAAATCGACAAAATCACGAAGCTCTCTAAATTAAGAAATTGTCAAAATTGGAAAATTGAAAAATTTGTTGAATTAAAAATATCAAGGAAAATTCAAAAATTCCCAAAAATTCAAAAATCGACAAAAAATTTAAAATTTTGAAAAATTTCCGAAATTTAAGATAAAAGAAATTTTTTCAAAATTGTAAAAACTGTTAAATCGACAAAATCACGAAGCTCTCTAAATTAAGAAATTGTCAAAATTGGAAAATTGAAAAATTTGTTGAATTAAAAATATCAAGGAAAATTCAAAAATTCCCAAATTTCAAAAATCGACAAAAAATTAAAATTTAGAAAAATTCCAAAATTTGATAAAAAAAGAAATTTTTTTCAAAATATTAAAAACTGTAAAATCGACAAAATCACATAATTCTCTAAATTAAGAAATTGTCAAAATTGGAAAATTGTAAAATTTGTTGAATTAAAAATATCGAAAAAATGCAAAAATTCCCAAAATTCAAAAATCGACATAAATTTAAAATTTGGAAAAATTCCAAAATTTTTGATAAAAGAATTTCAAAATGTAAAATGTAAAATCGACAAAATCACTTCTTTAAATAAAGAAATCGACAAAATTGGAAAATTATAAAATTTGTTGAATTAAAAATATCGAGAAAAATGCAAAAATTCCCAAAATTCAAAAATCGACATAAATTTTAAATTTCAAAA
>JAWNOW010000603.1:0-13173 GCA_035045625.1 Drosophila formosana
AATAGGCAAGTTGTTGTTGGGTGTTCGTGTTTTTGCTCGCCGTCTTACACTGCTTGTCCGTTATTTTGCGACCCAGTGGGAATTTCAAGCTTACCTCCCCTATTCGTATAGCGTATCAAAACGTAAGGGGCATTAAATCAAAACTATCTAAAGTTTATCTAGATAGTTTCAGCTTTGAACATAGCATCTTAGTGTTTACTGAAACTTGGTTAAAGCCAGAAATTTCAAACTTATGTCTCTTTAGTAAATTTATTAATTTACGTCTTACAGATGTGACCGTTTGTCAAGAATTGGTATTTGTGTTCTTATTGCTGTTGATTCTGATCTTAAATCGGAATTAATCTGCTCGGAGTCCGGCATTGAATTCGTTGCCATTAAGACAACGTTTGGTCAAACTTCAGCCTATATCACTTGTTCGTACATCCCACCTCAAAAAATCACCGCACAGGAAATTCGTCTGATTTCGCGCGATATGCTATTGCTAAATCGAATTTCGCTTCACTTAACACCCAACTTTACAATATTTATTTGCGTCGGTGTAGGTTACAGTTTGCTCAGAATCCTAGACAGTTTTATAATTTTGTAAACTCTAAACGAAAATGTTCTTCACTACCTTCCTCAATTTCATTTCAAAATAAGACTGCATGCAGTGATCAGGCCGCTGCCGATCTGTCTGCAGACTTCTTTCAATCTACTTACTCAATTGACAACTACTCACCCCTGAGCCTGTGATCACTGAATGCTTAGTTTTAAGCGAACTCAATGAAATAAAACCTGAATTTGCACCCGGTCCAGATGGTATTCCACGCTGTGTCCTTAAGTATTATGCGGAATCATTGCATTTACTTTTTACATAAATTATTTATTATGTCTGTTGAGTCTGCCTCTTTCCTATTCATTCATAACCCCCTTGCATAAAAATAGTTCGAAACATAACGTTAATAATTATAGAGGTATTTCCAAATTTTCCGCTCTACCGAAACTTGTTGAGAAAATTATTACATCTCAACATTTTTGTAAATCTATTGTCTCTCCCTTCCAGCATGGTTTTGTGAAACAGAGATCTACGACTACCAACCTATTATCGTCACTTGTTATCAAAGGTTTTCAGAATAAGTTGCAGACTGATGTTATTTATACTGACTTTAGTAAAGCTTTTGACTCTGTTAACCATTTCCTTTTAGTTAAAAAATTAAACGTCATTGGAATTGCATATAATTTTCTGTTATGGATATCTGACTATCTTAATAATAGAACTCAAACAGTAATATTTAAATCCGCAACTTCTAAACCTGTCTTTGTAACCTCAGGTCTTCCTCAGGGTAGTCATGTCGGTCCTCTTCTTTTTAACCTTTTCATTAACGATCTTCCCAATGTTATTTGAAATTCTAATATCTTAATGTATGCTGATGATGTCACGATTTGCCTAACTTATATTAATATAGCTTCTAACTCTCTATTGCAAGCTGATATTGATCATTTTATTCATGGTGTAAAAGTAATTATCTACTACTACATTGTTCGAAATGTAAGGTGATGTCGTTTTACAGAAAGTCCGCTAAGATCAGTAATTATACTCTTAATATGCTACCTCTGATTACAGTAGACGATGTGAATGATTTAGGAGTTCTTCTAGATCATAGGCTAAAGTTTGACAAACACATTTCAATTACTGTTAACAAAGCGACTCAAGTCCTTGGGTTCATCAAGCGATGGGCAAAGGAATTTGATGACCCTTATACGACAAAGCTTCTTTTTGTTTCACTTGTCCGTCCCATTCTGGAATACGGTTCTTGTATTTGGTCACCACAATACTCAAATCAATACAATCTAATGGAGTCTGTACAAAAGAAATTTCTGTTTTGCATTGAGAGGCTTTAACTGGGTTTCTTTTACTTAATCTTCTTTCATTAACTAATCGTCGTAGCATGCTTGGGGTTATGTTTATAGTCAAACTACTAAAGGCTGATATTGCTTCTCCCTACCTTTTTCGGCACATAAACCGTTCTGTCCCTGTTAGACATACACGTAACTTCACACCTTTATCACTTAACCTATGTGCAACTAATTATTATAAGCATGAACCTGTTCGAATTCTCTGTGCTGACTACAACAAACTCTACTGTGTTTTCAGCACCGATGCATCTCTTCTAAATATTAACAAGTAAGAAAGCTACAGTCGAGAGTGCTCGACCGTATGATACCCGCAACCCATTTCGAGAGAAAACAAATAACTTAAATGATATTTTAACAAAAAATATACCAAATATAATAAAACTTCTTTTTTTTATATATTTGAAAATAGCGGGTAAAAATCCACAACACCGTTATGGTCACACTGTCAACTAAACAAACAAAGCGCTGGCAGCTGCAAGTGAATTTTGCATATAAATTTGATTCTTTAATAACTTCCTTGTTTTTCATTCGATCTCAACCAAATTCACAGAAATCATTGAGAATATAAATGCTCTAGGTATATTTTGAAATAAACTTGATCTGCGTAGGACCTATAGGAGTACTGTCCCCAAATTTGGTAGCTCTAGTTCTCATAGTCTCTGAGATCTACAGACGGACAGACGGACATGGCTATATCGTCTCGGCTGTTGACACTGATCAAGAATATATATAGTTTATGTGGTCAGAGATGCTTCCTTCTGCCTGTTACATACATTTTCTGTTGACACTTAGTTATAATACCCTTCTACCCTATGGGTAGCGGGTATAAAAATGAAAGTGCGGTAGACATTCAAGAGGCTCAAATGCATTTTATGTTATTAGATGGAATTAAAAAACAACGAAAATGTGACAGTTTATTTCAACAAAACAAATGTATACTTATAAGATATTTAGATAATGGTAACTTAATTTTAACAAACTTAAAAAATATTGTTCAAAATACGATAAAAATATATAGAGATTGAAAAAGAAAAGAAAAAGTGTTTAACTTAAACTTTACAAAATTTCAGTTTTATGAATCCAGCTGTCTTAGGTTTTGGGGAAAACCAACCAGCGGACTAGAGCTCTATTCCCTTTCCTTTTCAGCATAAGAAAATATATTTTTTTGATTTATACTTCATATTCATTTTATTAAACAAACAATTTGTAATATAAAACTTAAAAATTTGTCTCAAAATCAAAGTCTATGTTGTCATCTTCTCTTCTGGTAAGTAAATATTTATTTTCCATGACCAGCTTCAGGATTCTCTCTTCAATCACATTGAATTGAGGAGGGAAGAAAACGAAATGGTTCTTCAGTTCAACCATCACGTTGGTGCCAAACTTTCCTTTTATCCTTTTCGCTTTCATTTTCTTATATGGTGTGTTGATGGGTCGCTTCTTGATGTGGAGTTCACTTTTCACTTTCAGTGAGTTGAAGGCACTCTTCAATCGGTCCTCATTGGCCTTCTTCAAGAGGTCATCATTGATCTTCAAAAGGTCATCAAAGTCCTCTCGGCTGCATTAATAAGATGGTTCGGGGATATTTCCATTTCTGTGAGGTCAATCGTGTTGGATGCGGTGTTTTCCTTATTGGACATATTTTATGATGCTGTGGTTGCTGGTTGTTGAGCTCGTGGAGGCTAATTGCTGATGCTGAAAATAATAAGCTGAAAATGAAATGTATGGAAATAAAACTTTTACATTTTTTTTTTATATATATTTTTTTTTAAATTTTAGGTTTGTTTAAATATATCTATTTTATTTTAGGAATACCAATTTTTAATTTTTTAAAAATTGTTGCAAATAAAAGCTAAGAATAAAAACTGAAATAAAAGCTGTAAATAAAAGCTGAACTTGTAAAAATTGTGAAAATCCAAGCTAAAACACCTCCCCAATTAAAAAATTTTGATTTGTTTAGAAATATTCATAAACATTTTTTATTTAAAAATTTATTTTTATTTATTTATTTATATTATTAAACAGTCCTCCTCAAAATCTTTTAAGAAGGCATCTAAGTCCTCTTGGGTTACAATATGGGGGTTAATGGATCCAGGAGGTTGAAGACACTTGTGTCTATGAACTCCTCCTCCATCCCTTTTGTTTTTTCAGTTCTTCTTTACAGTCTTGCAGTAAGTATGTTGTTGGGTAAGTATGTTATTTTGTACTTTAGTTATTCTGAATATTTCAGTTGTCCAATTCGGTATATACTTTTTCAAATACATGGTTATATTTGGTGATGTGTACATAGTCCCCCAACTTTAGTTTACTAAACGCAAACATTTTAATATTATTGTAGGCGGTTTTCAAGATGAGTTTTCCATTCTGACCGTTTACATTGATGGGTGCAATTTTTATGGTCCTGTGTACTCTATTGTTGTATATGTTAATTAGTTCTTTATACACATCAATGTATGTTCCATTGAAACTGAATTCTCGCCACATAAGTTCTTTTAATGACCTGTTGAATCTCTCAACAATTGAGGCCTTTAGACTACTATATGTTGAATAGTGATTGATTTCATATTGTTTGATCAGAGCTGTAAATTTAGTGTTAAAGAACTCTTTACCATCGTCTGATTGAAGATTCTTGGGTACTCCTCGTCCTGATTTAAATATTTTCTCCATTGCCTGAGCAAAGTCCTTTGCATGTTTCGACTTTATTGCTTCACCCCAGGTAAATTTTGAGAATGTGTCTATTACTGTTAGCAAGTATCGATGACCAATACTTGATTTTGCGTACTTCCCCATTTCAACCAAGTCGACTTGCTACAAATCATTTATTCCCTTTGTGATTACTCTACACCGTTGAAAATGTTTCCGCGAGGGCGCATGTAATTCGTTTACAATACCTCGACTTCTCATATTTAGATGGTTTGTAATCAGAATAAGAGAAATTTACTTGAACTGATAACCATATTTAATTTTTTCCTCAAGTTTCAATATTCTATCATGAAGTTCTGCAGTTTTAAAATTTATTGTTCGATAAACAGCATCTTGATGTTGTGAAATCGTTGACATTAAAGAATCACTCATCTCGTTTATAACCTTATCCACATATTCTTGATGACAATGTGTTCTCTTTTGAAACGACACCATTTTGTATACGTTTTCGTTGAATATTAAAGTTCCCATCTGTGTCGATGTAAAGTCCCGATAAAGTTTTCTCATCTCGTGTTAAATGATTAGGGTTCTGCTTCTCATGTATGTATTGTCCAACATTGTCAACAGACATGATGATTATAAACTCTCTTGAATATTGACATGTCAAATATTTAGTGTTAATAATCTGAGCCTCTCTCAATTCTTCAATTAGTGATGTAATTTCATTAGTGTGATTAGGATTTCCAGCTGTTTGATACGCTATTAAGAGCTGCAGTCGTTCAACCAACTCATTTGGATCAGCCCAGTATGCATAATTGGGGTAATTCATATTAATTGTTAGATCCATTTATGTAGTTACTTTCCATTATTAATGCATTTTTGTATGGTTCAAATATCACATCCAAAAGATCATTTGAGCTCTCATCATGATGTACCACTAACATTATATCTGTTGATGAGGATGATGTATGAGGGTACACTTGACTCAATATCGCCCTTGATGTATGGGGCTCATCTTGATTCGGTAGTACAAACGATATATCCTTCAATGCTGACTGAGAATAGAATTGATTATCATCATCATCATTATCATCACTGTCATCATCATATTTATTTTTTAGTTTTTTCTTATTCATCATCATCTTTTTCATAGTAGTGTGCTATCTCCACTCACTCTTGGGGTAATATTTTGTTTAGGTGTCATTTCAGTTTTAACATTTTTATAGTCTGTGGGTAACATATTCTGTAATTTTTTAGTGTCATTAACAAGTTCATTTAAGGCTCAGTTATGGGTTTGAATGTTTCCTCCAAACCATCAGTATTCTGAGTTTTGAGTTGTTTTAGTTCAGAAATTTGTTTTTAAGTTTTGCGACCTTTGGTTAATTGAGCTGAAATATTTTGATTAATTGTAATTTAAATTCACTCAAGCTGTTAGAACTGAAACGGTTATTTCACTCTTGATGTTATGAATAGACTGTGAACTAATTCAAGAATCATAAGCATGTACAGCTGTAAAAACATTGTTCAGGCCAAACAGCCATTTTCCGGCTAGGCGCGCATCCCTGGCGTGCGTGGTCTCCACCACGCCTCTCAATCCACCACTATGGTGAAGAGAGGCCGTGTAGGTTAAGCTAGGCTTAAGATGCAATTAAAAATGTGAACTCAGTTGAAAATATACAAGTGCAGTGAATAGAAGTCCGCGTGTTTTCATTCCCACAACAACCTCATCCAAGCAAAGGTGGATCAGAAGACTTTGACGGCCCCCTACAATATCATTGGTCCTTCGAGCCGGATTATTATTCCAATTAACCGCTCGCCCCCTACGTTTTGCCAAATAAGTACAGCCCGTTCCACCTTAATACTTACTAACACTTGTGTGGAGTCCGCAAAGAACAAAAAAAATATTTTCTATTAAAAGAGCATCCCAAGTGTTTTCTGTCCGTTATCGCTAAGTGCAGAGTACTCTGCACAGCCTCCTACATACGTTCATTTGTCACTTGTTACGTTTTAGGCCTTGTCCGCCAAAATTCTTAATATTTGCAGTGCAAATATACTTACATACATATGTATGTACATATTGCTCGCATACTGTAACAGTGTTACAGCTAAAAATTAATTACATACATACGAGTGCCTGCATACTGTAACTGAGTTACAGTTCAGAACTACATACATACATACATACAATTGTCTGGGTACCATATATCATCATTGCTTCCAAAAACTTACCTAGCTGTATGCGCACTCACACATACCCTCCATTGGCTACTAACAATAATTCTAATAATATATCAATTGTTGTATTCCGTCTACTCCCGTATATACACTCACTCCGTTGGTGCCGTTACAGCAACATTTTAATAAAACTAAAGATAAATATATATAAAAAAAATAAACCCTCTGTTTTCTGGATAGTAGAATTCTAGTATATATTTTCATTCCTCAGCAAAAATACTAAAAGAAAAAAAAAATATTGTTTTTGTCCCTTCACTCATACTACACAATAATCTGACAAACATTAAATACAAAAACACCATTAATCGCTTGGTATATTTTTTGGTATTTTCTGCCAGTTTTTTATTTTTTATTTTATTTATTATTTTTTTTTATTATTTGTTGCTACAGTCCAATCCTTGTAATCCTGTTCATCCCCAGGAACAACATATCGGAAACACCTTTCCGTGTTGGTATTTTTTTGGTATTTTTTTGTTAATAGCCAAATACGCTTCCGCGATACTTTAATTCCAAGTACCCAATCACATTTAAATTTGCCCTGCGGTATATTTTTTGGTATTTTTTTGTATTTTTTTGTTAATAGCCAAATACGCTTCCGCGGTACTTTAATTCCAAGTACCCAATCACATTTAAATTTGCCCTGCGGTATATTTTTTGGTATATTTAAAAAAACCTCCTAATACGCTTCCTCTGTGCTTCAATTCCAAGTGTCACTTCACAAAATTCGTGCTGTGGTATTTTTTTGGTATTTTCGGTTTTACTCCGGCTCTGTGAGAGCCTAGCATGCCAATCGGAAGCGACAAAGAGAAAAAACATCTCCTTGTTAACCCTTCTCAAGCCAAGGCAGGGTCTCCAACCAATTCACTCTCTCGTGGAAGCGCTCCTGCGCCTGTAAAAAAGACAGCATCGCCGCTTCCCTCCGCAACCACCAGCCGCAAGTCACCATGAATTCAGCTGAGTAGTCCTAAACAGACAAGAGCAGTAGGTCAACAGATCATCAAAACTATACAGATGGCTCTGCAAGAATTCATCGCCGTTTCCGACAAGCTGTGTCAATTTGAGACGAGAATCCAGTCTGCTCCTGACACATCGCTTTTCACACTTAAAGTGCGACTCGATCTAGTTTGCTCGCTGTGGGCAAAGGTCGAGTCCGAGTGTGAACGATGCACTAAGGCTCTTTGTCAAGGTGAAGCTAACTTCCAGGACAAAGAGGTAATGCAAGCCACAAATATGACACTTGCTACTCAGTCTATGAACGCTGTGCAGCTCGTCTCAACGAACAAATTGAGCGAGCCAGTCCAGCAGCTGCTGCTCCTCAGCAGGCTATGGCCAACATCCCATTTGGAGGATGTCGGTTGCCTCCGTGCGACACCGAAGTGTTCCACGGCGATTACTTACGGTGGCCGACCTTTCGCGATTTGTTTACGGCAATATATATCGACAATCCAAGACTGACTCCTGTTGAGAAATTGTTTCATCCCAACGCTAAAACCGATGGCGATGCGAAAGCAATTGTTGCAAAGTCTCCTCTTACCAATGATGGTTTCGCATCTGCCTGGGCGGCTTTAAGCGAGAGATTTGAAAACAAGAGGCTCCTTGTCAATAGTCAGTTGAAAATCCTTTTCAGCCTGTCCGAAATCCAGTCCGAGTCTGGAGCTGCTCTTAAAGAGTTGCAAAGCACCATCCAAGGCTGCCTAACAGCTCTAGAGCACTCGAATATTTCGACCGACAATTGGGATTGCCTATTGATTTTCTTGTGCTCTTCCAAATTGCCGCGTGCCTAAATTGCTTTGCAAGGGGGCACCAGCTTCGTGAGTGTCCTAGCACTCACAGCTGCTACACCTGCAAGGCGCGTCACAATACGCTGCTTCATCGCAGTGACGCCATTTCGACAGCTGCCAGTCCCAACTCGCAGTTCCCAATACAGTCCACTCCATCTCTGCAACAATCGAACGTACAGAATTTCTTCGCCACTAACACTCAAGGTGTGTTGTTAGGCACGGCGATGATCAACATAGCGCATTTGGGGATTAACTATCCTGCCCGTGCGTTGATCGATTCTGGTTCCGAAGCAACGTTCATTTCCAAACGTCTGTTTGACAGAATCAAGTTGCCATTCAAAAATGTCCAAGCGGAAGTTTCCGGTTTGAACCAGGCCGTCTCAGCACAGACACGTAAATTGTGTCATTTCTACATAGCGCCGATGAGTCGGCCGAGGATGCAAATTGAGACTTCCGTATATGTGTTACCAAAGTTAGCTGGTAACCTTCCGTCCTGCTCTATTGGCGATTGTGTCCTGCAAGATCTGCCAAACATCCAGTTAGCAGATCAATCATTTTCAAAGAGCTCCCAGATCGACGTGCTGATCGGAGCAGACGTCCTTCCGTCGATCTTGCTGAATGGCGTTAAATCTCACATTTGTGGGATGCTAATTGGGCAGGAGACAATTTGCGGCTGGATCCTAACTGGCCTTGTTCCGGCCAGTGCGAGAAAATCCATTGCGTCCTTCACTACACGCTTAGCACACAAAGAAGTTCTAGCACTGGAGGAACTGCTCACAAAGTTCTGGGAGGATCTGCCGTCAAGAGTGCCGGACGAAGCCGACAGTATTTGTGAGCAGAATTTTGTGCAATCTACCATCAGACAAGAAGACGGTAGATACACGGTCACACTTCCATTCCGAAATCCCAATAGCATTGAATTGGGTCATTCAAGGTCAATTGCTTTAGCGCAGTATCTGAAGAATGAGATCCGCTTACGTCGTACGCCAGAGCTAAAGAACGAGTACGATTCCGTTATCCAAGAATACTTGGACTTAGGCCACATGAGGCTAGTATCACCCCATGCCCCGGGCAAAAACTTCTACTTGCCACACCATGCAGTCATTAAACCTGACAGCACGACGACAAAGGTTCGTGTTGTCTTTAATGCTTCCTGTAAATCCACGAATGGACTCAGTCTCAACGACGTCCTTCATCCTGGTCCGATCCTACAGTCTGACCTGACCATTCAGATCTTAAAATGGCGTATTTTCCAATATGTCTTTAATGCCGACATCACCAAGATGTACCGGCAAATCCTGGTTCACCCAAAGGACACTCCGTTCCAAAGAATTCTATTCCGTGACCCTAAAGGTGACATCTGTGACTACGAGCTCAGCACTGTCACATTTGGAGTCAATTGCGCGCCATTTCTAGCACTTCGAGTCCTACAGCAATTAGCTGGAGATGTGAGCACCCGATTTCCATTAGCTAGCAATATCATCGCGCGCTATATGTACGTGGATGATGTGCTAGCCGGGGCTCACACAAAGAAGGAAGCGATTAAGGCCATTCACGAATTACAGCAGGCTCTTTCCTCGGCAGGTTTTCCATTGCGAAAATGGGCTGCCAACAACAAAGACATTCTAGTGATATTCCTAAACCTCATCTCTTGAGAGACGACTTCCTGGAAATTGAGGAAGCGAGCGTTGCCAAGACGCTGGGCGTTCGTTGGCACGCGTCCGCTGATGAGTTCTTCTTCGTTTAATCTAACATTCCGGTTTCATCAAGCCTTTCCAAACGTGAAGTGCTGTCCCAAATCGCACGTTTGTTTGACCCGGCAGGATGGCTAGCGCCTTTCGTGATCCGCGCCAAGATCTTCATGCAAAAGTTGTGGCTCCAAGATCTATCATGGGATGAGCAGTTGCCTGACCCCCTCCTCAACATGTGGCAAGAGTTCCTGAAAGACTATCCACTCCTCGAAAAGATTCGAGTTCCACGATGGGTTCACTTCCACCCAAACGTCAAGACCCAATTCCACGAGTTCTGCGACGTATCACAGCAAGCGTATGGTGCTGCTCTCTACGTCCGCGTCGAAGTGGATGACAAAGTGTGGGTCAGTCTACTGACAGCCAAGACGCGAGTGGCACCGGTCAAAACGGTGTCACTGCCTCGACTTGAGCTTTGCGGCGCAGTCTTACTGGCCGAGCTCTCGTCCGCCGTCATCCCACAACTCCCAATCAGTGACGCAGATTTGTATTACTGGACCGACTCCACCATTGTGTTGGCATGGCTTAGTAAGCCAGCCTGCAAATGGACGACGTTTGTGGCGAATCGGGTTGCAAAAATTACGCACTCCCCAGGATCGGCTAGCAGATGGTCCCATGTCCGATCTGAAAACAATCCCGCGGACCTGGCTAGTCGAGGCGTAACCTCCCAAGAGCTGATCGACAGCTCTATGTGGTGGCATGGTCCCGAGTGGTTAAAGTTCTCGGAAGACCAGTGGCCAGTTCCTCCCTGCGACATCCCCGAAGTCATTCCAGAACAACGGGTCGTCAAGTGTCACATGGCACAGGCACCCGCTTGTGATCTCCTCGAACGCTTCTCCAAGTTCGATAGAGCGCTTCGTGTGGTAGCCTACATACGACGTTTCATACAACGGTGTCGTCAGCCAGGCACGAGTCTTCCGCTCGAGCTGGTCTGCGCCGAACTGGCGAAGGCTCAAACGCTTCTCATCCTACAGGCCCAACGGCAAGAATATGCGAAAGAGTATGTCTACCTGCTGGAGACGAAACCGATTCCAAGGACCAGCAGTAGATCCGATTGATCAGAGCGAAGTATTGGATTCCAAAGCTAAAGACCCTAGCCAAATCAGTTGTAAACTCTTGCAAAGTCTGCATCATGCACCGCAAGAAACTTCAGACACAACTAATGGGTACTCTCCCGGCTGAAAGAGCAAGCTTTTCCAACGCCTTCCATCATACAGGTGTAGACTTCGCTGGTCCTTTCGAAGTAAAGAACTACACCGGGCGGGCTTGTCTCATTACGAAGGGATATGTGTGTGTTTTCGTTTGTTTCAGTACGAAGGCCATACATCTGGAACCCACTTCCGACCTCACGGCAGACAAGTTCCTTGCAGCGTTTTCGCGTTTTATAGCGAGAAGAGGGTGTCCTAGCCACATGTATTCCGACAACGGCAAAACTTTTGTGGGTGCTTCCAGAACCCTCACCCGAGATTTTCTAGAGTCAATTAGGAGTCTCGTCTCCCACAAATTCAGCCACTGTGCGTTAACTTGGCATTTTAATCCACTAGGAGCGCCACATATGGGTGGGCTCTGGGAAGCAAGGTACTACAAGGTACACATTCGAAGAACTGGCTACGCTCTTGAGCAGAGTCGAATCGTGTCTGAATTCCAGACCGATCTCACCAATGTCAGAAGATCCAACCGACCTGCTGGCATTGACTCCTGGCTATTTCCTCATCGGCAGACCGCTTCTTTCCATTAATGAGCCAACTATCCTAGAACCTGCCACATCGATTATCAATCGTTGGCAAAAGATCAAGGCAATTCAGCAATTCTGTACCCGCTGGAAAGAAGAATATCTAAAAGAGCTCCATAAGCGTAACAAGTGGCAAGTCCCAAACGTTAACCTACAAATCGGCGATATGGTTATTGTCAAGGAAGAGACGATGCCTGTCAACGAATGGCGCCTTGGCCGTGTGTTACGTGCCTATCCAGGGGACGACGATCGAGTCCGAGTGGTCGACGTCCAGACGTCACACGGTGTCATCAAGCGCCCAGTAGTAAAGTTATTACTACTTCCTATCGGTCTTTCCAATCCCGTCTGTTCCTAGACGTCTAGTATCTAGTTGTCCAGTCCTCCAATTTGTGTTTCATGTCATGGCGTGTCATATGGACGTTATTAACCGGTAGTTTCCATTTCCATCTAGTTTCGTTCCAGATTCTAATCACCATGGCACCAAGCAACGCACGTGCACTGGAAAACCGACGTTCGCGAGGAACTCAATCCTTCCGCTGCCGAGTCTGCCGGGGTATCCACCCCTTGAAACGTTGTTCACGTTTCCTGCGCCTGAGTGCTGAGAAGCGTCTGCGTGCAGTACTTGTAAACAAGTACTGTGCAAACTGCTTGGCGCATCAGCACTCAGGGCAGTCCTGTGCCATTGACGGCTCATTTGCAGCCGCCATGCAAGTGCCGTCTATCACGGTGGGTGAAGGAAGGGTAGGCTGTGTGAGCGTGGGTCCGTTCTCCGGAACAGGACCATGGTTTGAGGTCCTGCTCCAAATCAAAGATGAGCTGAGGCTCTCAACGCCAATCCGGGCGGTTGACTCGAGCGTACGCGAACATTATGCGGACATCGACTTAGCCGATGGGTCGTTCGACCGACCATCTCGCTGGCGCTTGGAGCCGACGCCTACGCCCACATTATTAAAGAGGGGATCATAACCAACCAGCGGGGGCTATCAGTGGCACAACGAACCATTTTTGGGTGGACTCTCTCCGGTTCATGTGCTTTGTAAGCACTAACGCTCCCCCCTCCCACTAGCTCCTTGCCCTTTCAGGCAAAGGGGGGGAGAATGTTCAGGCCACACAGCCATTTTCCGGCTAGGCGCGCATC